>JANZLD010000003.1:29689356-29702451 GCA_026413575.1 Erythroxylum carthagenense | reverse complement strand
AATTTGAAAATGAAAAATTCAGAATGTTTTGTGAAGAGAATGGAATTTTCCATAATTTCTCTACTCCTAAAACTCCATAATAAAATGGAGTTGTAGAAAGAAAGAACAGGACGATTCAGGAAATGGCAAGACTATGCTATATGAAATGAATCTTCCTAAGTATTTTTGGGCAGAAGCTGTAAATACAGCTTGTTATATTCAAAATAGAGTATTTTGCGACCTATTCTAAATAAAACTCCATATGAATTATGGAAAGGAAGAAATCCAAATATATCTTACTTCCATCCTTTTAGTTGCAAATGCACTATATTGAATACAAAAGAAAAATAGGATAAATTTGATTCTAAGATCAATTCAGGAATTTTTCAAGGATATTTGAGTACTTCTAAAGCTTATATAGTTTATAATCTTGTTTCTAAATCTGTTGAAGAATCTATGCATGTTAAATTTGATCATGATTCTCATCTAGATAGAAGAGACGATTCTAATGATGAAACTCTATCTGCTCCTTTAGTCAATAACCTAGACATGTCACCACCAGATGATCCACTTGATAAGGTAGAAGATAATTCTGAAAAATTTAGTCTTAGAAAAGACTGGAAGTATAAATCTTCTCACCTAGAAAACCTGATTATAGGAGAAACATCAAAAGGAGTGAGAACTAGGTCTAAATTTAGAAGAGAGGCAAACATAGCTTTTGTTTCTGAATTAGAACCTAAGAAAATTTATGAAGCTCTTCAAGATGAAGCTTAGATTTTAGCCATGCAAGAGGAGTAAAATCAATTTACAAGGAACAAAGTTTGGTCTTCAGTTCCTAGACCACCTAATAAGTCTATCATAGAAACCAGGTGGGTATTCAAAAATAAACTAGATGAATCAAGAAGAGTAAATCGTAACAAAGCTAGATTAGTAGCTCAAGGCAATAATCAACAAGAAGGAATATACTATAATGAAACTTATGCACCTGTAGCTAGATTAGAAGCTATTAGGATTTTGCTTGCATATGTTGTTTGTTGTGATATAAAACTATTTCAAATGGATGTGAAAAGTGCCTTTTTAAATGGTTTTATAGATGAAGAAGTTTATGTAAACCAACCCCCTGGTTTTGAAGATACTGATAAACCAGACTATGTCTATAGACTTCATAAAGGTTTATATGGATTAAAACAAGCACCTTGTGCTTGGTATGATCGTTTAAGTTCATTTTTTATTAGAAATGAATTTATTAAAGGACAAGTAGATAAGGCTTTGTTTTGAAAATGTATTAAAAATGATTTCATAGTTGTACAAATATATGTAGATGATATTATTTTTGGTGCAACTTTTAAGAAATTATGTTCTAGTTTTGAAAATCTTATGAAAAGTGAATTTGAAAAGAGTATGATGGGTGAATTGAAATTCTTTCTTCGTTTACAAATTAATCAAACCGAAAAAAGATATTTATTCATCAACAAAAATATATCAAAGAATTGTTAGTCAAATATAAAATGGAGAAGGTCAAACCTATGTTAACTCCTACGAACCCTTCAATCCTCTTATTTAAGGATGAAGCTGGTAAGAAGGTTGATCAAGCCCTTTTAAGAGGAATTATTAGTTTTTTACTTTACATAACTGCAAGCAGACCTGATATACTGTTTAGTGTTTGTTTGTGCGCAAGATTTCAAGCAGATCATAGAGAACTCATTATATTGTTGTCAAAAGAATATTAAGATACTTGGCAGGTTCTACTGATCTTTGTTTAATTTATGAGAAAGGTAAAGATTTCAGGTTAATTGGCTACTGTGATGCTGATTATGCTAGAGATAGGATTGATAGAAAAAGTACAGGTGGAGGTTGTCACTTTCTTGGTCATAATCTAATTTCTTGGTCAAGCAAAAGGTAAAGTTCAATTGCTCTATCTACGGCAGAAGTTGAATACATGTCAGTTGCAAGTTGTTGTTCACAGACGTTATGGATTAAGTATCAGTTAGAGGATTATTCTATACACAAAGATCAAATTCCAATCTTCTACGACAACACAATTGCTATCAATCTATCAAAGAATCCAATACAACACTCGAGGGCAAAGCATATTGAAGTTAGACAACATTTTATACGAGAAATATGTATAGAGAGGAAGCATCTGTCTACAATTTGTTGAGATGAATCAACAATAGGTAGATATCTTTCCTAAACCTTTTATGTGAAGATATATTCAAGGAAATCAGACAAAACTTGAATATGGTAATGTTGAATGAACATTCGTCTGACATGTCATGACCTAGATGATTCGTACAAAAAGAAGATAAAAAGTCATAAATTTTCAAGTAAATAGTAACGGTAAGTTATGAACAGTAACTTTTCAAGAGTATGCATAAGAAGGAAATCTTCTCAAGATTCTAAAATACCTTTTACTCTAGAATTTTCTTGAAAAACTTTTAAACCGACTTGTTTAGTGCTCTCAACAAAGACAATTTAATACTTTGTTCTAAACTTTAAGTTCATTTCGTTTCATATTTTTATTTTTAGATATTAACCTCGCTACGTTAAGAAAAATACATTTATGTATTTAGTGAGGTATTAAGAGCTCCCGCACACAGAGTGAGGTAGGGAGTAGTACCCCTACTAAGAATAAGCAAGCAAGAGCAGTTTCAGTGCAAGCCTCAACTGTGGGAGGCAATAGCTTGATAGGGAAGAGCAAAAACATTAACCCTCAATGTGAGCATTGTGGAAAGCTTCACAGAGGAGAGTGTTTCAAGTTACTTGGAGCATATTTTCGATGTGGAGAGAAGGGACATATGATCAGGGACTGTCCCCAAGTAACAAGGCGTGAGGGGTTACAATTGCAAGCACCAACGAGAGCAGAAACATTGGAAGCTAGGCCAGTCAATGGGGTGGGCAGTTCTGGAGCCGCAAGGAAGGCTGTTCCTCCAGGAAGGCCAAGGGGTAAGGCTCAGGCTCAAGCAAGGGTGTTCGCCATGACTAGAGAGGAAGCTGTAGCCGCACCCAAAGTTGTCACAGGTATGGCTTGGTTATTTAATTCTGTTGTATATGTGTTGATTGATCCAGGCTCCACGCATTCATTTCTTTTTGCAAGCATGACATTACATGATGTTATTTTGATGCCACTAAGAATTCCTTTAATTGTTAGCACTCCTTTAGGGAGGCATATGATAATAAGTCAAGTGTATAAAGATTGTAAAATTTTCTTAAAGGGTACTCAATTAGAGGTGGACTTGCTACCCCTAGAGTTAAAGGGGCTAGATGCCAAATTGGGGATGGATGTCATGGAAAAGTATCATGCAAAGTTATATTGTAGCCTTAAGGAGGTTGAATTTGACTTGGGTAATGGTGAGAAGGTGATTTTCAGAAGGGTTAGGAAAACACCATCACCAAGAATCATTTCTGCCTTGTTAGCTGATAGGATGATATGAAAGGGGTATGAAGCCTTTTTAGTGCATGTTGTGGACACTGATGGGAATGAAGGGAAGTTGGAAGATTTTCTAGTTGTGAGGGAGTTTTCAAATGTATTCCCAAAGGATTTACCTAGTTTGCCACTGGTAAGGGAAATCGAGTTTGCCATCGACTTGATTCTTGGAACCGCACCTATTTCTATACCACCCTATAGAATGACTCCAGCAGAACTGAAGGAACTCAAGGAATAGTTAGAGGAATTGCTAAAGAAGGGGTTCCTAAGACCGAGTTCGTCACCATGGGGAGTGCCAGTTCTATTTGTTAAGAAGAAGGATGGAGCATGGCGTATGTGCATTGATTATCGAAGACTCAACAAGGTGACTATTAAGAATAAGTAACCTCTACCTCAGATTGATGATCTGTTTGACCAGCTTCAGGGAGTAAGGGTCTTTTCCAAAATTGATCTCAGGTCAGGCTATCATCAGCTCAGAATCAAGGAGTCTGATGTAAGTAAGACAGCCTTCAGAACACGGTATGGATATTAGAAGTTTTTAGTCAAGCCTTTTGGATTAACCAATGCTCCAGCTGCTTTTATAGATCTTATGAATAGGGTCTTCAGAACACGGTATGAACATTATGAGTTTTTAGTCAAGCCTTTTGGATTATGATTCTTGCTTCAAACGAACTAGAGATTCATAACTGCAATTTCTTTGATGAAGTCAAATTGTAATTTTGGTGTTTTACTAGTGTGGGCACTCCACTCTTATAGGATGACGGTTACTTAAGGTTGTTGGAAACAACCCTACAGGGTATTACGCAAGCCCAAGGTTTATAACTCTGGATGTTGGGCTCAAAAAACGGGGTCCAACATATATTTACTTCATAGGTTATCTACAATATCCTGGTATGATCAAATTCTATTTGTGTTATATGTTTTTACTGCTCACTGAGTACCTAGTGTACTCACCCCCTTTGCTTTCCAACCATGTAGGTTAATTTAGTGAGTTTGAAGCTCTGAGTGGATCGTGTGGTCTTTTGACATTTTTGGGGTTTTACCACATATGGGTTGTTTGTTAGTTTTTATTTTTATTGTATAGTGGCTCATAAACTGTTTTACTATTTTTATTAGTTTGGTTGTGTTGATATACTTTATGATTATATAAACTTAACTTTTGACTGTTTTTTGTTGTAGAAGACTTAATGTATAAACTTTCAGTACTATTGTTGACATTACTTTGAGTGGACTTTAAAGTCCTAAAGTTGTGGTGGGTTGTGAATATGGAAGTGTGTTTGAAATTGTTTGCAGGTTTTGGGATTTTTTAAATATAGTCATTGTGCTGCCCAAATTTTTCAAAAAAAAAAAAATAACGAAATGAAGATATTCAGTTAGCCTTGCATAGTTGGATTAAGGATACCGATAGTGTCCTTAACCTGGTTATGCGGCGGTTTTCATGAGCTCGATGTGGTACCAGGTCGTGACAATTAAAGTGGTATCAGAGTCGGTACCCAAACCGTTGTGGCAGCTAGGCTGGGGCCTAAGGGGGTGAAGAGTGTGAGATCCCACATCAGTTAAAGAGGGGAACAAAGTACGCCTTATAAGGGTATAGATACCTCTCTCTTATAGACGTGTTTTTTATGGCCTAATGTACCAGATCCCATCAGAACGCTGAGGTTAAATGTGCTTGGGCGAGAGTGGTACTAGGATGGGTGACCTCTTGGGAAGGCTTCAGGAAAAACAAAAACTACAAAGGCTTGGCTAGGCTAAGGCCCAAAGCGGACAATATCTGTAAGCGAGTGATCTAGGCTATTACATTTGGTGAAACATTCAGCCAACTGTGAGGATGAGGGAGTGTGAAGAGTGGATATAAAACCTTTGGTGACGATGTTACGAACAAGATGGCAGTCAATTTCGACATGTTTTGTCCATTCATGAAAAACCTGGTTCTTGGATATATAGATTGCTACGGCGTTGTCGCAATAAAGAGGGATGGACAATGACATAGGAATTTGCATATCGTGAAGGACGTAGGAGAGCCATCTAACTTCATAGAGGGCACTGGTCATGCCGCAATATTCAAATTCCGCAAAGGAACAGCTCACTGTTTTCTGTATTTTGGTTTTCCAATATACCAAAGAATCGCCAAGCATTACATAGTAGCCGGTGGGTGATTTACGGGTGAAGTTGCAACCGGCCTAGTCCGAGTTAGAGAATGCATGTAGTTACACTGATGATTGCACAGGATAGAGGAGTTTAGAAGCGGTGGTGTATTTAAGGTAACGTAGGAGGTGGAGTAGAGCTGCCCAGTGTGGTTTTTGCGAAGGCCACGTCTAGTCTGGTTAGGTTTAAGTATAGGAGTTGACCTACCAAATGACGGTATCGATCTGGGTTATCCAAGAGGGGACCGTCGTCATGTGTAAGCTTACATCCTTGAGGAAAAGGGATGATGGAGGGTTTGATATCTGGCAATTGTGCTTTAGATAAGATGTCCTGAATGTATTTCACTTGGGAGAGAAGAATGCCATGAGGTGAGCGGTGCAATTCGATACCGATGAAGTAGTTAGCATTTCCTTAGTCTTTAATTGTGAACTGATTGTAGATAAGCTTTGACGTCCACAAGTAAGCATTCCGAGGGGCTGGTAAGTAGCACATCATCTATGTATATTACAAGAGCTATGAAAGTGTCAGCTGAACCTTTAATAAATAAACAAGAATCAGAATTTGATTGAACAGACCCATAAGACTGTCACTTGGAAGTAAATTCTTGATTCCATTTGTAGCTCGCCTGTTAAGGTCATGTAAGGATTTACATAGATAGGAAACTTGATCAACAGTAGCTTTGGAGTACCCCTGTGGAGGATGGATATACAACTCTTTGATAAGGGAGCCATGAAGATAGGCGTTGTTGATGTTACAATGGTGCAATGGCCAATGGTAAGCTGTAGCAATTGCTATCAATACACGGATGGTGGTGATTTTATCAACAGGTGAAAAAATATCTGTGTAATCCAATCCTTCTCTTTGAGAATAACCGTGAACTACTAATCTTACTTTTCGACGATCCATCGATCCATCAATGTTTCTTTTAATTTTAAAAATCCATTTCATGTGCGATGCAAGTTTGCCTGGCGATAGAGTCGTCAAGTCCTAGGTATGGTTTTGTTCCAGTGCATTGAGCTCCAGAAGCATAGGTTGGACCCAAAGTGGATTAGTAATAGCAGTAGCAAAAGTCAATGGTTCATGTTCAGTGTCTACGTTAGCTATGAACGAAGAAAATGAAGGAGAAATAGAAGAAAAAAAGTTGGGAGAAGAAGGACGAACCTGGGAGGAAGACGACATAGTTGCGTCGAGAGGAGGAATGTTGGGCCCCTAAATTTTTTTCTTGAGGATCAAGTATGATTTGAATAAATTATGAGGTCCTTAAGGGATTATTTTGTGGAGTTAATTATTAAGTCTATTAAAAGAAGAAGAAGTTATTGTCTTGTATTTTTAAGAAGAAAGCATCGTGGGTGAAGAGAAGAAGAGAAGAAAAGAAGAGAAAAGCTAGGGTTTGGAGATCCTTGAATAGTTTGAATAATTTGGAGCCTCAACAAGTATAAGCATCATTCTTCTTAATTAGATGAATTAAACATGTTTTGGTGTTAGTTAAGAGATGAATATGCGTGGGAAGTTGTTTAGAATGGGTAAATGCATATGTTTAGATTTTAGGGTTAATGATCAAAGATAGATTTAGATGTATTTGTCAATGATATTGGGTTGAAATGAAGTTGGAAATGAAGTAGAAGTGATGGTTTAGTATTTAGATGGGTTATATGTGAAATGTGGGAAGTAAAAGTTGGAAAATGTAGAAAAAAATGTTCCCGGAGTATGTTTATGCAAAAGTTCGCTACGGCCAACTTTCGACCACGAATTTTTCCTCTCTGGAAAAGTTCGTCGCACCAAACTTTCCAACACAGAACGTGCTTTGATATTTTAGGCATAACTTTTTTTGTAGTTATCCAAATAGAGTGATTTTTGACTTGGTGTAAACTAAAGACATGGGGCTAAACATTATATGAAGAAATTGAGTTCTAATTCTGTCTTTATGGATCTTAAAGTTTGGATGGAAGTTGATCATAGAATGTTGTTTTAGTATAAGAATAGCCCGAAAATGATTGGGGTATAACTTTTAGAGTACTAAACGAAATTGAATGATTTTGGAGTCATTAGAATCTTTAGATAATGGGGAATATTTTTCTAGAAGAAAGTATTATCAAATTTCTTCATTTACTTGATCATAAATTGGAATTACTATTGAATGGAATTTTTGGCTATTGTTAAAGGAAATCAAGGAAAGCAAGAGAAGTAAAGGGTGAGGCATCTTTGAGCAAGTTATAAGCAAGGAAATCAAGTTGGGTAGATGTTTATAATAGAGTAAATAAGTCACTACTTTTTTTCTCTAAAACAAAGAAGTTTACTGATTTCAATTGCATCATAAGTGTTGCATCTTTTGCGTTTGTGTGATTTGTGAAATCTGCTATATGTTTGCTGCATGAACTGTATAATGATTTATAAAGATATTTAGTGATTTCTAAAAAGGATAGCAAGTTTTGAAAGCGCATATGAAATATTGTATGCTCATGAAACTCAAGTTTTCAAGAAGTGCCATTTTGGGCAACACAGTTTACAAGATTATGAAGTACATGTTATGTGAGTTTGGTTTGATCCATTCTGTTGTCATGTGCACTTTGACTAAAGGCTTCTCCTGCCTACCCGCTAGTGGCGTGGAGCTCCTTCATGGACTCTCTCATGTTCACGACTATATGAAACCATTATGTAGAATTGTGTTAGCTCGTTCTGTTCACGACTACACAGGACCCTTTGTGGGAAATGTGCTAGTTCGTTCTGTTTATGGACCTTCCAGACCATTGTGATATGCTTATGTGCTCATGATATATTTGAAATGATGGATGCATACATGATTTGTACTATTATGAATTTTTGACAAATTGAGAATTTTATGAAATAAGTGTTTTATGATTTTTAAATGTAGAATTACTATGGTTATGAAAAGGTTAAATGGAAATGAGTTTTATAAAGGGTCTTTGCTTGTTTATCGATAATAAACTTGTTACTCACGAGCTCCAAGCTCACCCCCCCCCCCCCCTTTCATCCCCATCTTCAGGTAATGAGCAAGAGGGCAAGTGATCAAGAGCATAAAGGCATTTGGCAACTACAAGATAGTTAACTTTTGTACTAAGTTAGTTTGATTTTTGAGTAGCTTTAGTGGCGTCTCGAACATAAGCGTCCATGTGTAATTTGTATTAAGCGAATGATGTCATCTTTATAAGTGATTTAAGCTTTTTAAAACTCCTTCCTTTTGAGGTTCTTGAATTCAAATTGGTGTTATTTATATAAGAGAGACATGTTATAGCAAAAAGATATAGGATTTTTGTGAAGGATGAGAATTAGTTGTAAGAAATGAATTAAATGAAAAGATATTAGAGAGTATGATGAGAAAATATTGGATTGTTATGAAATGATGATGCATTTGAGGGAGTGATTTTTGGGACAATGTAAATTGAAAGAAAGGTTAGGAAATATGAAATTTTTGGTCTAGGGGTTGCGATTTCAGGGGGTTTCGCCGCGGCAAAACCACAAGGGTCGCCGCGGCAAAAATAACATTGTAGGTTCATCACGGTGAAAGTTAATTTTCTCGTCGTGGCATATTTATCCCGAAAGGAACAGGAGGGAAAATTTTGGGACCTTGGTCGCGGTAAAGTCAAGAGTTTGCTACGGCAAACTTAACAAGAAGGGAACTTGTGGATTTGCTCCCATATGTTCACCGCGGCGAACCCGCCATGCCTCTGAAGGATTTTTAGCTTTCACTATGCCCAAACTTGAAGTTTCATAATCTCATGGCATCAGAGCAAGAAGATGAACCGATAATGATTAAGGTGTTCTCTATTGGAAACCGCTCAAGTCTTATGATTTTTCGTAAGAGTTGGACTTTGAAAAAAGGATCCAACATGTTTGGTATCAGAGTGCAAGAATTAGGATCTTATATAAGTACAAGTTTATGATTACATGCATAAGCGATTGTTAAGAGTTTGAGTTGATAGAATTAGTGAGAAAATGATGATACTCTGTCATGATATGAGAAAATGAAAGTTGTGGATAAGTGGAAATGACAAATAGTATATGGGTAAATATGTCAGATAATGATTTAATGCAATTGTATTGGAGGATGTATTATCGAATATGACACCAATATTATACAGTGGTGATATAGTTTTGACAGTGATATCGATGCAAAGGTATTGTCATAGATTGTTTGAGGAATATAAGGATATGAGTATGAATGACGAGATTATGGTGTACAAGACGAATGCAATGAAAACATAACCTTATTGTGATCTTAAGAAGAGGAAATTGGAACTGAAGAGGATGTTCGATTAATGCGAGAAGAGTTATGATCTGCAGTAAAGAGATATTAATGAACTTGAGATTAGAATTTTATAATGATTATGCATCGATAATTTTAAATTGATTGAGGATATATATGTGGAAGATGAAATGAATGATAATAGGAAAATGAGACATAAATGAGGAAATAGAGAAAGGGAAATGGAATAGACATAAATGACTTTACATGAGATGAATGGAATCATAAGTAGTATGGGGAAAGTTAAAAGTGTGTATAAGACGGGATTTTATACATGAATGAGATTAAGAAAAGGATGAAGAATCACATGAGAAGATTAGATGCACTCAATATGGTAGTTGACTCATTATGAAATGATATAGCATCAAAAAAGGTGAATTCTGGAAAACTGGAATACAATCGGTGTTAGTATGTTTGATAAAGAGAGAAATGTTGTCTAAGATCAATTGAGATCAAAGTATCATTTGTGTAAGATATAAATTGGTGATTTTCAGGAATAAATTTGTGGACAGAATGGCATGACTTTGATGATGCACACCTATGCATACGTGATAGTAATTATGTTTATTATTTCACTAAGTTTTGGTAATTAGAACATTATGATCTTGTAAGAACGATAGAAATTTGTCTTCTTGAGGTATTAAGAACAGCTGAAACAGCAATGAGGAATATAGTTTATTGATAAAGATTATGGAAACAGGGTAGATGATCAAGGTAAGAAACCTTTTTGTGATAGAGATGTTTTATCGAATCATATCACGTGAATTCATTGGAATATTGTATGAGGATTTAGATGACAGAAAGAGTCGTTTGCTTTTGTTTTGTGATGATTATGTTGATAAGTGAAATCGATCAGTATTAGAAATTAAGTGATTCAACAAAGATAAATAAATTAGGTGGATCTACGTCAAAGACATGGAATATGGTGAGATAGAGATAAGAGTTAAATGTATTGGTACTAAAGAGAAGTGAACTATGAAGCAAAAGATTAAATGTTTATGAGAGTACCACCTTCCCAAGGCATGCTTACAATGAGTACAAGATGTGCTCAGGTTAGGATAAAGAATCAATTAAGCTTGAATTGTAGTGGTCCATATGAAGTTACTAAGAACCGAACCATTGAATTATGAGTCAATGTTACCAAAAAAGATTTGTTATTGTAAGTATGTTAAGAAATATCGATATGATCTGACATAGATGAAATGTCAGCACAAGCAGTGAAATTTGTGAGTAATCTGAGAAGCAAAGTGAATGACCAAATAAGGGATAGAAAGACTTGGTAAGTTTATCGAATATGATCAATTAAAAGAAATTATCCGAGTGATGAAGGTAAATGACAAACGGAGGAGCATCCTACCTTCTCGATCAGTCAGATAAGAATTTCGAGGACGAAATTCTTTTAAGAGGGGGAGAAATGTTGGCCCCCTAAATTTTTTTCTTAAGGATCAAGTATGATTTGAATAAATTATGAGGTCCTTAAGGGATTATTTTATGGAGTTAATTATTATGTTAATGTTGGTAAGATTTTATGACATAGATTAATTGAATTGAAGTATTAATGTTATAAGAATGTATGAAGGGCATTGTTGGAAGTTCACTTACGGGTATAAGACGTAAGGCTTAAAGGAATGGGCAAAATGGACATTGCACACTCATTAAGGCTATTAAAAGAAGAAGAAGATATTGTCTTGTATTTTTAAGAAGAAAGCATTGTGGGTGAAGAGAAGAAGAGAAGAAAAGAAGAGAAAAATAAAAGAAAAGCTAGGGTTTGGAGATCCTTGAAGAGTTTGAAGAATTTGGAGCTTCAACAAGTAAGTATAAGCATCATTCTTCTTGATTCGAAGAATGAAACATGTTTTGGTGTTTGTTAAGAGATGAATATGTGTGGGAAGTTGTTGAGAATGGGTAAATGCATATGTTTTGTTTTTAGGGTTAATGATCCAAGATAGATTTAGATGTATTTGTCAATGATATTGGGTTGAAATGTTAGAAATGAAGTAGAAGTGATGGTTTAGTATTTAGATGGGTTATATGTGAAACCTGGGAAGTAAAAAGTTGGAAAATGTAGAAAAAATGTTCCTGGAGTATGTTTATATAAAAGTTCAACGTGGCCAACTTTATGGCTCGCCACGGCAAACTTTCCAGCGCGAACTTTTCCTCTCTGGAAAAGTTCGCCGTGATGAACTTTCCAACACAGAACATGCTTTGGTATTTTAGGCATAACTTTTTGTGTAGTTATCCAAATAGAGTGATTTTTGACTAGGTGTAAACTAAAGACATAGGACTAAACATTGTATGAAGAAATTGAGTTCTAATTCTGTCTTTAAAGATCTTAAAGTTTGGATGGAAGTTGATCATAGAATGTTGTTTTAGTATAAAAACAGCCCAAAAATGATTAGGTCATAACTTTTAGAGTACTAAACCAAATTGAATGATTTTTTAGTAATTAGAAACTTAAGACAATGGGGAATATTTTTATAGAAGAAAATATTATCAAATTTCTTCATTTACTTGATCATAAATTGGAATTCCTATTGAATGAAATTTTTGGCTATTGTTAAAGGAAATCAAGGAAATCAAGAGGAGCAAAGGGTGAGGCATCTTTGAGCAAGTTATAAGCAAGGAAATAAAGGTGGGTACATGTTTATAATAGAGTAGATAAGTCACTACTGTTTTTCTTTAAAGCAAAGAAGCTACAGATTTCAATTGCATCATAAGTGTTGCATCTTTTGCTTTTGTGTGATTTGTGAAATCTGCTATATGTTTGCTACATGAACTGTGTAATGATTTTTAAAGAGATTTTTCTAGTGATTTCTAAAAAGGATAGCAAGTTTATGAAAGCAAGTTTTGAAAGCGCATATGAAATATTGTATGCTCATGAAACTCAAGTTTTCAAGAAGTACCATTTTGGGCAACACAGTTTACAAGATTATGAAGTACATGTTATGTGGGTTTGGTTTGGTGCATTCTGTTGTTAAGTGCACTTTGACTAAAGGCTTCTGCCCTCTGCCCGCTAGTGGCATGGAGCTCCTTCATGGATTCCCTCACATTTATGACTACACAAAACTATTAAGTGGAATTGTGTTAGCTCGTTCTGTTCACGACTACACAGGACCCTTTGTGGAAAATGTGCTAGTTCATTCTGTTTATGGACCTTCCAGACCATTCTGATATGCTTATATGCTCATGATATGTTTGAAATGATGGATGCATACATGATTTGTACTATTGTGAATTTTTGACAAATTGAGAATTTCATGAAATAAGTGTTTTATGATTT
>JANZLD010000003.1:29616851-29632728 GCA_026413575.1 Erythroxylum carthagenense | reverse complement strand
CAAACAAGGTGGATGATCCAAAGTATTACAAATACTATCAATTGGTCATTTATTCTATTAAACAATGCTTTTTCTTTAAGGACAAAATTATGGAGTTACAAAGATATGGAGTAGTTTCCTTTAAGAATGAAGTTATAACATTCAATTCGAAAATTAATATAGAGTTAAAAAATAGCATCCATTTATGCGACTTCAACTATGACATTAAGATCATTTGATATTATAGAGATAACATATAGGCTAATTAAGTACAACAAGCTAATTGAAACTCCTCAAGTCTTTAAGGTTAAAAGCCTACAAGATGATATATAGTTGGAAGAAGGATGAACTTTCATCACTCACGAGAAGTAAGAAAAAGATATCCCAATATTAGATTGGTTTGTAACATAATAAGATTTATAAGAAAACAAGGAGAAATATGGATCAATAAATAGAAATCTATTATTAATTTCTAAAAAGCAAAGTAAGCAAGCCCATTCATTTTGAATGAGTTCTTGTTAAGGAGTAGCTAAGAACATAATATTTCCTAGTATTATTACAAAGATGGTGAGGGTGAACAAATTAGGCTTTTATTTTATTCATTTACCATTATTATGTAGATGAATTTCACTTAGCTGAATTAGGCTTGAGATTAAATTTCACTTAAAGACTTACTTTTAGTCTCTAACATAGAAAAGTCACCCTGTTTGAAAATGTATCATTTCATTTGTCTATCTAAAATGTTAAATTTACTATTATTCTTCCCTCTAAAAGTTACTCTGTTCATAATCGAATTTGTTTCTGTAGGAAAATTTTAAGGTGATGGAATAAGTTTCCTAAGATTAAGAACATCAATTTTCTTTAGTAAGTAAAAATTGTTGGCTTCTCCTTTTTCTATTAGTCATAATTATTTCCTTTTTAGATTATAAAGCATATTTAGTTACTATTATTTATGTCTTCGTTAATATCTCACAATATGTTTAAATTTTGTGAATTTTTTGAATGATTCAAGGTTCAATACACTTTATTCCTTCGTGTTTCCTCGTATTAATCTTTTAATAACATGTACCACAAGTTTGTCACAGAATTAATTAACCAATGCTACTGTCCTAGTCATTAAATGGTTAGTTTTGGTTTCTAATGAGTGTTTTAGGTTATTTTAAGTATAAACAGATTACATATGAATTATGAGTGTGAAATTTAAACATATTTATTGATTTATGTTTAGGTTGTTTAAAAATTAAATAGCTATTTTGTTGGGAAACATTTTTATCTTTATTATAGGTGCATAATTGCTTTCTTTGATTCATGATTTTACTCCTTCCTATTTATATGTCTAACCTCCCTTTTTTTTAATGTAGGGAGTTAAAGTGTTTCCTCACTCATATCGATATTAAGATAACAACAATTCTACCTTATGTGAGATATTCTAATGATTATTATTTCTCTATTATTAAGTTAATACTATTTAACTACTTATGAGTGCTTTAATCTTATCTTGTTTCTTTATTCTTATATATTTATGGTTTTGGATAAGATTGGAAGGTGATCTTCACATGTATTTAGACTAATTGGTTAGGGCATCACATGTTCCGAATTATGTTACTTAGAATCCATATGATCAGCATGCCATATATCTCTAGTGCTTTTACTTGTATGAGTGAAATTCCTAATTTTTTTGTCAAAAGAAGGTCCAAATGTTTAATCCTAAGGAAGGTTCCATTTATTTTCCATATGTGATTTCTTCTTGCTTAATTATCTATCCTCACTAGGTCATCTTCATAGCAATTATATTACAATACCTCTTCATGGCAATTATATTGAGTACTCTTTTAATATTTCTCCACTAAGATGAATTTCCAAAAGGCATAGGCAGCAACTTAATTCCAATATTCACAAAATAATGAATAATTTCATTATTCATCTAATATAATTTCTAATCTTAATCCTTTTTGAGTTCTTATATATCTTTAAATGAACCTTTTCTCTCACGACTCTTATATGATCATTGTCTTTTTTTTTCTGACATGAGTTCTATTATTATGATCTTTTTATTTAAATTTGTTATCTATTAGCAAATTGATAAGAGGATCTCATTATTTTTTTTATTATAATCAAACTTTCACTGGATATCGAACCTAAAAACCATCCATTTTATTATTAAACTAGCATATTTTCTCTAAATCGAGAAGAAACGTGAACATCCATGTTGTTCTTCTTTAGCCGAAAGAAAGCTGGGTCACATCAATGGGCACCCTTTCATCCTAAAACTTAAGTGAGATTCCTCTAACTAGGTGCTTCTGGATCTGCTTTATGAGGTGGGTGAAGAACTAGCGTGATTCCTCTACTAGTCCAGTAAATAAACAACAATGGGGAATTATGAAACCAATACCACATGCTGAAGGCGATAAGCAGAGGATGTTCAGAATTCAGACTTGACCCAGATCCAATCCGCAATCAAGGAGATTAATTAATAGGAGATGAAGAATACTTACCCAAGTAGGAAGCAATGGATTTGTATAGTAACTGACCCATACTAGTCTATGAACAATGAGAAATTGCTAGTTCCCCTATCCCTATTTGTAAACACATCAAATTTAGATCATCCACTAGAGAAACCAAGATTGAAGAAGCTAAAGAGAATTAAGTCGCTAGTCAATTTAGTCACACTGGATGAAGTATTTGTAAGGTTTGTGTTTTTCCCGAAAACAAAGAATGGTTATATGAGAGTGTAAACCTTTATTCCCATGAGCTAGAATTCAGAACATATATGTCAAGGACATAATAATCATTGGTGAGGCCTTATAAGTACTTTAATGAAAATAAAATGTACCTCTAACCATTTATATAACTCCTTAAGCTGATTAAACTAACTTTTGGAATTGCGTTCAAACGGTTTTTAGGTCAATGTTTCAAATAATAATAGAACACTAAAATCTTGTCCTCCACTTGCTCAACATGTTCAATCTTATAATTGCACCAAGCAGAGATTTTGTTTTCTATAAGATTTAGGTAGAAACTTTGTACTATATTTTTAATACTTCTTTAAATTCATTTTAAAAAGTTATTTATTAGTAATTTAACATAGGTAAGTGATTTTTCATAAAATAATTTAAAAGTATATTAAGAGTGAGGTTTAAACTTTGAAGAAGTATGCTTAAAGAAGGACACTAAAAAGTTATTAATTAATAATTAGCATAGATAAGTAATTTTGTTTAGGATAATTTAAGAGTTTGTTAATAAGTAATGTTTAAACTTTGAAGAAGTATGCTTAAAGAAGGACACTAAAAAGTTATTAATTATAAAGATATTCTTCACTGATAATGGGATATGTTTCTTACTAAAGAATACACTTATCAGCTTATTTTCTCAATCTTTATTGCTCATATAGTGGAGATGCATGTACAAATGATATTATGAGAGGTCTTTTTGATGTGATTGAATGCAAAGATATTTTTACTATTGAAGAGTGATCAAAAGTGAAAAATAAATTAAATTATACCATGAAGGTTTATAGAGTTTTGCTAGATCATCTACAATGAGAGAACTTATGATAAAAGAAAAATAAAACATTGTAAGTTTTCATACTTTTAGCTTATTCTTTACTTATTAATAATATTTATTTATTTATTTCTTATAACTATTAATTTAAACTATAGATGAGTGGTGGAGAATATTAAGTGAAAGTGCTTCAATATTGAGAAAACTTGCTATTAGATTACTCAGTCAAACAACTTCTACGTCAGGTTATAACATAATTAGATAGTTTTTTCATATTTATACAAGGAAAAAATTGTTTAAAACATCAAAGACACAATAAACTTATTTGCGTTTCTTATAATATGATAACGAAGATTATGTATTTTTTGATTTGTTGTTATTTTTCATTAATTTTATTTTTATTATTGAATTTATAATTTCTTTATTATATATTTAGAGTGCTTAGTAAGAAGAGAATGTATGATCCAGTTGATATTAATTGTATTAACCATACTAATTTTTAGATTGAAGAAGAAAAATCATTACCTAATCTCAGTTGTATTGATCTATGAGGACTCTTTTTCACTTCTCTTTTCTTGTTATTTATGTTTAAAAAAAGACTGGTAGTTTGTTTTTCGTTCTCGTTACTAAAGCTGTAAGTAGTTTACTTTGTTTTTGTCTATTAATTCGTCTTTAGTTTTTTTTTCTCTAAGGAGAGGATCTACCAGTTGGGATAATCTATGCTTAATGGTTTGTGTTTTAGTGGGTGTGATATTTGGATAATTGATCTTATATCTATGGTATTTGTTTGATTAAGACGAAGACTACATACTTCAGTGTTATCCGTTCACTGTAAAAGATCTTAATTCATGTTAGTTGACTTAGATAAAGCTAGGTCCTTAGAAGAGTAAACCAATATGGGTTTTCAAAACCCTATTTAGTTCATATTTGAATTTCTAAGGGTTTATTTCATCATAAAAATTGATTTATTTAATTGCTACGTTTTATTTTATCTTGTTGTTCTTTTTAATTTAGAGAAGTATAGAAATATTATTCTATTTTGTCTTGCATTATTACCTCCTCATATATCTAGTTTCAACTTCTAAATTTGTTATCTTGTTTTTTAAATTTGAAAACTAAGATTAGGGTTTTCTTACAAGATTTAGGATTCTAATTTTGATGAATTTGTTTGGGGATTTGGGTGTTTAGACCATAAATCCTTATCAAACATCTGTTTTGTGTTTCATATCCTTGTATTAACATTTAGAAGCTTGAATTCGATGAACCTCATAAGTAACATGCTTGCTAGTTTGGATTTCTTGTGATATTAATTATTGAGTTATATAGTAATTTTCTAACGTTAGAATAAAATAACTAAATTTGCTTAATTTGTATTATCTTATTATTTATTTTCTAGAATTTTTATCTATCGAAAGGCATAGTTGTTTATTAGTTTGCTTTGAGCTTTAAATTTTCTCCTTGTTATGTCATTTGGATTATGATTTTATTACTTTTCTTTTAAACTAAGAAACAATCAAGGGTGTTTATATTTACTTGGTTCATTATTCTTCCTTGAATTGGAAATCCATACATGGATGTACTTTCATTATTATCTTTTATACATAAGTTGAGTACAATAAAGAAGGTAAATGAGTGTATATGAACGCACTTGCTTATACATAAATGTTAATAGTCTTTTGCTTTTAGTGGGTAAAGAGTAGTAAGGTACATGTGGAATTTTAATAATTTGTTCCAACTCAGATTATTTATTATTTTCATTTGTCGTTTATCCCTATTAGTTCATTTTAATTTTAAAGCTCCAATCATTGTTACTTTTCTCAAGTAGTCTTACCATCATTTATAGCTTTATTATGCTTTTCTAGACAAGCTTGTGTTGGGTGTTAAGGTAGGAGTGGTTGCTTAGACTTCTTATGGAAGCACTAGGGCTAGTCCTTTGGTGAGTTTTGGAGCTAAGATGAGAGAAGGTATTGATGGATTGCAAAAAGGTTCCTGAAGCTTCGTGACTCTTATAGGGAAATCATTGAAATTAGTGAAAAATTTAAATAAATATAGGATTTATATAGCATACATCTAAGTGTCAAAGTGAAAGAGGCTAAAGCGAAAGAGATCAATGAGTTCAAAATCTGGTATTTAAGATATTGAAGACAACATAATAGGGTAAATATCTTGGTTATCAAGAAACCTATATATCATATTGTGGGGGTATAGAAGACCAATGATAGGATTTTTGTCCTTAAAAATTATGGTGAAAGATATTGTTTTCAATGTGGTGTGCGGATATACACCTTAATTAGGGTTGGAAGAATAGGTTAAAAGTCAATTTTTGAAAGAGCTCGATAAGTTGATTTAGCATATTCCCCCTAATAAGAAACTTATACTAAGAGGAGACTCTAATGGTCATATAAGGGCGACCTCGATTAGATAGTCAAGTGTCCATGAGGGTTTGGTATAAAGATAGGAATGAGTGTGGGACTCCTTAGTTAGACTTTTCAATACCATTTAATTTTCTTATAACCAACTCATTCTTTAATTAAAAAAAAGGAGTAGTTGGTAACCTTTAATAGTAGAAATATAAAGAATTAGATCGACTACTTTCTCATAAGGCAAAGTGATTGATCCAATTGCAAAGATTGCAAGGTGATACCTAACATAGACTTGTCAACTCAACATATATTGTTGGTCATGGATCTTATAGATAAGGGTTAGATATTATGGTTATGGGTTAGACAAAGAAGAGAAGTTCTCAAAGGTGCACTAGAGTTAGATGGTGGAATTTAAGAGGGGACACTGTAGAACAACTTATGGATAAAATAATATATGGGGAAGCATGGAAACTAAAAGAAGATGCTAACCAAATGTGGTAGGGAGTAGCAACTCTTTTAAGAAATAAACTAAAGATATCTTAGGAGTTTCTAAAGGGTCTAAGGTAGTAAAAAGGAGTCTTAGTAATGGAATGGAGACATCTAAGACAAGGTAAAGATTAAGAAGACTACATATAAAGCTCTATTACATAGCAAAATAGATGAAAAGAGGGTAGCCAATATAGAGAGTTACAAGTTGGCAAAGAAAGAGGAGAAGAATATAGTGTCATGAGCCAAAAGTAGAGTTTACAAGAGCTTATACCAAAGATTGGAAACTAAAGATAAAGAAAAGGATATTTTTAAGTTAGCAAGAGCTAGGAAGTGAGGGACTTTGATCAACTTTATTGTATAAAGGATTAAGCAAAAAGGGTGCTAATGGATGAAAATGACATCAAGATGAGATGATAAAGCTAGTTTTATAGACTTTTTAATAAAGGCAGAGATAACAACAATTTCTTAGGTGATATTGCACTTTTAAGTAGTACCATGGCTTCACTTATTTTCAGCATATCATGAAAGAAGAAATTAAAGGAGCTTTGAGGAAGATGAAGAGTGGAAGGGCAATAGGATCTGATGAATTATCCATAGAGTTGCAGAAAAGTCTAGGAGAAGAGGGTCTTATTTGGTTAGCTTAGCTTTTTAATGTGATCTTTAAATCTGTCAAAATGTTGGATGAGTGGAGACTTAACACATTAATTCCTCTTTAAAAAAGCAAATGGGACATTCAAAGTTGTAATAACTATAAAGGCATCAAACTACTCAGTAATACCATGAAGTTATAAGAGAGGTCGATTAAAAAGAGAATGAGGAAGGATGAACCTATCTTGAAGAACCAATTTGGTTTTATGTTGAAAAAGGTCCATGACAGAAGCCATATATCTCCCTAGACAGTTAATGGCATATTATAGGGACAAACAGAGGGACCTATATAAGATTTTCATTGATTTAATGAAGGCTTATGACATGACACCTAAGAAAGTCACGTGGAGGTATTTAAAGCTAAAGGAGTTCATGTTACCTATATATAGGTTTTTAGGCATATGTATGAAGGCTTTAAGACTAGAGTAAGGATGATAGGATAGTATATAAAGAATTTTTCTTTCGATATCATGCTATACCAAGGATCTTCTCATTAAGCTCCTACCTATTTGCAGTAATTATTAATGCTTACTAAGAATATTTAAATGGATTTACATTGGCATATGTTGTTTGCTGATGATATTGTTTCAGTAGATGAAATAAAACATTGTTAATATTAAAATAGAACTTTAGAGGGATATGTTAGAGTCAAAGGGCATTAAATTAAGCAGGACTAAGACTGAGTACTTAAAGTGAAAATTTTTAGGTTATAAGGTCGCATCTGATTTAGAAATCAAGATTGAAACAAAATTTATACCATAGAAAAGTTGCTTTAAATACCTTGGATCCATTCTCCAATTCAGTAGGGAGATAGAGAACAATATAGAGAATCGTATCAAATTAAGATGGCCTAAATGGAGGTGCGCCTTAGGAGTTTCATATGATAGGAAGATACTACTCAAGTTAAAAAGTAAATTCTATCGTTTAGCAACTAGGTCAGTTATACTCTAAAGGGTAGGTTATTAGTTTGTCAAACAGGTGTATAGTCATAAGTTAATGGTAGCAGAGATAAGGATGCTCCATTAGATATGTAACCTTATAAGAAGAGATAAGGTTAATAATATAGTAATAGGAGATAACTTATGGATGGCTAACATGTTGGAATCCAACCGTGATCGAATACTACGTAGTGATAAATAATTTTTTTTACAAATTTAGTAGATCCCGATAATAGATTAACTTGAATAAAACAAAAATACAAATCATAAGAAATCGTACCTTATTCATGTTCCTATTGAAAATCCTTTGAAACTTTTTGCGATTTGTCAACTATGAGCTGTTCAAACGTCCAACCTTCAATGGTATCCGTAGAGCAATTTCCCAAGATTCTTTTGAAAGGAAGAATAGAAGTCCTAGCTTCTAAACATTCTTCTTATTAACAAAAAAAATCATTAGGATTTTTAATTTTTATTAAAATTAAATTCTTTAATTATAATTAAAGCTAAATTATAATTATAATTAATTTAATTTTAATAAAATCAAATATATCATATTTGATCCTTAAAGTTTCTCAAACTTTATAATTAGGTCTAACTTAATTAAATTTATCTTTTTTTTCACAAATTGCTCTTTAATGTGTGATCTGTTAGGTTCCTAATATATTGACAATGATTATAAATTATAATTCTAATTTACAATTAAAATTAGATAAATTAAAACTCCTTTTAATTTATCTTTAATTTTCTAATTAAATAATTTATAATCATAATTTAAGATTGATGTCTAATAACATTTCATGACCACCCAAATATCAAGAATGTCAAAGTCGTTGACTTAACCTATCCATGCATGGTTATGATATATAATTTAATCCTTTCGTCATCTAATGTTCCAATTGGACATAGTATGGATACAATGTCTACTTTTTTATCCAATCATGTTCGCTCTTACTAATTAGGAATTGATTTATAATTGAAATTTAAAAACATCTTTTCAAATGATAATTCATTATCGTCATAGAATTTAATAAATCACTTCTAATATAAAACATTAGAATATTCTCTCTAATTACTTTAGAGTGACAAATTCTTTATTAACTTACTCTACTATGCATCCAAGTATTACCGACTGAATTATCCTAAGAAATTCATAAGTAGCATCAAAACACAATAATTCGCACATGAGATACTCTGGCAATCTCAAATCTAAGGATCAATTATACAACCATCATTATGAGGAAATCCACAAACACATAAGTAATATTTCATTCGGGATTCTCATAATCGGGTCAATTCAGTGACTTATTCTCTAATAATTACCTATACATTATTTTAAGTATCTCCGTATATTAATTCATGATATAAATTACTTTATTCAAAAGAAAGAAACATAATGTGTGTTAGTTTTACCATTTTAATAATATCCCGTCTTGATAAAATTACAATTAGGAACATTTAGGAACAATACATAAATGTAAGTTGAGTATCAAAATTATGATATCGTCATAATTTTAATTACATGGTAATTATTCCAGGATTTTACCTTTAGTATTAAAACATCAAATATAATTAAATTAATACACAAAGATAAAGAAAGTCATTCCATTAATTAAATAATAATGTCATACATCAAATTGCTTTCAATTGATTGATTGCAATGACATAAACTAACATAACATTGATAGCAAATTAAGGGAGACAATGCTTTGATAGTCGGACATGTTAAAAAGTGACATCCTAATGCCCAAGTGAGAAGACATAGGAAAATTATACTTAGGGACTGTAACAGAAGAAATGGAAAACTCAAGAAGAATTAAGGAGAGGTGATCAATAATGATATAATCCTATTGGAGCTTATTGAGGATATATCCTTCAATAGAAAGATTTAGTGAACTAGAATATGTGTAGAGGATTCTACATAAAGAGATACTTCTTTTTTTGTAAACTTTTTGAACTTTTTCTTTTTATTCATATGACTTTTATTATCATTAATACCTTTTTTGTCACACGTGTTATTTAATTATTTAATTTCTTCATTTTGTATTTTTTTAATTATTTTTTATTTTATTTACTTATTTGTTTTCTTTCCCATGTATTTATTTATTTATTCACTTTATCTTTATTTATTTTATTTTATAAAGTCATTTGTTTATGTATTTTAAACTTTTTTTAATTTCAGTGGGTCTTTGAGAGGTAACCTTTCTACTAACTAAAAGTAAGACTCTGTATTTCTGAGTCTATCCAGATCTTATCTTTCAATGAGATTCTTACTAGGTTGTTGTTGTTGTTTATTTAAGTGCAGTAGAAAAAGTTGATGCAAATATTTTTAATGGAAGCATGGTTTACGAGTCTTTAGATAGTGTTAAAGAATATATAACTTTTGACAATGATTCAAAAATATCATTTTAATTTTTAATAATATTCTAAATTTTTATATTGAATTCAATTTTAGTTTGAATTATTACACTTGATCTATTATATATTAGTAGTCAATAGGTTTATTTTTATTTTAGTAACACATTATATTTTTATTTATTTTTAGTTTTACTATCTTAACGATTAAACCTTAAACATTTCTTTCGGTACATTCAAAGTTCATTCCGTATTTAAAATGTTTAATAAAAGAGTTAATATAGATGACGAGATGATCACGGTGATAAATCATAAATCATCCTCCGACAGAGGCAGTGGCAGTAAAAAAGTAAAAACGAATAAGGACATAAAATTTGACGGTGGAAACAAAAGTGAAGCACTCGGCAAGCCAAACTCTTCAAGGAGACAAGGACTAACCAGTCCTCCAAGTTCCAACCCATAAGTATCTTATGAGCTCCAACTACAACGAAATGAATTTGATTGAAGCGACTCTGCTAAATTTGCGGACTTGATGGATCTAAAATCTCTTATCAGGAGACGCTTATCCCAAGCAAGTCTTCCACATAAACTGCTCTCACGGTCGCAGCTCTCCCCTTCTCAATCCAAGAGATTCGGATCCGATGCAATGACAATCACCAAGATCTTACTTGCTTCTGTTGTTGCTCTTCCCATCTTGTTCGTCTTCTCCGTCATCATTAGGATCTCGCCGTCTGATCGCACGTTGGGGTTCGCTGACGCTAGAGTTCTTGAACACAGAGCTCAACTCAACTCGACACGATTGGGACTAGGTGGGGTTTGTGGATCAGTTTTTTAACTTCACTGCATGCTGACGTTTTCAGTAAATGTGCAACTTAAACGTGTTTTCTTCGCTGTTCATCTGCCTTTTTATGACTCGGTAATGCAATTTCTTTGACGGGTTTAGGATTTTTGTTTCAAAGTAGCAATATCTCTGGATTTTGGAATGTGTGCTTTTAAGTGTTAGCTAACGTCTGGCGGACTTGGCTCCATTCAGGAGGCTTGGTGTTAGCGTGGAAAAAGATCCACTTCATAGTTATGATTTTTGGCTTCTCTTGTCTTTAATATTTGCTTTCTTATACAAGGAGGTTTTAAGATCATTCCCTGGTATTGACGACTAGAAAAAACTTGTTTGCTACCGATGCTCTGACTATGCTACCTTGTCTGAGTTTTAGAGAAACAACTATGTTTACGCAATTGAAATATTTCACTATTTGTGGGAAATATGAGTTCATCATGATGATGTCCAATATCGGTTGTCTGTCTGTGTCATCTTGTCTAAGTTTCGAGAGGAACAATCATGTTTTTCCAACTTTACAAACGGATGCTTTTTTGATGAATATTACAGAAATGGAACTAATTTACTTTCTATACTATAGATTCAGCAGGTGCTTTCTCTCATTCTACTGAGAAGTCAAATGACAAACTGCTTGGTGGACTTCTCACATCTGGATTTGATGAAGCTGCTTGTGCCAGTAGGTACCAGTCCTTTCTATATCGCAAGATTTCAGCTTATAAGCCTTCGCCATATCTTGTTTCCAGGCTCCGAAATTATGAAGATCTCCATAAGCGCTGCGGCCCAGGGACTCAAGCTTATAAGTCAGCTCTTGAAAAAATTCATTCTGGTCATAAACTTGGTTCCATGGACTGTAAATACGTTGTGTGGATATCTTATAGTGGGTTGGGAAACAGGATGCTGGCACTAGCTTCAACATTTCTCTATACTCTACTCACAAACAGAGTCCTACTAGTTGACCGGGGAAATGATATGGAGGACTTATTTTGTGAGCCATTTCCAGAGAAGTCATGGTTACTACCCACCAATTTCCCTTTAATTGGTCAGTTTAACGGCTTTGATCAAAAGTCTCCTCATTGTTATGGGAGCATGCTGAAGAACAATGTTGTGGACACATCAACAGAATCACTACCCTCGTACCTATACCTCCATCTAGTTCACGATTATGGTGATCATGATAAGCTCTTCTTCTGTGACGATGATCAGTCTCTTCTTGCAAAAGTCCCCTGGTTGATTGTGAAAACAGATAACTACTTTGTTCCATCTATTTTCTTAATGCCATCTTTTGAGGAAGAATTGAGCAAATTATTCCCTGAGAAAGGAACAGTTTTCCACCACCTGGGTCGGTATCTTTTCCATCCGACAAATCATGTATGGGGGCTAATCACAAGATATTATCAAACTTACTTATCTAAGGCAGACGAGAGCCTTGGTCTTCAAATAAGGGTGTTTGATACAAGACCCGGTCCCTTAAAACATGTTATGGATCAAATTTTGGGTTGCACTCTGAAGCAGAAGTTATTGCCAGAAGTAGATATGCAAGATTCCTTTGTTATGCCAACTGAGAACCCAAAATTGAAAGCTGTTCTTGTGACATCTTTAAATTCAGGCTACTCCGAGAACCTGAGGAACATGTATTGGGAATACCCCGCTATGACAGGTGAAGTCGTTGGGGTTTATCAGCCAAGCCATGAAGAGTATCAACAGTCAGAGAAGCAGATGCACAACAGAAGGGCGTGGGCAGAAATGTACCTGCTTAGTCTGACTGATGGGTTGGTCACTAGTTCATGGTCAACCTTTGGTTATGTGGCTCAAGGTCTTGGAGGTTTGAAGCCATGGATCCTTGTCAAGCCAGAGAATGACACAACCCCTGATCCTCCTTGTCGCCCAGCCATGTCTATGGAGCCATGCTTTCATGCTCCTCCTTTCTATGATTGCAAGACGAAGAGAGGAATTGATACAGGTGCACTTGTTCCGCATGTGAGACATTGTGAGGACATGAGCTGGGGTCTTAAGGTTGTTGATGGGTATGATGAGTTATAGTCATAGTTTCTAGGTGTACCATATAATTTGTGCTCCTCAAGGTCTGTTAGCATGTACTCGCAAATTTTTTAATATAATGTTGTACTAGCCTTAGGTGCAAATGTTGTTAGCTGAGTTTGGCATTGCATGAGTTCAGAGTCAGTTTTAATGTTGCTCAACAAATATACTGCCCACGCCAATAGAAGAAACATAGAAAAAACGACAGCAATGCTCCTGTATCCAAGTATTCTGGCATTAAAATGCCAAGTTGGTGTAGTATCTTTTCTTTTTCCTCCCTTTCCTTTCGGCTTATTTCCATCTTCATTGATCAAAGTAGCAAGAATCTTGAGTTGAAAAAGTAGTGACATCTGGGCTAACATGGACGTTAGCACAAGAAAAGAAAATTTTGGTGCCTCTGTTTTAGTTTTCCATATCATGCAGTATATCTAATTCCACTTATGATTAATTGGTGCAAGGATCAAGCATATACACCAGTCATCCCGTAGCTTGCAGCTTGGCTGTGTTCCAAGAAAGTAGTAGCACACACATTCGGGCAAGCCATCAAATCAAATGCCTATTGTTATTGTTGCCGTATAACATGGTAAAGGCTCATGACATGTTGGAGGGCAAACCATTCTCTGATCTCAATAACTTCATTCATTATCCATAAAAACTGGAAAAAAAAAAAAAGGCAAAGACTGCAAGATAAAGAGTGAAAAAGTTCTGATCTGTTCCCAGTTATAAAACAGTTTAAACATATGCTGTTACTGCTCCGCACGTGGTTCCAAGATTTGGTTGGTCCTCCAGAGAGGGAGTTGTATCAATTCTTTCTCCCTTCACACAAGATTATTTGGTAACCATGTCTGCATCAAAGTGTAATAGCAATTACAATGCTGCATTAAGTAAACAAAATATAACAAATTTTATCTGGAATTCTACACTTCTGAGAGTCCACTATGGACAATATCGATGAGCTAGTGTCAGTATCATCATGATATTACTATTCTATCTAAAGATCATTATCATCATGATATTACTATTCTATCTACAGATTAGGAAGTTGTAAGATGTACATTGTTTGTTCGAAAAGATGGAAGCAGAAGCAATGCATTTTATGACTCCCTCTAAAATCTGGACATTGCAAGTCACTGTTAACGGGACCCCTTTTATGGAAATTAGAATATGCTATGCTAAATCGGCTCTATGATTACTTATGAACCATTGACTATGAATGTGAAAACCTTAACCCTGGTAATTCCTGCTTGTTTCAAATAGAAATTTTCAGCAGAGGATCAAAATTAAATTGTCGCTATATATCAAATTCACAAGCTTTTTCATTTTTCATGCTCTGGCACTACTTGCCTTCCTTCAGTGGATAAGAAACAGTTCTTCCTATGTCTAATTCAATCAAATGTCAACCATGAATGTTGCTGAAGTGCAATTAATTTGTGGTTGATTTCTGACCAGAAACTTTTCACCAAATCTCTAATAAGCTATGAATGTAGTAAATTTGACTAAGCATTATGTGGACTATACAATAAAAAGCCAGACACATACGTTGATTTGAATGGTGCACTTGTAGCCCCAATGTGGGCGCTGTATGCCACATCTTGAAAGGGGCCAGCCATTTTACCTTGAGGGAACCATCCAAGGTCCCTGCCTTTCTTCCCATATTGGCACTCAGAATACTCTGCAGCCAACTGAAAATAACAAGAAAAGACAAATAGTAAAAGAGAACATACATATTATTCATTATCACCAAAAAGCACTTGAAACCCAATCTGTGTTGTTGAGAACTAGAAAGTGGTTCTTCTGCAAGAAAAAGTACGAGATAAAAATAAGATAAAAGGTATCTAGAGAATGCAATCATTGGGTTGTGTAGGTACACTGTAAATGCAGTCAGTTTACCTTTACAAACTCAGCTGGAGGAACCTTATCACCACTGTCTAGCCAACCATCCTGCAATTTCTAGTAAGCCTCATTGATTTTGCCTTGCTTTTCACATAATATGTGTCTTGCTGGAACACAATTTCATACTGATTTGGGTGGGTTAACCGGTTTACGTGGTTGCAGTTCAGAGCCCGGCCTAAGACAAATTAGTATTGTGCCCTTTGGTCTGCCAGGGTGAGGTTGCGACTCGAACCCCTAACCAAAGGATTTTGTTGCGTTGAGACGCACGCTTCACACCACAAAACTTGTGGGTACCTTTTTCCTGTCCCTGCCAGACAAGTTTTTTAACGGCCCACGCCCTCACTACCATCAATAAAGGGGATTTCTGATTTCTTGGCAATAAAAGCTCCATTATGTGTGACAGCAGAAAATCCAATCAGCCATCGCCCGGCATCTCCATAGGTCGACCACGGTCGGCCAGGTCGCCGAGATAAGATCCTCGGGACCCTCGTTCGCCATCGCCATAGGTCGACCACGGTCGGTCGGGTCGCCGAGACAAGATCATCGGGACCCTCGTTCGCCATCGCCATAGGTCGACCACGGTCGGCCGGGTCGCCGAGACAAGATTCTCGGGACCCTCGTTCGCCATCTCCATAGATCGACTACGGTTGGTCGAGTCGCCGAGACAAGATCTTCGGGACCTTCGTTCGCCATCGCCATAGGTCGACCACGGTCGGCCGGGTCCCCGAGACAAGATCCTCGGGACTCTCGTTCGCCATCTCTATAGATCGACTACGGTCGGTCGGGTCGCCGAGACAAGATCCTCGGGACCCTCGTTCGCCATCGCCATAAGTCGACTACGG
>JANZLD010000003.1:29596239-29616751 GCA_026413575.1 Erythroxylum carthagenense | reverse complement strand
ATATTTGTAAACTGTTTACAAAATATCATTCCACCTTGGCCAAGGATTTCCTGAATCAATATTAATCGAGAACAACGAAACATTCTCCCTAATTACTTGAGGGTGATGAATCATATCTTGATCATTCAACTATCTCCATATAGTTCATGCTACATCCAATGACTACCGTTTAAATGACTTTTGATAAAATAGATCACGAGTAATATCAAAACATAGCAATCCTTATACAAGATAACTTTGATAACCTCAAGTCAAAGGATCACTTATACAATCATCACAATGAGAATTTCATACACATATAAGTACAGTTCCACATGGATTTCTCATATCGGGTCTGTTTAGTGAACTTATTCTCTAGCAAGCACGCACACGTTTGTGTAAGTATGTCTATACTTTAGCCTATGAGATCAACTACTTCCTTCATAAAGAAAAACAAAACATGTGCTTGTCTTTATCGATTCTATTAATTTCCAATCTTAATAGAATAATGACTAAGAACATTTAGGAATAATACATAAATGCAATATGAATCTCATTATAATTTCATTTGCAATGTAAAATTATCTCATGGATTTTATCATATACATCTAAACATGTATAAGATAAAGAATGCCTTTTAAATAATTTGTCACTAAACTACAACCAAAGTGATTGGCTGTAGGGCATAAACTAACAATATTGTAGGGCCTCGGCCTCTCGGACCTCGCATCCATAAGGCCTTGGCCTCTCGGGCCTCGCACCCGCCCTCTTGCAAATATTGTCTGCTTTGGGCCTCAGCCTCGCGTCCTTATGGTTTTGTTTTCTCAGGACTTCCTAGGAGGTCACCCATCCTGGTACTGCTCTAGCCCTAACACGTTTAACTCGGAGTTTTGATGGGATCTAGTGCATTAGGACATGAAAAACGGGTCTACATGGGAGAGGTTTCCACATCCTTATAAGGCATGCTTCGTCCTCCTCTCCAGCCAATATGGGATGCCCCTAAGTATCCACCTCCCTCAAAAGGCCCAGCGTCTGCGCTGGCATATCGCTCGGATCCTGGCCCTGATACCAATTGTAACAACCTAGATCACCCGCTTATAGATATTGTCCGTTTTGGGCCTTAGCCTTGCCAAGCCCTCACGGTTTTGCTTTTTCCAAGAACTTCCTAGGATGTCACCCATCCTGGTACTATCGTCCAAGCACATTTAACCTCGAAGCCTTAGCATAACCATCCCACTTAAAAACTAATTTCATCATAATCTTAAAGGGTATGTTTTCCACTAAAATCACTTTAACCACAATATTTTCTTCTAAAGAAGATGACTACTAGAGAAGAAATCCAAAAAGCAGATGAAAAGAAGAAGAAAATAACAGTAGAAGTATCACCTTTGACATAAGTGCAAGTCCTAAGGCCATCACCCTTGCCAGCTTCCCCTTACCCTTTGAAGCATTTTCATCACTTCCACCTCCTGCTTGTTTTCTGTTGCCCTTTCCCCCCGAGTCTTTTTGCTTCGAGTCCTTTCCTATTATCTTACAAAACCAATACGTCGAGCAACAGGCATATCAACAAATCATAAAAGTATATGACACTTTAAAACTATTCAACCAATGACAAGTCTCTTTTATAATCTCAACTTTCTATGTCGAACTGAATCTTTCACTTTTATCAAAAAAATTCTAAAACAAACCAAATAACTCCCTTCCAATATAAAAATCCAGTTCAATATCTATTTTGTAACGATCACAACTATTTATCGAATAAATCTTCATATGATGATCATCATAGGCAGAGAATCACTCCAAAACAAGCCTCTTTTATATACCAGATATTAACAAGACTGTGGATCACATCATAATATGAGAAACGAGAAAAAGAATCCATTTTCCCCAAAAAGCACATGGAAGAAATAAAAAACATTAACCATCAACTTTCTATGTACAAATGTTGTTTCCACTTGCCCTTAATTGACAGTCTTCTAAGACTGAGTTTCACTGGCAGCTGACTTCCCCAACCTTCAAGATATTTATTGGCAAGGAGAAGACTGCAAGAATGCCACCTTCAGAAACGATAACCGCCCAGTTGGAAGAGTTTCTTGATTGAGAGTTTGTACCTCACTCCAATCTTATTCTTTTAAGTTCATATTCATGTAATTTGCTTTTAATGTAGCATTTGGGACGTGGACGAATTTTTTCAGACAAATGTATTTATTTAATATTTGACTTGGATTTAAGTTTTTAAGATCACCAACTGATTAAAAACTTAAATCAGTTGATAATATACTTTTGCAATCATCACAATTATCTATTAATTGATAAATAGAAGGTAAGAATAAGGTTAGTAATATTATTTTGCATAAGTCCAGTTTAACCTAAAATCACTTTGATAAAGTTTGAATTAAATGAGTTTCAGATATTATTCAATCTTAAAGGTCAGCTTAACATTTGACTCAAAAGTTCCAAAATAATGTTGTTTTGGTATAATTGATTAAAGCGACTTCATTTTGGTATAACTATATTAAAGTAATATCATTTTGATATTACTTAGTTTGTGCAACTAGAGCAATTTTAAGTTGAGCTCGAATGCTGGTAATGAGTGTAATGTCCATACATTTTCATCCCTAAATAAGATATGTCTATAACTTTTGTTTAGGAATCTATTACACCTCTCACCACTTTCACTCTAATAATTTAAGTTGCAATAAGTTTACTACTAGCCATTACTATATAGGTGACTTCCAACATTCAAAGACTAACTAACTAACCCAATTATGTGTCTTTCTACAAAGATAGACATTAATATAAGTCTAAGTATAATTTCAGGACAACTTTACTAGGCTTGTTGGCTAGAATTTACATTTGATGTTTTTATGTAATTGATTTAAATCATTAAAGATATGACCCTTTCAAACTCAAGAAATTATGTTTTTACCTTATTTTCAATTATTATTATTATCATTCTTTTCTATTCTTTTTTATGACTATAATTGAAATATGTAATGATTTCACATACAAGATTCTTTTCTTTTCTTTTTTTAATCTTTTCATACCATATTTTCATCGACATCGTGGATATACCTTTATTATTAATATAATAGAATATAAAATATTATTTTTTAACTATTTAAAATTTTTAACTATTTTAAAAGGTTTAATGGTTAGTATTAGAATGTTTAATGGTATCATCCTTAAAATTTTGATAGTATAATCCAAAAAATTGTACAAATGTTATTTGTAAGACAAAAATCAAGATCAAAGAACATTGAAAGTTGTCTTTAAGATGAGCATTCATACGGTCAAGTTAATATTGTAACTAAATGATACGAATATGAGATAATATCATAATAAAGAGTACAAGACTAGAGATCATGTGAAAATGATTTGAGTTATATATTTACCTTATGACACAAAGATGATTTTATAGTGCTCCTAAACTAATAGGACATTTAAGGTGGATAAATGTAAATACTTTTACTAATATCTAATGAATAATTTATGGTTAATTATGAGTAACATTTAAAGTAAATCAATATATTATTAGACCCTTGAATCCAAATGATACCATAACGATTGATATAAAGATGACATGTTGACGAAGAAATAAGGTGAAGTCTTACAAATAGACAAAGCAAAAGGGGACAATTCCTGATGGAGAACCATGGGCATGTGAAAGACAAGAAGAGAAGCATCCATGGTGTGATTCTCCTCGAGGAAGCCTAGGACATGACTTGCATGGACATGAGCTTGCAAAAGGAGACTTAGAAGCTGAAATTGGATTATATTTGAAGTCTGAAAGTTCAAGGCAAGGGGATGAACGAAATTCCCATATGAAAGGCCCAACATTCAAGTCTAATGTTCCTAAAGATCCATTACAAGATGTTGGAGGCCCAATGACAAGAGCTAGGGCCAAAGCAATGAAGCAATCATTGAATTGTTTAATCCAAGACCTTCAAGAGATAGAGTCCATATTGTTGAGTCAGATTTTATCTCATAAATGTCCAAGAGGCATTGTCTTACTCGAAGCCCAACGTAAAGTGTCCAAAGGCCCACATGGAGTCCAATTGGGAGAACTCACTTAAAATACCATGTGACAAGCATTTGCCACTAAAAAATAAGGATAAGGACTTGATCTATAAGGTCCAACATGTTCAGATCATGTTTTAATTAGTTTCCTTTTTATTTTCCTTGAAATAAGGATATCTAGTCAACACCTTTATAAGTTTATTTTGTTTCCTTTTAGGGATTGATTTATTTCCTTTTATTTAGTTTCTTCTTTGGGACATTAAGTTAGGAAGTTTTTCCTATAAATAGGCACCCTCTGTGTACTTTGAAAGGGGATTTTTCATTCAGAAATAATATTGAGATCTTTCTTGCTTTCTTTGTATTCTTTGAGAATACTTGACTTATCAAATGAGTGGTCTTCCTTTGTGGCATACCAAGGTTAGAGTTCTAAGAGACAAGTTCTCTTAGGGTTTTTTTCCATTGACCAACATTCTTGCTAGGGTTTTAAGAGACAAGTTCTCTTAGGGTTCTTTTCATCGACCAACATTCTTCTAACCTCCTATTTTCTCTTGGTGTTCTGTTTCTATCTTTTTAATTTTGTTTCTTGTAATTTCGTGTGTTTGCTTGATTTTGGCCATTCCTGGGCATAACTCCATCTTGTTGAAGTTTCTTTAGGACAATTTCCTATTAGGTCCATCATCAATTCCTTTGTTAAACTATTCGAAGCTTTGATACAATAGCTTCAATACTAAGAAAAATTAGAAAAGAACAACCAAAAGCTCTAGAGAAGATGAGCTATGATCTTTAGATACTCAAATATGTTATGATCATGAATCAAACTGGAGCCTAATCATAGAGCACTTTGGTTAAGGTTATGAGCCATAAATTTTTTATGGCAAACAAAGTGCTAAAGAGCTTGAAAATCTTCTATAGCATATCAAACAATACTTTTAAATGAAAAAGGTATCTAATTCGGAGAAGATGTAAATCACAATAATAAACATGATGGATGATACAAAGTTATCATAGATGATGCAGATGTATAATGATATTAGTTTAGATAGATCTTTCATTGCCACTATGGAGAAAATGAAGAAATAGCTAATAAATCAATTTCTCCATAATAACACTTCTTAGCTTGCAAGGGCAACTTTGAAGTAATTAAGACAAAATGGCTTTAAAAGGGATTATATGAGACAATTTATATATTTTTCGACCTACATAACATATTATATAGGAAGACAAATTATTCAAATTCATAAATGGCTTGTAGGGTTATGAATATACAGAGATTCATAGGTAAAATATAGAAGAGCTCTCTAACTCTATAGTGACCGTAGGTGCCTTTGTAGATCTCTCATTAATTAAAACTAGTAAAGAGGGCAAAAATAATGGTGAAACTTAAAATGGCTCAAAAAGAAGTAAAGAGAAGATAGGTGAATCTTCTCAATATAACTAGAAAAGGCATTTAAAAAGGAAAATTGCTTGCTTTATTTATGAGTAGCAATACTTTTCTTGTGAATGCTCAAAATGGAAGGTGAGTGGAATTAATTTCATATTCATAAAGGATTAATTAAAAAAGACAAAGTTTTGACAGAAACAGCCAAATTAAAATTTTCTTTGTTGGATGGATCCTAAGAAAGAATGTCTAAGCAAGAATAAATATGACTGAGGGAGAAGATATGTGGGAAATGTGTAAATAAAAAGGAAGGGTCTTCAAAATTTTACTAAGAAGATTTTGAGAAAATCACTTGTAAAGGAACGCCTAATTGATAAAGGCATTGAATTCTTTTTACTAGGTGGTTAATTAGGTTCTTAAATTCAAATAGAAAAATCATGTAATTGTTGGTAAGTATTGGTCAATGCATGGCACATAAGTTTACAAGAAAATGGCAAATTGACAAGGAAATAAGATTAAGTCTTATGAATAAGTGAGACAAATAGTCAATATTGATAAAAATTTTAAAGTATTCGAGAGTTAGCATGCATCAATAAGCATTAGTCAAAATATCTTACAATGAGAGAGATTTAGATGTAAAATTAAAAATAATTAATATGACTTGTTTGTGTTAAATTTGACATTATAAAGGCACCTAAATTCGATGAGAAAAATCTGAAACTATGGAAATTGTTACAAAGGTCTCCTTCAAGCACGAACTTGTCCCATAAGATATGACAACCTCTTTGCATAACCATTTCACTTAGCTCCATTAAAGCAAGATTAAGCCTTGTCACATGATTATTAACCAACCTACTTTTTCTCACCCTCACAGTGTATTGCTCTCATGCCTTTGTAAGAAAACTGCGAAAGAACTAAATAATCATGGCAATAATAAGAACACTAGAAAGAGATATGATAAACGTCAACCTTTATTACTTCCCTTAAAGTATACAAAGGAATACTCTCTCAATCTCTAAGTGTCTCCAACACTCATCATCTTCCTCTTTGATAAGAGCAAGGCTTAAATGAGCCATTTATAGGCAGCTCTAGATGACTAATTTAGAATCTTAATATAACTCTACTAGCTAAGGTCACAATCTTATCATATCTTATCCTTATCAGATTGCATCATAATAACCAATAGATGATATTCCTATCAAATTAGGACCCTATCTTATAGGATTAAGCTACATTACAATAACAAGATAAAAGATAACACTATCTAGGAATGATTATCCATATCTACGAAGATCTCTTCTATCTTCAGATGATCCTTCCACATGATCTTTATCTCTTACAGTTGATGTTCATCCTCTGTGATCTTATTCGTCACATTTTCCAAGATCTCCTCATCTCTATCCATTGATGATAAGTCATCCAAGCCAATAACACACTGGTTCATCCAATGCTTACCTACACCAACTCCAATGGTTTATCCAATGTTTACCCATGCTAACTTCATTAGTCATATCCGTCCACTTGAGCATACACTAAGTCTTTAGTCTATCAACAACTTAGCCTTAGCCAAGTCAGCTCATACAAGGTACGAAACTCTCCCAAAATTCAGGTCATGCTTGATCTACTTGCTAACTCACCTTGGAACTCTCGCATATTCATGTCATGCTTGTGATCCATCTAACCTTCCATTCGATGTCCATCTTAAGTCTTCTTTTGGTCTCACATTTGAATTTAGCATCTAGTCAAAAATTTCCTCCCATGTGCACCAATGCATGCCAACGCTTGACATTGTCTCATTTCTTCCTTGCCTCCTCGCAAGTGCTTGCCTTGTTTCGTTTTTCCGGTGTTGAATACTAGTCAAAGCTTGCCAATGCCTGCATAATTCCACTATCTAAGACTTAGGATTCTAATATAAATCTATAATGTTTCTTATATAATGACTCAAATTGTTGATTAACTCGGTCATAGAGCAATGTGATTACATCACAAATGTGCTTGAATAGACTATATACAAAGTAAGTCAGGATGGTTAAACAATAAAGGCATTTGTAGGTTCGAAAGACAATAATATAGCGATTCATAGTAAGAACACGAAACAAAGAATTAAACAAAGTAGAGTACCATCTTATAGAGTAGGAACACTTTTTTAAGTAGTAAAAATGTTATTTGGTAATGTAACAATAGAGTGGGAGATTTCTAAAACTACTTTCTCAATTATATTAGTGGAGTTAGTAATTGAAGTGATGTCTCCTTGCTAATTAAGTAGAGCTAGTGAAAGAAATCACAGCTTCTTACTAACTTAATAAATTAGTGGTGAAGATGAGTAAATTTATATTTTATATAGAATTCGAGAGCTTTACTAAAATTCTTTATTTGACATTTTTTAGTAGGAAACTATCGCACTAAGACTTTGATAATTTGTTCAATTATATTTCACCCTAAAAATGTTCTTATGACACCTATTGTAACACTTCCTTAAATATAAAATTTACATAAGATTTCTTATAAACGTTTGACTAAAAAATTAATATTATTCTAAAGTAACAAATTTTAAATAAGAAAGTAAAGGCTTAACTAAGAAAGTAAATATTTGATTTATAATACAAATTTAACCACAAAGATTGAAGTTTGGCTAGGGAGAAAAGGTTTATCTAAAAGTAAAATTCTTTTTATTTTTTAACTTGTGTTTTGTTTTTGATTAAGCACTATTTTGTTATTCAATTTATCTTATGATTAGTGTATATCATTAATCTCTTATTTTTAATTATAAATAGTTATTAATAAGAGTTGGATTTTTCTTTTTAGTTTTGTTAAAGTAATATTTTTTTTATGTAGAACTATTGAATTAATGTATGCATACCTTCAACTATTATATACATCTTATAAACTGAAAATTGAAAAAATTATAAAATTATAAAATTGAAAATTAAAGTTAAGAGCATAATAGAAAAGTGTAATTTAATGGTTGTGAGACGAAATCAAATTGTAGATCTTTTTTATTAAACTTATTTTATTTGAAATTAAAGTGAATTAGTTTGCAAAAGTTTGACATACGAAATTGAAATATTTTATATTTAGTTTTAGAAAAATAAGGTATTTAAAGAAAAAGAAAATTGTTTAACCAAAATTATATTGTCCTTTTTTTTCTAAAAGTTACAAAATTTGTATTATTTATTCTAAAACTTGAAATTTGTCTTACAATTAAAATATTCAAATTTTATTATTAATATTTTCTCCATATAGTGTTAGCTTATTTTCTATTTAGGAAACACTTTAGTTACATTATTATTATTGTTGTTGTTGTTGTTATTTATTTCCTCCTCTCTCTCTAGCTCTCACTGTCTTTTTCTCTCTCCCCCTCTCTTTCGTTTTCTGTTTTTTTTTTTTCACGTGAGTTATTTGAAAATAGTCTCACTATTAGTTAAAGGTAAGACTTTGTATTATTAGATCTCTCCAGACTCTGCGTCTCAGTGGGATTCATAAAAAGTAATATTGATGTTATGTAGTTATTTAGTTATAATCTTAAACATTTTTCTTTCATTGTTTTATATATAGTATGTAATTATTCTATCATCATTAAGATTTTGAAGTGTCAAATAGAAAATTAGCTTTTAATTCTATTTTAAATAAATATAATCGCCTTTTTCTTTAGTTTGCTGCAAAAAATGGATATGTAAAATAAATAACATTAAAAAAAAGGGCTTGTTTTTCTATAATATAATAGAATTTAACTTAACACTGAGATTGATTTTTTTCGTAGTATATACGACCACACTTCCTACAGCCTAATAGACAGGACAATTTAATATAGTCGCCTTAAACACTAAGGTCAAGAGTTAATTAGATACACTGTCTTTTAACAAGCTGTAAGCACAAACTAATAGAACAACTCAATTCTAACTTTTAAACCCCTCGCATTCACGCGACACAGACATCAATAGTTTTGATCTATAATTTTATAGAAAATCAATGTCCAAGTAATTAAAGTTAATGTTCCTCATAAAATATTTTTTAAAAAATATATGAATTAATAATTCCTATTCAATAAAGATATGAAATTTTATTAATATATATTTTTTAAAATCTAAGAATAATAAGCATTAAAAACCATTAAATACCAACCTACATTTTCATATGATCCCAATATTTTAACGCGGAGCCATGCCAAGTATGCACGTACGGATACGTCACGGCCGCCAACGACTTTCCAAGTAAAGCGGAAGCACAATTGTAGAAATAAGACTTACGAGACCTTCCCATGAGTCATCAGATCAGTAATTCCCCCATGTTTTGTCCATTTATTTAATCTTACGATCTTTCATATCAGCTTGTGTTTCTGAATCCAGTAGCTTAATTTAATATGCACCATCTAGACCTACCTCTTGCTCTAGTCCATGTCGACGTGCTAGATGTTTATAAAACCACCACTAATCACGGCATTAGCTTGGCATGTGTATTGTTCGATTCTATCTTTTCTTTGTGAATTGAATTTGAAAACTGATGATCGACTTGGAATATAATTTAATAAGTAGTTACTTACCCTGCATCTCATATTATGATATTTATAGGGTGTTTTATTTACTGAGATTATTATTTCATTCTTAATCTATTCTTAGTAATAAATTATTAAAGCATAAAAATATATAATTTAAGAGTTTACTTATTTCTTGAGTTTGAAGAAAAATGAGTTGAGAATAAAAGTGATGATTTGTTGGATAAAAATATCTTTAAGAAGAAATCTACATAATTACTTAACTATAAAAATGATCTAATAATAATAATATTATCAAAATTAAATGATAATGATGATGAGGATTAATGAATATTTTGATCTTCTTATTATTTATTCATTTATCATTCTAAATTTATGTTTTTAAATTAAACATTAGTATTATATCATCATTAAAAATTTGTAGGAATAAACCAAATTAAATAATACATATTATATTTTATTCCTAAAAATTATCATTTCATTTCTTGTTTATTCTTGCTTATATATATATATATATATATATATAAAGCTTATTAAATTTCAGAAATATGGGAAAAATTTTCTCTATATATATAACCAGAAATACTATATATATATTTTCTACATAGGAGTTCAAGTGAGGCTGGAAGTAAAGTTACCTGTAAAACTAATCCTCTCTTAAGAAAGGAAAGGGAGGAAATGGATAATTTGGGTACCGCCCAATGGAGCTGAAGAGGCCCCTGAATGGAAGCTGACCTAACCTGACGGCTGATGAGATGATAGAACACCAAAGATGGAGCAAAAGCCATTTAATTAGATATTAGATGGGGACCCAATGCTAACATGTGAATGGGTTAAAGAATGTCTTAAATTGGTACTAATCAAGGTGGTTTACATACTTGAACCAATTAGAACCCACTAGTGAGGTGGCTAGATAAGAACCACACAAGTGGTTGATGCTTTGGCCAACACATCTTCTGCAAAGCTTATCCCACTTACTTTGTAGATTGACATTTTTGGCAGGGGGATTACGTGGCAATTGCGCAAGTATGGTCCCGCGACACTTTTCCATAATCCATACGAGAATCAGTTACATAACGCCGACATGGGTTTTCTCGAATTTCTACCATTGCCAATGTTGGAAAGTGGAAAGCAGCATCTCTGTTTCACTCCATTTTGATGGGTTCAACAACGGGAGCTTAAGCCAAAGTACATAAGCAGGAAGATTCCCAACTGACTATGTGATTCGATATGGTATCTGGTTGGGTCGATCGTGTTTGACTCGAACTCAATCATAACGATCCATAGGTCGATTGGTCTATCTCTCGAATATTGGCCTCACGTTTATCGGCTAAGCTAGGCCTAGGTCCAGTTCACGTATTCATGACCCACTAGCAGGTGGAAGTCTTCCATACATACGTAAAGACTTAAGCCTAACAACCATCCCATATATAAGGTACAGCTTTGCCATGATACAGGTACGTGATCATAACCCTAATTTTCTTTACTCACAACGATCCTATCCTCACAAAAAGACTAACTTGAGCGTCGGAGGGACTTATCGAGAAACAACCCCGACGTGTCTTCCTTGTTTTGCAGGAATCTTTAAGCCGGAGCTCTCGTGAGAAGCAACCAACTTTATAGATCCAAACGACAACGTGCAGTTCGACAGAACCAGGCTGAATCAGTATCCAATTCAACAAGAAAAATTCACACGCTTAACAATTCTATATTACCCAAATATGAACTTACACTTTCTGGTATATTTTTATGAAGAATTTTTCTGAAGGCCACACTCAATACTTTAATAATGGTACATGCAACGTATTCTCTATTTAATTTAAAGTTTCAAATTCATCAAACTTGAACCTATTCATAACATTAAAGGGAAAAAGAAGAAGAAGAAGCTGCAATCTTAACTTTGCATTGTCCCTTGAGCTCATAATCGCAAGTAAATAAAGAACCAAAAGCTTTTAGCTGTAATTGTATGGAACAAGAACACTCATACAGCTTCATGAGATGAAGATTGGAGAGTACGTCATATTGTCGTCTTATCAAGTGAAACAGACAACAACAGCTTTGGACTTAGGCTACGTGCCAAAAGAAATGCTGAGTGTCGCGCAACGGATGTATCCAATAGGATATACCCTTTTGGCTGAGAAAAGGTATTGATACAGCAATTTGCCAAGTACCGGGAACCTAACCACAATACGGGCTTTTATTGGATTAACTCAGTGTATTTTTAGGCACCTTCCTTTTTTTTCCAACTCTTACTTAATGAGAGTACAGCTAACACGTTAATCAAATCCGAAGTATTGGAAAGTCAGAGTAACAACCAATCCAATCCATGCAATACCCATAAAACGACAATATCCCTCACAAATATAAGGCCTTCCTATCTCATGTTAAACATTTCAAACACTCCCATCTCTTCATTTATCTCGTCCTGAGCCAAAGCACCAAAGCTTTTTCTCTTCTTTTGATCTATTCAAATGCAGGGCCAGAGTAGCTCTGAACTTCCTCCTGGTTTCAGGTTCCACCCAACAGACGAGGAACTGATCATGTATTACCTCAGAAACCAAGCCACGTCCAAGCCATGCCCTGTTTCAATAATTCCGGAAGTTGATATTTACAAGTTTGATCCTTGGCAATTGCCCGGTTGGTTTCATGATTACCCCAAAAGATCTCCATTTTTGGATGCTCTTTATGTTGTCCTGCATATTCTTCATGACGCTAACTTATTTTCTACGCATATTATTCACTTGTATGATGTGCAGAGAAAACTGACTTTGGAGAAAACGAATGGTACTTCTTCAGTCCTCGTGAGAGGAAGTATCCAAATGGAATTAGGCCTAATAGAGCAACTTTGTCTGGTTACTGGAAGGCCACAGGCACAGATAAGGGCATATATAGTGGGTCTAGGTATGTTGGTGTCAAAAAGGCTCTTGTCTTCTACAAGGGTAGACCACCAAAGGGTATTAAGACGGAGTGGATTATGCATGAGTATCGGTTGAATGAACCAAAAAAGCTTGGAAACAAATCCAATGCATCCATGACGGTAAGATTAATGCCACCTATGGAAGCCTAAGGTCCTTAAATTAAAGTTCCTGGACTTTTGGTTTTAATGTTTGTGTGGTCTGTTTTGGACATAGCTAATACTTCTGTTTTCTGTGCTTGCAGTTGGATGATTGGGTCCTATGTAGGATCTACAAAAAGAGGCATGTAGAAAGACAGTTGGAAGATAAAATATTAGGAAACAAAAATTCCCATCTGGAACCGACTGTTGTTAATGATGTTATTGGACAACAAATGTTCAAACACCCAAGGCCTTCTCTTTCCCATCCGCTAGAAATGGAATGTGTGGTTCCAATATCTCAGCTTCTGAATGATGAAGCGTACAACAACAGTCTAGATTTTCAAAGCGTCCTGGCCAATGCTGGTACTGATTACCATATTGAAAGGTTTCAGTTGGGTGAAATGCCTTACAGATACACTGACTCTGGAAAGTTGCAGGTGGGTCAGGGTCAGAGTCAGGATCAGGGTAGCATCTCAAACCAGCCACTGTATGGGAATCCAACATTTTATGGATTTCAGTGATTAAAAATAAAATAAAAAAACTTGGTATTCCTGAATACCGAAGTGGTTCAGACCTTAACTATTCCAAGGAATTGCGGAAAGTGTCTTCTCAAGGACCATGTAGGCACAATTGTCGGCTGCTGACATGCGTTTAGATTTTGTTCAATTGTGAACCGGATGTAGCATGTTTATTGCGATAATATGTACCATACAATACAGAAATAGGATAAAACTGAAAATTATGTACATGATCAGTAGTCATTACCTTCATTCCTGTGGCTGTTTCTGTTTTCTTTTCACTAACGAAGTTTATTCTCCAATTCCCCTTGAAAACAAACTAGCAACATGAGCTTTATGAATTTTTTATTGAAACCATTTTCTAAAGATTGATAACTGATCACGTTCATAAAAAATACATAATTATATATATATATATAGATATAGATATAGATATAGATATAGATATTAATTCTGAAAAAAAGAAGAACATCAAAGCTATGTTAATTGACTAATCTACTCGAAGATTGTAACGATAGGGTCAAAAGCAGAGATGATATTAATAAATTTATTGGCAACTGCTATAGCTTCACCAATTTATCACCTAAAAGTTCTCTGGAAGAATATGTATAGTTCTTCATCCTGTTGTCCAAGAATGGAAGCAATTAGCATTTGCAGCCTTTTTCTCACTATATATTTTTGTAGCATGTTAGTTGGCACAAACCATAAGAAGTATAATTAAATAAATATATGACTAATGGTGGATTAAAATAATTTTGTAAAACTATTCCTTTAAGAAATCATAGATTTGAAAGCGCCAGCCTGACATTCAAAATGCGAAATGCAACTATTTGTTTTAAAATACACGTAGAAGCTTATCTAGAAATTGGTCAAAAGCACATGCAGAAAGAAATAAGTGTTGAATGTCTAGCCACGGGTTGGGTGCATGCATGGGCTAATTTGTCCTTGGCTATGAAAGCGATTCAATAATATAAAGATGTGGGATTGCATTGATTACATCAGAATTGTGGAATTTCATTAGAATAAGTTATATTTGTTGCTTCTTTGAAAGGGTCACATGGACTACATTTCTATCAACTGAAACTTCTGCAATTTTAACGTCTTTTGCTGCTATAATTTTTGTCACAATAGCTGACTTGGGCTGAAGTAGGTGAAGGGCAAGAAAAAGGTGAAGCAATACTTAAATATTGATTACCTCTAGAGCATGCAAAGAATGTTGACCAGTATTTGGCTAATTATAGTTCCCAAGTCCCAATAACTAACCCACAGCTTCACTAACAACACTACCCGAATCACAAGAATCTGCTAAAAAGACATAGGAAGAAGATAAGACTTCTGCCTCTACTCTCTTCCATTGCCGAAGGGTATAAAATGGCTTTGACATTTATGTTAGCTTGCATGGTATTTATATGGTTATTTATTCATAGGTGGAGCCAAAGGCACATTAAAGGCCCCAAGACCTGGCCAATTGTAGGAGCAGCAATTGAGCAGCTCATGAACTTTGATCGCATGCATGACTGGCTTGTCAGTTACCTTTCTGAGAATAAAACTGTGGTAGTCCCTATGCCATTCACAACCTATACTTACATTGCAGACCCTGCTAATGTGGAACATGTCCTTAAGACCAACTTTACCAATTATCCAAAGGTACATTTTCCTAATGTCTACTGCTTTCCTCGGGGTTCTAAGCAATACTGAGTCGACACTCAAAAATTAGGAGATTTCAGAGAATTGACCTAAGCTTAGCTTAAACTCATCTTAGTTCTAATCCTTAACTTTTATTTCACCAAGTTCTGAGGTCTTTTTACTTTCATGTATTTGTGTTGGATTATGACGGAGATTGATGTGAATTGAAGGGTGAAACCTACCATTCCTATATGGAAGCGCTTCTTGGAGATGGTATATTCAATGTGGATGGTGAACTGTGGAGGAAACAAAGAAAGACAGCTAGCTTTGAGTTTGCATCCAAGAATTTAAGGGATTTCAGCACCACAGTCTTCAGGGAGTATAGCTTAAAACTCTCATCAATTCTTGGTCAGGCATGTTTCTGTAATAAAGAAGTGGACATGCAGGTAACTAGTAGAGCTTCTGTCCTTACTGAACCTTGAGAAACTAGACTACTTTTGTACAATGCAACCAGAAATTTCCTTCCTACTTTGTTGACAAAATGGTCTCTATTATGATTCTGATTCAAAATTTCTCTTGCAGGATTTGTTTATGAGGATGACTCTGGACTCAATTTGCAAAGTTGGATTTGGAGTAGAGATAGGAACATTGACTCCAAATCTACCAGAAAATTGCTTTGCTCAGGCTTTTGATACTGCCAATATTATTGTGACTCTTAGATTCATCGATCCATTATGGAAGGTTAAGAAATTTCTTAATGTGGGTTCAGAAGCTTTGCTTGATAGGAGCATTAAAATCATTGATGATTTCACGTACTCCGTAATTCGTAAAAGGAAGGCAGAAATACAAGAAACTAGAGATACTGACCGAAACACCAAGGTAACAAGATATTTCGCAGAATGTTCTGTTCTCAGAATAATGAAAGCTGTGCTCACTAACATACCTGTGTTGGCCTTGGTTATTTTAGGTAAAACACGATATATTGTCAAGGTTCATTGAGTTAGGTGAAGACCCAGAAAGCAATATGACAGAGAAAAGTCTTAGAGATATTGTCCTCAACTTCGTTATAGCTGGTCGAGACACAACGGCTACAACTCTCTCATGGGCTGTATACATGATAATGACCCATCAGCACGTGGCAGAGAAGCTCTATATGGAACTCCAAAATTTTGAAGAAGAAAGGGCACGGGAAAAGAACATTGCATTGGTTCATTTTGACAAAGAAGACCTGAAATCATTCAATCAGAGAGCGACGCAATTTTCAGGACTCTTGACATATGATTCGTTGGGGAAATTGTTTTATTTGCATGCAGTAATCACTGAGACACTTCGTCTGTATCCTGCAGTTCCTCAGGTATGACTTACGTGCCCTTACCGATTAGAAAACGACACTGTCAAAACAAAGGATGACATTAAAGAGAAGAGGATTGAAACATCCGCCTTCGTTAAAAATGAAATTCTGGTCAAGGATTTAGACCTTCTATTCGGAACCAATCAAATTAATGTTGTGAAGGATTGCAGGACCCAAAAGGCATCCTGGAGGATGATGTTTTGCCTGACGGGACTAAATTAAAAGCAGGAGGAATGGTAACTTATGTTCCTTATTCAATGGGTAGAATGGAATACAACTGGGGACCTGATGCGGCTTCATTCAAACCTGAGAGATGGATTAAAGATGGAATCTTTCAACAAGCATCACCCTTCAAGTTTACAGCATTTCAAGTAAGCGAGAAAGCATTTTCAACCAAGAGATGATGGCTGCTCATGGTGTCTAATTTCAGTGATCATTATATGCTCTACTGAACACAATTCATGCCTTGCTCCTTGCAGCGGATGGCTCACATTTCTTATTTTCTAATCTTCTGCAGGCTGGACCAAGGATTTGTCTCGGCAAGGACTCTGCGTATCTCCAAATGAAGATGGCACTTGCTATATTGGGTAGATTTTTCGAGTTCAACCTGGCCCCAAATCATCCCGTGAAGTACAGGATGATGACCATTTTATCAATGGCACATGGGTTGAAGCTTAAGGTAGCTATACGCTCATAAGGCACATCTAAGAACGTAATCATTACGTATGAGATGGAAATACATATTCCAAAATCGATCGGTTTTAAAAGAAATGCAGACTGATTTGATGAACACAATGTGAATGTGTTTCAACAAGTTAGTTTGACAAATCTGGAAAAATATGACATCAGCAATTATTTATGTAAAATTCAGCCCATTAAATGCAAAACCAACTTCCTATTCCACACTTTACGAAGAAGAAAAGAAGCAGTAAAGGCTTGTTAAAGATGCTCCTCATTTAAGCAGTCAATCCTTGAGCGAAATACCTGAAAAGAAATCCAATATAAACGAAAGAAAAGGCATTATTCAGTATGATGTTTTTGACTTATGAAGTTCTGTGAATGATATTGATCGTAGAAACAACCACGACTACATAAAAAAGGGAATTTGATGGCTGGGGTATATTTTTATGTTCGATTTACAAAGGTAATACTTGATGCATTTCTCTCGGAGATTCTTTAGTGCAGCTTTATCACAGACTCACAGTGGACAAAAAGTCGAAAATATAATCATAATGGGTTCATCCATTAGAAGGATTTTAAACTGGGTAACAAGCTATATGAACAAGACACCTGTACAGTCTAAGAAATCAACTTCTGCTTCTTTTCTTGCCACTCGGCGATTTCAGCTCCAATCTTTGCTTGAACATTTGCTTGAAAGCCAGGGTACGGTTCATAACCAAATGTCAGAAGAGCCTGAGGCAGAGAGTCATAATACCTCAGTTCTTGGGTGTTGGATTAAATAGTCACAAAATAGAGAGTTGATTTCAAGGAATTACCTCCAGAAGCACAAAAAAGGGAGCCATGATAAATGCTTGAGCTAGGTTGTCCAAAAGAGCAGGTGCTCGTCTCTGCATGACCAATTGAAGTTAAAAGTACACAGAGTATACCGATAACTGATCTACTATCTTAGAAGTAGCTACCTCGTAGACCCCATGACCAATAAATTGTCCAGTCCAACAAACAACTTGGGCTACCAGAACGATCTGCAAGTAATTTCAAGTTTAAAATTCATCTGGAGCAAAACAGACTATCAACCATATAAGGTATGAATAAAATTTGTGTTCATGTCCCCACATGGTTACCTACACGTTATCATGCAAGGTCTAGATGATAACGTGTAGACCTTGCATACAATAACTGCAAGCAATTAACATCAAAGTGAAAATGTCTTGCCTAGGAAAGACTGGTCCTAGTAACTGATTCTCTAATCCAATATCTTATGATAGTCCAATGTCCATGTCAGAAGTCGGATCCATCTTCATTCAGATTTTGGTTTTAAGAAATGGCCACTCTTAGTCCTGATGCCCGAGTTTGACTTGAGTCGCAAACCCGACATTTCTCAGCATATAGGTAATCAGACAAGAATATTCTGGGCACATTAAACTTTACACAGTAGTGCACAGAAATAGATTAAAAAGCAAATCAATTATGAACAAAACGAATATCATGAAGAAAAAAAAAAGAGATATAAAAGAAGAGCTACAAAGTTGATAGCCAACTCAAAAGCAAACACTGGCCACCAAATTTCATAACTAAAGGAAAACACTTTTTGACGATCATGTAGTTGCTCCATATCTCGAACACAAACCTTGAGGTGGTATTCAAAATTCTAGCTTTTCCCACTCTTCTCTCTCTCTCGCCCCCTCTGGTAGATATCTAGAAATGTCGACTAGTTCAATGTTATATCAGAGTATGACGATAATATCTTTGTACTAAAAATTGTCTTAATTTAAGTAGAGAATGAGATAGAACCATCCCCAGTTTACAATACCAGAAACTCCATCAACAACACCCCTACGCACTTTTCAAAGATTAATCTCAATGAGAACATCAAAAGTCAATGTGTAAAAGACAAATAAGATGATTTTGTATTACCCAGTACACGAAAAAAGAAAAAAAATACCAAAAAAAAAGAAAAAAAACTTGATTTTCACATAAGGTAATAACAAGCCACCCAGAAACCGTACCTTCCAAGCAAGAGAGAAACCAAGCCAAGAAGCGACATAACTACTAGCCACCCAACAAAGACCGCAGAGCATAGCAGCCAAGATGCCAGCTTTGGCATCCAAGCATATATAAAACAGCGCATAAATCAGAGCAAACAAGAACCCAAAATTCAGAAACAGGTTTAAATGGTAACCAAGCAGAGGAAGCTGGAGCGGAGCGAGAGAGAACAGAGGAGGCGTGAAGTAAAGAATGAGAAGGGCGGTGAAAAAGATAGGCCAGACAAAGATCATGTGAATCAAAACATTGGTGGGATTACTATGATAAGCCCCATAGAAGGCGAAGTGCCTCTCTAGATCAAACAATCCCATATTTTCTTTTAAAGATTGGAACTTTAATTGTCTGGAGTTTGGTGTGGCTTATAGAGGATTGTGGAGGCTTAAGGCTTCAACTTTAGAGGTGGGCAACGACGCGGTGTTGATGTTTGAGGCCGATGGCGTAGAGACATGGATTGGTTGTTAGCGTGTATGATTCCATTTTCTGAAAGATTGGACATAATCTAATTTTCAACCTTTATTGCACTTGTTTAATGTATCGATGTGTAAAGAAATGGTTCTTTGCTATTGTTCATTTTTATTAATGGTGCGATAAGAAACATTATAGTCTTCCATTTTAGTCACAACAAACATTAATACTATCATTGTTGTGCAATTTTTTATGGGTACCAAATGAAAATTTCGAGTGATCAAAATTTAAGAAGAATATTATAGCCTCATGCCAAACATCCTATAAGTACTAGTAGAAGCACATTTTTTTTATCATTTTTATAATTCTTTTAAAAAAAGTTAGAGGTCGATAATTAGGGCAAAGACTAAATATATTAAATTAGCTTGGTAAAAAGAGTTTATTCAAGATTAATCAAATATATTCATAAGATTGCTTACTTTTTTACTTACCGTTGAAGATAGAATATCTTTTTTTTTGCTCAGAACAAGAAATACATACAGTTTAAACTACTAGTCAGGGCTAGGAGGATATAATTGAGGTATAACTGAGGTCTCTTTTCCCTGCCTAGTAGTTTAAACTGTATGTATTTCTCCTTCTAAGCAAAAAAAAAAGATATTTATCAAAGCAACCCACAGGCGAGTTTTGATACCAATAGATGCCAAGGTCTAGGTACTTGACATGGTTTGTTAGCTAATCCATAGCTCTATTAGCCTCACGGTAGATATGCCTAGCTTTCACAATCCATTCACGTTGTAGTAATTGTTGAATCCCCAAAAGTAAAGTGTTATATGGTACATACGAAGTATCGGATGACGATAATAAATTGATGACTGTCAGTGAGTCCATGTCAATTTCCAACCTCCGATGCCCCATACTCCATGCCAGGGTTAAACCTGAGAATACCCCCCCCCCCCCCCCGCGC
>JANZLD010000003.1:29543201-29553366 GCA_026413575.1 Erythroxylum carthagenense | reverse complement strand
GGATCAGTTCGCGTCTGCATTAGTGTCTTTATGAGTCTTGTGTAAATTAGTATTTTCTATGATTCCTACTAAAATGAACTGTTATTGTTTAAGACCCCAAATTGATAACTGTATAATTGAAATGTGATTATTGGAATTGTGGTTTGAGTAAACGTAATTGTTTTAAGTGGGCCCAACTGTTTATTGAATCGTGCGTTTAGGATTGGTCCTAAAGGTTTTTAATAATTGCATACTGAGTTTTGTACCGAAATCGAGTGCCGTAGCCTACCAATCTCGTGTATCGCGGACTCGGATATCACCCACGATATCGGGTTCGGGTCTTGCGGGGTTGGGATGCTACAACTTTTCCTGCCGTGTAGATCGTGTTGGCAAGAGAAGTCATGACACACAGGTCGGTCAGCTGGCATTTTTGAGGGATGACTTAGCTAGGTTTTTGTAGTAGTTTTCTTTGAAGCTATGTACAGACAATGAAAAACTGACAGTTATGTACATTACTGCTTTTGATGATATGAAATGAGAAAAAAATTTATGGTTACACAAATTAGTGATTTTCATATTGATGCTTTATGATTATTGATGCCATGTGAAGTGTTAGTGATAGTTCGTAGCGCACCCTTATTGTAGAGTGTGTATCGGAATGACCTACGGGCGTCCCGGTATATGTCCTATAGTAAGGGGGTGCTACGCTCAAGGTATACTTGGTTTGTCACAAAAAAGCTACATCGAGAAAATTCTTAAGAGGTTTGGCATGCAGGATTATAAACTAGACGACACTCCTGTTGCTAATGTAGATAAGTTTAGTCTTAATCATTGCCCCAAGAATGAGTTTGAAACTAAAGAAATGCAGAAGATTCCTTACGCTTTAGTAGTAGGGAGTCTAATGTATGCTCAAGTATATACGCATCCAGATACTGCGTATATTGTTGGAATGCTGGGCATATACTTAAGCAATCCTAGAATGGATCATTTAAGAGCAACTAAACGAGTTATATAGTACTTGCAGAGAGCAAAAGATTACATGCTCATATACAGGAAGTCGGATCAGCTAGAGATGATTGGGTATTTTGATTATGATTTCGCTGGATGCCAAGATAGCCAGAGATTCACATCAGACTATATTTACCTGTTAGCTAGAGGAGCTATTTCCTGGAAGAGTGCTATGTAGACACTCATAGCTTCTTCTACTATGGCAATGAAATTTATAGCATGTTATGAGGCATCCAATCATGAAATATGGCTGCGAAATTTTGTCACTGGGCTGTGCATGGTAAATGGTATTGAAAGACCACTAAAGTTATTTTGTGGCAATAAGTCAGCAGTGCTATACTCTAACAACAATAGGAGCTCAACGAAGTCAAAGCATATTGACCTCAAGTTCCTGGTTGTTAAAGAATGAGTTCAAGATGGTCAAATGTCTATTGAACATGTTAGGACAAACTTTATGGTTGTGGATCCACTCACTAAAGGATTACCACCCAAGGTCTTTTATGAGCATGTCGATCTTATAGGTGTTGTATCTATTGAAGATATGTCATTCAATGGGAGTTTGTTATTTCAAATGATTTTCAGTTGTAGACACTTTTATGATTTATTTGAACCTTAAAGTTTATTTGGTTGATCTCACTAAGGAATAAGGAATGTGGACCAGTTGGAAGTAGGCATGTTAAGATCACATTACAAGTAATTTCCATGCTACACATCCATGCTTGATCTATATTGTTCAATTATATTGGCATAAGTGACCATTGATGGGTTTAGTTATGATATGTGTATAATGAAAACAACTTTGATCCTATATTATTATAACTGATGAACAAGATTGATTAAAGATGTATTTGGTAATGATAGCAAATTTTGAGCTCATAAGGTTATGACATGATATACAAATAAAGGAATTATATCTATATATATATATATGACCTAAGTGGGAGATTATTGGATTTAATATAACATATGGGTACATATATATATATATATATTAAATGTATATTATGAGTTATCATAAAGTTAAGCTCGGTTAAAGTGATCTATTAAGGTTAAAGGCTTTAGGCTATATGATATCTAATAAAGTACGGGCTTTAATGTGTAGAGACCCAAAAGTCTGATTTCTATTTTATGATGGGCTAAAATAAAAATAAGACAAATTATTTAAAGAGTTAGAGTTATGGTCCCTAAGTGATATCAACAATTGTCTTTTCTAATATTCCATCAGTCGGAGAAGAGATGGTTCTTAAGAGCAAACAGATGTACATATTGACTTGGAAGACGGATAACCGCAAGACTCAAGAATCACATTGTTCTTATGGATCTAGGTATGCTTCCACAACAGATCTAAGTACTCTTGATGATTTTAAATGATTGCTTTTATGATTAGTGAGTTTATTCTTCTGGAATAATTTTTGTGATCTAAACAGGGAGTACCCCAACATTGTCTTGTTGTTATGGATTTGTTACTTTGACAATATCAGGAATAAAACCCATATAATTGTCAACAACAACTACAGGAATATTAATATATTCCTTTTGAAAGACAATGTCTCTCACCTTACAAAGACAATGTTACTTCCAGAACATTGTTACTTCATGTAGTGTCTATGTGTAAGATCTATTTTGGAGTATTGGTCATTACTTTCATCCAATTCCAATAACTTGTTCAAATGTCAGGTGTTTGCAAATAAGTACTTTATATCAAATCATGGAATTAGTAAATTTCTCTAAGATCTTTGCCAATTTAACTCTGTTTAGACAAAAATCAAGGACTAGAAGTATAATATGCTCGCTTTCTCAACTACTGGAATGAAGGATTCAATTTGGTAGATGTTTTAACCTGCAACACTAACACAATGTGCCTCCCCATCCATAATATAGGTAGAGGTAAATAAACCACAATGTTTAAGAAAATGTCTCCATCTAGGGTTGGTTGTATTTTAGTTAAAGACAGATACAATTTTTTAATCATGCAAGCAAGGTTTTAGGTAAAGAATATCTTTAAAAGGTCTTATTAGTAAATTGCATTCTTTTTCCAGTTAGAGAAACAGGGCCTCTGGCATTCTTTTTTAGTCAGACCAACTTTCACACTTGGAAATGTTTTAAAAACCATCAGCAACCTCTACTTTATGTTTTGATTTTGTCCAAGCTACGCAGTGACATAATCTTGAAAGGGAAGCGTTAGTTCTTCTCTTTTAATGTATAAGAGTCTAGATAATGCTTGATTTTCTATATGTATATCTGCCAATCCATCTTACTACCCAAGACAATAAAAAGAATTTACTTAATTGAGTTAAAATTTGTTTTTCTACACATCTTATATAATTGTTTTTTCTGCACATCTTATTTAGTCAATTATTTCTTAGTTGTTTTAAACTAATTATAAATCTAATTTATCTTAGTTTTTTAGGAGTTAGTTAAATATTCAATTTATTCAAGTCATAAATTATTATCTAATGATTTATGCAAATCATAAGTCATTATCTCTTGATATTGTTTATGGTATATATTTGCTTATATAAGTACTTAAAGATTCTAATGAAAATTTAAGTTTTTAGTTTTCCTTCTTTTTAGATAGATATCACCTCTATCTTTTTTTTTTGGCCACTTTTGTACCTTTAGTCTATGAACTAAAGATGAACCAAAGTTCAACGATAGAGGAGCAAGCATTAAGGGCTTATACTAATACCCATTCCAAAAATTGTAAAGGAAGGGATAAAACTAGCGGTAGAGGATGGAGAAATCGTAGAAATTAAGATCTCAAAAGCAATTACAAAGCTAATAATGACCAACTTCAAGGAAAAGGTAAAGGATGAAATTTGTCAAAATCCAAAGTAGGGTGCATTAGATGCCATAAATTTGGCCATTATGTATTTGAATATTATACTAAATTGCCTATTGATAAACAAAAGGAAAAGAGTTTAAACTTCATTGAAAGGAAGGGAGTAGAAATATTGTTGATGGATGTTCAAGATGAAAACCCAAGATATCTGGTATGAGGATATAGGTTACAATAACCATATAAGTGGAGTAAGTTTTATTTTTCTTATCTAAATAAAGATTTTAATTATACAATGATTTTTAATAATTGTTCTCCTATGAAAGTGATAGGAAAATGTGATTTAAGATAAATAACAAAGAATGATTTGTTAAAAACAATATCTAATACGTTCCTAAACGTTAAATGTAACTTATTGAATGCAAGCACTTACAAAAATGGTTACGCTCTCATTATTAGCAAGGATGTTTCTTAAATTTATGATTTTGTTAGAGTATTTTAGTTGTTCATGTAATTTCAAATGGATTGCTTTCAGTAAAGTATGAAAATATTAGCGCTAAGAAACATGTAGTAAAGTGTACGTGCGACTCATTCAAATCGTGGGCTGGAACAAAAGAAAAGAAACTTTTTTCCATTATCCTTCATCAGTACGGATGAAAAGGATAGAATGGAAGGACCCTCTTCACTATCTAAAATTAAAAAAAAAACTAAAAAAAGCAATCTTATTTGATAGATGAAATAAAAGACCCCTCATGGTTGTGGCCACTTAAAATTTAGTAGATTAAAGAACCTTCAACAAAAGAAAATAGTTACTAGTTTTCTCTATTTGCTACGCTTTTCAAAGTATGTGAAGAATATGTTGTTAGAAATCAATATCGTTCTCAATTTCCTAAAGGAAAAATATAAAAAGGAAAGGATGTTTTAAAGTTAGTGCATTTAGACATTTATAATTTGATAAACTCATCACTTAATAGAGATAAATGATACTTAATTACATCTATGGATGATTTTTTAATGGATTTATTTTTTATAAAAAATTAGAAATTTTCTCTACATTTAAAAGCTTTAAAGCTTGTGTAGCAAATGAAGCAAGAAAGACCATTAAGTCTTCAAATAGATTGTTGTGGCAAATATTGCTCAAAAGAGCATAGCATGCGAAGAGAGCTTATAGCCACATATATACTATAACAAATGGTAATTGGAGAAGAAAAGGTAAACCATATATACAACTTAATTAGTTCTCTTGAATGATATTAGATGCTTTTGTTTAAAAATGTAGATGATTATTTTTAATAATTGAGTATAATTGGATATGTTTAGGGTGACCAACCATTGCCTTTCCTAAATTTGCCCACCAAGTCTACTATACTCACTAGAGTTGAACAATTCACCACTAATTATCCTTTTAAAGTGGAAAGCTAAAGTGTGTTGTTACAGGCTATAGCCCTATAGTGATCATTGGAGGCCTCATTTGGAAATTTTAGGCTTCTTAAGTTATTGGATACTAGTTGGACCAACTAATGACAATCTGGGTATATGCCATGTTTATAGTTCTTACACTTACTATGTTGCACATTGATATGATTCACCCTCTTAACATTTGGAACACCAAACTATACTAGGAATGAAAAGGATGTATTTCCTCTAAACATAATTGCTAGGCTACCTTTATTAAGTTTCTTAAGAGCCCATGAAGATGCTCTTGTAAAGCAATCACTTTTTCTTTACTAGGACTTCACAAAAATCTCAATGGAGGCAAAAAGATTAGTCATTATTGGTAAACCCACAAAGTCAATTTCATAAGACCTAACTATTACAAAACTTGTCTCCGTCTTGCCAAATGTCAAACCCATGTTACTGCCATTGTCATTTCTTCAATTTCCACCACTAATGATGAACCAAACACTCGTGCCATCACCTCTCCTCTTACAGTACCTCCACTAAGTATAATAGCACCAATCCCCACCACTTTACCCTACGGATTAGCTATCATCTTATGTCATAATAGTAAATAACCGCCAGTAAACAATCGCAACATTGTCCTTCTTCATGCCTAACATTTTAGGAGAAGATTAGTGATGGGCTTTATAGCTCCTACAAACATCAAAGAATCAAATAACATCAAACAAAAGTTAAAAATATACCAAACTCAAAAACCCTAAAAATCTTAAGCACTTCCTAATTAAACAAAACACCACCAACCGAGATTATATAGAATAAGAAACAGCAACCAACAGAAAATAGAAAATTAAGTAACAATAAAAAGATACGATACTAAAAAAAGATCATAACTTTACCGAGAAAAAGGAGAAGCAAAGAGAAGACAAAATGGTAAAGAGCATAATTTTAAAAAACATAATTAATGGTCTATAAAACCGATTGATTCATTGATAAATTGGTCAATTTCTATATAAATAGATTATTAAAATAAATTGAATGAAAAAGATAGTGAGTGCATAATAATTTTCATTAAATTAGTTGAGCTGGTTAAATTTTTAAAACATTAATGATTTGTAATTCTCATGATGGTATTAATTGTTTGCGTACTAAAAATAATTAAGGCTTTAAACTAAATGCTAACAAATATCAGTTTAAATCAAAAGAGGAATTGTTGAGATTAAAATTTATTTTTTGTACACTTCTTATCTAGTTTTTTTATACCTTATCTAATTAGTTAGTTTTAATGGATTTAATTGAGTATTTGAATTATATAAATTATAGACTATTATCTGATTAGTTTATACATATTATAGGTTATTATCTCTTGATATTATTTACATAATATATTTACTTACATAAAAGCTTTAAAATTCTAACAAAAGATCAAGTTTTTAGTTTATCTCCTTTTTTCATTCCTGTAACCTATTTAATTGATAAGCTCATTTCTCCTTTAAATTCCTCTATCATCAAAATATCAAAAGTAAGATTTAGATTAATGGAATTTTTTATCTTAAAATTTTTAGTTCATTTCTTCAATCAAAATTAAGGAAACTTGGATTATTAAAAAAAATTAAATTGGTAATTTAAAAATATTAAATGATATCCACTTTAAGGTAACTTCTTTAAATAAGAAACGAAGACTAAAAATTTGATATTTGGTATATTTAGAATTGAAACACAAACATTAGAAAAGCAAAATAAGTCCTTTTCAATAACTTAAAGGCCTTTTACATACAATGTTCAAGATCAAAATGGGATGTTATAGTTCGTATATAAAAAAAAAGTTGACAACTTTGTAAACATAAAATTTCTGAAAGGAAAATGTTATATCAACTCATGAAATGGACCTAACTTATCTTCTTCATCCTCATTATATAAGGTTCACCTCCTTGCTTTAAATGAAAAAAGCTCATAAGACCAAACTTTCTATTACCACAAACAAAGAGGAAACTTCAAAATTTTGAGAGTACAAACACTTTCTCTTTGGGGTCTATAGTACTAGGGGGACCATCTTGTATTTTCTAGGATCATGTGCTATGTTGGCACCATAGAGGATAAGTACCAACATGACACAAGTTGGGCTATTTATGACTCCACCTAATATTTTCTGTTGTTTAGAAAACTATAGCCAAGTTTTGCTAAATGGATCACTACAAGCTTCTTCACTTCCACAAGCCATGTTTAAACCTTATACTTTTCTATCAATTTGTGATAGTAGCTTAGAAACCTTATTCAATAACATTTCTAGAGGGAGAATAGAGAGATCATAATGACACTTTGTTGAATTACTATCATCACTATGATTAAATTTTCAACATAAGAAAAATGAGAAAGGGAGATTTCAGCACATGGGATTCTATCGCTTGTCACTATCAAAATCAAAATTCAAGCCAAAAAAATGTGTTCAGTGTGTTCAGTGTTCAGTTCACACATTTCTTAATATGCCCATGTATGATGAGGTTACATCAAGAATGTGTTCATGTCCTTATAGTTTGTTATCATAAAAACAACCTAAATTTATAAATGAGCAATATCCAAATTGGACTACCTTGTCTCTTATTTTTTATGAATATCTAATGACTAATTAAGCTAGTATCTTTAGTATCAAGACCTCCTACTCATGAGAAAATATAATTAATTTGTATTATTTTATAAGTTCATTCATATAATGACCAATGAACGTTAATTGGAATATCTTTTGAGGTTTTTCAATGGAAGTAAAAAGATATTTTAACTTAATAATATTGTGAAAGCCATTTCGTGTTTTGTTTTTATGCTCTCTCTCTCTCTTCGTTTTTGCCAAGAATGAAAAAAAATTTTATGAAAGTAAAAGTTAATGCATGTAACTATATAAACATCTAGTCAATTAAACTCAATTTTAGTAAGTCTTCACATGACTAATTGATATAAACAGATTCACAAGCTCCATATGTAAAGTGAAATAACTTGATCAAGTTCAATAAAATATATTGATGAGGATCTAATTAAAGAATGTAGGAGGAATGTTAATTACTTTTTTATTTTAATAAATTGGAAATATATATTAAGTTCATGTATTGAAAATATTACCATAAATAACATAATATTTGTCCAATGATCCAAAATGAAATACACCTAAATAACCTAAAATAAGAGTTTAGTGATAACGTTCATATTTTAATTAATAAAAAGGAATTTTTTGGGTTTAATTTGGATATACTAGGTAAGGGTTCAACTTACAAAAATGATGGTCTAGATAAAAACTCACTTAAATAAAAATAAGAAATCAAAGAGGTATATATTGAAATTTAAAGTTAGGGTTCAGCTCAAAAATCAAAATATCATTAATGGTCTAAAGAGACTCAATAAGTAAAGAAGGGTTTGAGGATGTAGTCTAAGCATGTGACCATATAGTTACTTCAAACTAATTATACCAAGAGGACAGCCTAAATCAAATGGCTTAGGAGCACTAATATGTTAGGCCCTAATAAGTGAAAGTTTTTGCATCAAAATGAACAAGAGGTTGCATGTATTAGTCTAGGTCTAGCAACCCTAGCCTATTCTAAGTTTTTATAGACAAAATTCCTTATTTGGGTGTCTCAATATCCAAAGCTTTAAAATGCAAATAAAGACATCACTTAGAAAGAAGTTTGTCAATGGGTGGGTTTTTCTCTTTGCACTCAGTGCTTTATAACCTCGTGACATTGACATTGTTATTCATAAAGAGTTAGATTCAATATTATTAATCAATTTAGGTGTGTTTGTTTTTCTTTTTTTTTCGGCTTACCTGTTTATTCATTCTCTTTGCCTTTGACCTTTTACACAGTTGTATCTAATAACATTTGATTGTTCCAAAATCTCAACTACTAGTTTCTTTAGTGATAAGATTATTAGCAGTGTTATAGGTATGCACCAATCTTTTCGCATGTATATTTCTACTTATCTTTTATACTTTCACTTATTAAGTACAATGAAATATAATAAAATATTTATATAATTTCATTGTGGTATCAGAACCTACATCAAATTAATTATAAAATTATTTTCTTCACTGCTATACACTAGAACAATAGCATCCAAATATCCAAATACTAATATTCATTCACTAGCTACTAAGCTTCACACACTAACAATAGTACCATTACAATTTTACATCAAATCAATAATGTTAAAACACACTACTCTTATTTTACTATTCAATCAATTCCCTGGTCTGGTAGAATCAAGTCCAAGTTATCTATACTACCTCTGACCTTCTTGGCTACATCGATAAAACTCTTCAATCACTAGCAGAAGACTCAAACGTCAATCTCTCTAAAACATGTCAAGTGGCAAAATTTGACCATTTTGTATATTGTTTTCTCATAGCATTGTTTTTCAATTCCACTGCTCATCTTGCTCTCAAATATGTCACAACTTGTGATCTTTGGACTATTTTGAGCGTCATTTTCTCCAACATTCTTCATCTTAATGTTCTCTCCTTTATAAGTTCCACATACTTAAGAAAGACACATCCTCCATCTCATATTTCTTGAACATTGTCTCTACCACTAATGAAGAACTTGTAACTCAAACTATGTCTCCAATGATGGCGTTGTCTTCTTCACCTTCAATAGCCTCCCACCTGAATATGAATCATTCATGAATAGAGCTTGACTCCTTATTAAATATCCTCTCTTATCAGCTTGTTTTATTCACCTTGAATGGCCTCCCAAGAGAATATGACCTTGTCTAGTTCAACTTGAATGGCCTCTCTCATCCGCTTCTCCAAGCTTAGAGCTCGATTCTTTATTAGCAAACAAAGGCTATTATAATATTATTCATCCCAATTGTCTGAGAAAGCACTTCTGGAATCATATTCTAGTGGAACCCATGGCTGAAACTCATAAGATAAGAGAAGCAGTGTAACATCCCGTCACTGATGGGATGGGTACAGTGAGTGTGCATTCATGAATTGGCATGTGCATGCATTATTTGGCT
>JANZLD010000003.1:29513427-29527434 GCA_026413575.1 Erythroxylum carthagenense | reverse complement strand
TGATGGCTATTGGGGTTTAATGCAATAACCCTTTAAGATGATGTGCACGCTCAAGTTAATTACGATGGTTTTCGCAAAAGTTGGTTCCGAAAACGGGATCCAACATATAGATTTATAATCCTTTAAGGAATTGGTGGATTGTACCTTTAGGATAAGGCATATGTATGTTTGTTAATCTCCTTTAACATTCTTACATTCCTAACAAAATTATCATTGCATCGATCACCATAGTTTTAGTTTGTGGCCAATTTTTTGGAAGTGTAAACCATTGAAACCATAAGGTCTCGGTGCCTTATTGGGTTTAAGTAAATATGGCCTTTTCCACATCCTTTTCCTTAATAGGTTTTAATAGTGAATCAGTAAGTTATGAAGAGGGTTGATCCTTAATAGTAACTTTTAGGATAGCATTAAAGGATGTAGCTTTAGTATCAGTTCTAAGAGAGTTGGTAAAGAAATTATAAGCTTCTCTTTACAATCACTCCCTAGAAATTGGCAAACATCCATTCAATGCCCTTGATAAAGATATCTTATTAGTGTTTTTCCTTACTAGTGAGAACATGTGGAAAAACTGAGAATTTTTGTCTCCATCTCTCAAATATAATACTCTTGACCTATGTTTTATCAGAGAAAGATTGAGTGTATGAGCTTTGGTTGCTACTCAATCTTTTCAATTCTTACCTTATAGCTTATAAGTTCCTCAAGCATGTAAAAATTCTATTCCCACTTACAAAATTTTGAAGGAGTTTCTATAGATCTTCATTAGTAGCCTTCCATATCTAACAATTAATTGTTGAAAAAAATTAAAATCTCTTAATTTGCTAGCTGAAGATATTCCAAATAAGTATTGGTATGTTATATGATAATAAGTGATTATTGAACACTATCTTACTCTATGGAAATGCGTCCATCCATAGCCCATTAACCATATTCCTATCTAGCTTTTTCCATAGAAACTAATTACCTTCATTTTAATTATGTCAGGTATAAAAGTACTCCACCATTGTCAAATCCATAACATGCACACTACTGCAACATTCTAAGAGCTCAGCAATATGGTTTCTCAAATTCACATTCCTTTTAGCTTTTGTTGGTCTGATAATACTATTAAAGCCCCCGTAACCATCCAAGGCTTATTTATACTTCTGTCAATCTCTTTAATCTTATTCCAAATGGAGGTTCTCTTAAAACTATAAATAAAGGCATATATAATAGTGATGCAAAACTTGTCATTCTGAATTGGCTTAGAGGTATCATATATTCCTAATAAAAATAGGACTTATCTCCACCTCATCAGTGTTAAAGGTCAATATTATCCTTCCATTTTAGTGAAAATGATGGTTGGATATAATAGACCAGTGTTTCCTAATAAAGCTCAATTTTTTTTAAGGTACTTTCCGTAATTTTGGTCTCTAAAAGACTTATTAAAAATGGTTTGTCTTCTTGGATATAATCAAACAACAATTTTTGTTTACTAGAGCTATTTAGCCCTCTATTATTCGCTAAGATATTCATTAAATGTTAGAGGTTAAGGCTTTCTTCTTCCTTTTTAAACCTCTCCTTATTACTTTTTGATAACTATTTATTATATCAGAATCAATTATAGTCTTGCTACTCTAAAGGTTTTGTTCTCCCATTTGTAAGTCCTTAGAATCTTAAAATTTAAGTATCTCTTCAGCATTCTTCGCTGACGGTTTTATGTAAACATAATGCTCTAGCTTCTAAGGATTAAGAGGTGTTGTCCATTTTATAAACTCTTTTTATGTTACAACATGCATATTCCTTTTAGACTCTACTATTTTGCTAGGAGAGTCCTTATCAGGTTGCTTAACTAACTTTTCCTTGCCATGCTCTTTAGATTACTCATCTATCTTCCTAACATTGGTGTTTGCAAGGTTAGTATCTAAATGTAAGAGGTCCATATACTTACTAGTTTGGAACCATCAAACTATTAGCATCCACACTTACCTCAATTTAACTTAATTAGGTCTCTAATTATAAATGACTATAGTCTTTAAATAACATTTTTTGGTCTCATCTAACCTTAATAGTGGTATGTTTTTTAGAAGCTTCTTGTTAATATTAGCTAGAACAAATCCCTAAGCATAATTATTCCTCTTCATTATAGATGTTGCTTCATCTAGGCATAAATGTTTACCCATATAGTTAGGAAATGTTTTAATCCTCTAGTAATCCAATATTTTAGGAGTATATTGTGCAAATTTAACCAAAGAAGAAATTTTCAAATCCAAAAGTTTAATCCCAAGTTTCTAGAACTAGAGGAGAATAGACTTAGAGTTTAAATACCATAATCCCTTCTCCAATACCTTTTAAACAAAGTTAAGTATGCCTATCTTGAATATAAATAGATTATTTTCACTAAGTAACATCGTTTGAAGATAGTTGTGGAATGTTGCCCCATACATTTATGGCCAAGAGAGAAGGCTTATTATCTTAAACAAAAACCTACAAGAGTGGTTTCCTATTTAACATCTCCTTCCTTTAAAATGGCCACTTTTGGTGCTACAATGGTCTTGCCCTCAAAGGAGGTTTCCAATTGTAATGAGGTTTGAGAGAGGGGGAAGTATCCCTTGAAACCAATTTTAATGATTTCCTAATAGGTATATTGTCACCATAAGTTACAGTAGGTTCAAATGCCTTCAGGTTTTATATTTGTTCATCAATTTTTGTCGCTTGAGTAGTTAATAAATGCAAAACGTTTGAAGGAGATTACAAATAAGGAATTGGTATAGGAATAATTTTAGAAGAATATGGAAAGCCTTTAGCTTCTAGGTTTGAGGATTTTGAAATTAAGCTAAAATAGGAAAATGATTTAAGGAGGGGAAAAAAAGGAAAAAAAGACTAAAAGGAGTAAAAAAGATGGCAAACTAAGAAGAATAACTCTTAGAACCACTCGAAGCACCCAGTTAGAAGAAGAGGAGGAGGAGCACATAATCAAAAAAAGTGAAAAGCAAAGGAAAATATATAAAGACCGAGAGAGGGAGGAGATAAAAGAAGGAGACCCAAAGAGGTTGAACCAAGCATTAATAGAAGAAGAATAAGGTCCACTAGAAAAGACGAGAAAAGGGAGAAGGAAGATAGATAATTTAGAACCAAAGAAAAAAGACTAAAGAAGTTAAAGTAGAAACCTATTAGGAGGAAAAGCAACCATAGTTTAAAGAGAAGCTAAAGCTTATCTTTCTAAAAGTTAGAGCTTTAGAATTTCGGTTGGATGCTTTTAGAAATGGACTCTCAATAGATGACTACTGAATAGTAACATAATTGGATGTTTCAAAAAGTATTAAATGCTCGTACATTAATGTTTTAGTTCATAATTAAAAAACATTAACATATTAAAATAGAAATGATATTAACAATATGTGTATATTATGGTCATTCTTTAGTGATTAACAAAAATCGATGCTTATATTATATTTACATGTTTGATGATTAAATTTATTCTATTAATACATTATTATTATCTTTAGATATATTAATCATATATAACAAAGTATACTAATTAATTATAATCATATTTATCGATATAAAATTAACCAATCAATCTTAAGAAATTCTTGAATATTTTATTATCAATGAACTTTATTTTACCCAATAAATATATAATTATATCATTTTAATCATAAGCATAATGGGGTAACTAATTTTATTTAAATTGATATTTATAGAAACTTTTTAATTTGGTCACTTTGGTGAATAATAAAAGTTTCATTATATAAATATCAAACTAAATAAATTACAAACTTCTCATTCAATATGGTTTAAAACTAATTAATTATCAATCTAAAATAGATGTACAATAAGTTAACATAATTTGCTTAAGCCACAATAATTTTTATTGCCAAAATACAAAAATTTATGACAAAACATAACTTAATAATATTTCATGATCTTTACCATCTATATTTATTCAATTTTTTGTAAAACCAACACTTGATCCATACAATTTAATATGTAAAATATTCCACATGAGTAATGACATATATTATTAAGAAAAGAAATCTATGAAAGTGATATTTCTATATGTTAATACCTTTTCTTTAATTGTTGGACCCCGTTTTCAGAGCCCAACAATCGCTCTGATATCAAACCATGCTGGAACCTGTTTTTGGAGCCCAACATTTGGAGTCAAAAGAAGTTATCTTCATTAACCCGTATTTTTGGAGTCTAACTCTCTCTCTCTCTCTCATACCACAAGATGTTGGGCCCCATTTTTGAAGCCCAACTATCGTTCTAAAGATGAAAAGCCTGAGCGGGTTTTCCTTGTAGGGTTATTCCAATGAACCCTCACTTTATCATCATCTCACAAGGGTGGCTTGCCCACAGCAGCCCATCACTAACATCACCATTTGACTTCTCCAAGCTAATTATATCTCTATGCCTCTAGTTTATTTTGAAATAAGAACCTTCCCATTCGGAGCTCTATAGCTCAAGATATACTTAAAAATCCAAGGTGTGTTCATAACCTAGTTATGCCCCTCTGACCAATCCCTCATTTTCCATTCATCAATCTCTTTCAAATCGACCCCAGAAGCTAAAATTTTATTTGGAGATAGCAAAATGTGTCGAAAATCTATTGCTTTAAGAATCACTTAATTTGGAGGTTGAGTTGTGAAGTTATGGCCAAAAGAATTAACCATGCTCATGTCCTTAATCACGTCGTACCTATCTTGGAACAATTGGCATAACATTCACTAGAGATTTTGGATTAAGGTTTAATTTAAATGGTTTCAAAGAATACTTCTAGATCTACAACTTTCATGAAGACCTCAAAGGCAAAATCTATCGTCTAAAGGGTTAAAAATGGGACCAGAGGATAGGACCAGATGAATAATGTGTCAGACGATATGACATCATCGGACGATACGTCCTCACCAAACGAAGCGTCCTCCCCAGATGAAGCGTCCTCACCAGACGAACCATCCTGGCTAGACGAAGCATCCTCCCCAGATGATATGTCTTCACCAGAAAAAGCATCCTCATAAGACAAAGCGTCCTCACCAGACAAAGCATCCTCACTAAATGACATGTCATCACCAAACAATACTTCCTCACTACACGATACGTTCTCACTAGACGAAATGTCCTCACAAGACAATGTGTCCTCACTAGATGACACGTCATCACTAGACAATACATCTTCACCAGACGATACGTCCTATACTTTTAAACATCTCCACTTATAAGGACCATAACTTTTGACTTTGATATCCAAAAATTTCATACTTTATACCGTTGGAAAGCTAGAAAGATAAGCTACAACTTTCCAAAAGACAACTTTGACTAATTATCCTAAATTAGTCCAATTTTTTTCCCAAAAATCGGTATATAATTTATAAACCTATGAAAGATATAAATTTTGAAATGTACAACTACGAAAGGAACATGCACATATGCCTGGGGAACTTTTTAGTTCTAAACTCATTTTCCAAATTAACAGAAGCCCATACATAACTTTAATTACATAATAACATTATAAATGAGTGCTTAACACAAATTACAATATATATAGGATGCTCAATGTTTAGCATGCTTATGAAGCTATCCAAAACTGATCGAACTAACTTAGTTACAAAAGTTTCTAATATCTTGGAGTTTCCAATGCCTTGAAAGGATTGTTAACCTTCTCGTTTTGCACCTGAGAAGGGAATAGTAGGGTGAGCTACACAGCTTTGTGGCTAATATATTTATAGCCACCGGCAATTATCACAAATTCAAGCATATGTACATGTATATCTAGCAATTCGAGCATTCACACTTTATTCAAGCAATTTAAGCATTTGATCAATTTAACTCAAACTTATAACACACAGCATAAACTTCAGCCATTAAACATAACACTCAACTATGCACAATACTTGAAAATTTAAAGATGCAATGTGCAAACAAATGGCTCGAGAGTTTCATGGAACGAAACGGAGAAACTAAAGTTTACACCGTGAATAAAACGAGTCCGATTTCTCAAGATCTCATGTCCTCAAGCAGGCAGCCGGGAGAAGGCTATGGTTCCACATGTACGTGACTAACGAAACGGGTTCCTCTCTTGTCTAATCACAACCAATTTATGCTCAATTCAATTATATGCTCATACTTTCATGCTTTTTTCTTATTTTCATCTAATTCCAAATGTTATAACCTTTTTCAAGATATAGCATAATCACAATCCATCATGCATTTCCAAACATTCACAATTATTTCAATTTCAAGCAAATTAGCATACACACACATAGGCAAGAATTTGCCCAATTACACAGTAACTATAAATGTTAGCTTGCAAAAATCCAAGTCAAGCTTGCCTTTCCCCTTACTATTGGGTAGGATTCCCTTGGTTTCTTAAAACAACCAAGGTTTCTTTCAAAACAACATTCCAATAAAATTCAGAAACTTCAAAAAAAATCACAAAATTGCAATAAACACAAATTAAACTCAAATCTAACCTACCCATAGTCCATCTAGGTTACTAGTTTAGAAACCCTAAAATTAATTGGGTTCTCCTAATCTATATTCTTCCCACATAAACCTCTTTTCTCTCTTACTCCTTTATTCTCAATACAAATCATTCCTTTAATAAAGCAAGAAGAAAAGATGGTTAACCTACCTTAACAAACTTGCTTTCTCTTCTTTTCTTTTTCACCGAAACCTCTCTTCTCCTCTCCTATTTTCATTTTCATTCTCCTCCCTCTTCAATTCATGTTTTTCTCCTTTTATAAGCAAATCAAGTATTCTTTTTCCATTTGTAGCCTTAAAGAGCCCAAAAAGTCCATCTTACCTTTCCTTATAAGCTTATGTTCATTTATGTTTAAGTGATCTCCTAAAAATGCCCTTGAACATCCTTATTACATTAACAATTTAATTCCACTTACCCATTCAATAAATCCTACTAATCTTGACATAGTTATAACTCCAAAAATTTAATCTATCTAAACCTCAAAATTATTTCAAATCATGCTTAACTTAAAGAAAAATTTTTCAGGGTCTAACAACTCTCCCCCCTTAAAGAATTTCATGCTCGAAACTCTTACCTAAGACATTGAGGAGGTGTGGATACTTCTCCCTCATAGCCTCTAAGGGTTCCCACATGGCCCTTTCCGTAGAATGGTTCTTCCACAAAACTTTAACTAGCTTCACAGTCTTGTTTCTCAAAACCTTATCCTTTGAATCTAAAATCTCTACTGGTTATTCTTCATAAGTCAAATCCTCTTTTAACTGAACTTCTGAAGGTTGAATTATTTGTGAAGGATCACACTTGTACTTCCATAATATCGATACATGGAAAACATTATGAATCTTAGACAACTCCGGTGGCAAAGCTAACTTATAGGCTAAAGGTCTAATCTTCTCAATGATCTCATATGGGCCTATGTATCTTGGACTAAGCTTGCCCTTCTTACTAAATCTCAGATTCCCTTCCATGGAGAAACCATAAGAAACACTTTGTCTCCAACTTCAAATTCCATCTCCTTTCTATATGTATCTGTATAGCTCTTCATTCTATCTTGACCTGCTTTAAGTCTCTGCTTCACTAATTTAATCTTATCAACTGTGATTTGTACCATCCAAGGTCCTAATAAACTCCTTTCACCTTCCTTATCCCAACAAATAGGATTTTTGCACCTCCTACTATACAAAGCTTCATAAGGTGCCATTTGAATTCCTAAGTAATAGGAATTATTATAAGCAAACTCAATTAAAGGTAAATGATTTTCCCATGAACCTTTGAATTCCATAACCCAAGCTCTTAACATTACCTCCAATGTTCGTATTGTCCTTTCTGATTGAACATCAGTTTGTGGATGGAAAGCTGTACTAAAGTGCAACTTGGTTCCCAAAGCCTCCTGTAAGATTTCCTAAAATTTGGAGGTGAACCTGGGGTCTCTATTCAAAACTATAGAGTTTGGAATCCCATGAAGTTGGATTATTTCATCCACATATTTCCTGGCTAAAACATTTAAAGAATCCGTCTGTTTAATTGGAAAGAAATGTGTGGACTTGGTTAACCTATCCACAATCACCCATATTGCATCATGCTTCCTGCTAGTCCTCGGCAATCTCATCAAGAAGTCCATCTTAATCTTTTCCCATTTCTATTTTGGAATCGGAAGAGGTTTAAGCTTGCTTGAAGGTGCTTGGTGTTCAGCTTTAACTTGTTGGCACACTAAGCATCTTTTAGCATATTCTGCAACTTCTTTCTTCATACCTTTCCACCAGAATTGCTCTTTCTAATCTCTATACATTCTCGTACTTCCTGGGTGCAATGCATAAGGCGCATTGTGTGCCTCATCTAGAATCTCTTCTTTCAACTCCAACATGTCAGGAATACGCAATCTGTTACCTACCACCATCAATCCATCTTCTTTGATCTGTATTTCAGAAGGTTTACCACTTTTAATCTCTTCTCGGAGCCTGCTCAAATACTCATCTTGTTCCTACAATTCCTTAATCCTCTCATTCAACACTGGCCTCACTCTAAAGTTTGCCAATTCAGAATTAGACTCGACTTGCCTCAATGTCACCTTAAGTTTGGCTAATTCCTTCAACAAAGGAAGATATACTGTCTCCACATATGCCATAGTGGACTTCCTACTCAGGGCATCCATTACTACATTAGTTTTTTCCAAGTGGTAGTCTATCATCAAATCATAATCTTTCAACAGTTCTAACCACCTTCTTTGTCTCAAATTCAACTCCTTTTGACCCATCATATACTTAAGACTCTTGTGTTCTATAAACAAACTGGTAGTGACTCCATATAAGTAGTGCCTCTATACCTTCAATGCAAAAATTATGGCCGCTAACTCCAAATCATACGTGGGATAATTCATCTTATAGGACTTTAATTGCCTAGAAGCGTAAGCAATCACTTTATCACCTTGTATCAACACACAGCCTAATCCTTTCCTTGAGGCATCACTATACATTGTATACCCATTACTACCCAAAGGCAAAGTCAAAACCGGTGTAGTTGTAAGTCTATTCTTCAATTCCTCAAAACTGCTCTGGCACTCTTCTGTTTATACAAATTTCTGATTCTTTCTTGTCAATTTAGAAAGTGGAGCTGCTATTATGGAAAAGCCCTCCACGTACCTTCTATAATACTTGGCCAATCCCAAGAAACTTGTCACTTCAGCTACATTCTTAAGTGCTTCCCATTTCACAATCATTTCTATCTTCCTTGGATCCACATGTACTCGTTGCTCTGAAATCACATATCTAAGAGATGTCACTTCCTTTAGCCAAAATTCACATTTGTTCAGTTTGACATACAACTCTTTCTTTCTTAATGTCTCCAAGGCAACCATCAAATGTTCCTCATGCTCCTTATTACTCTTAGAATAAACCAATATATCATCAATAAAGACAATGATAAATTAGTCTAAGAAGGACTTAAAAAATTGATTCAACAAGTCCATAAAAGCTGTAGGTGCATTCGTTAACCCAAAAGACATGACCAAGAACTCAAAGTGGCCATACCGTGTTCTAAAAGCAATCTTTAAAACATCAAACTCCTTTATCCTCAATTGGTGGTAACCTGATCTCAAATCTATCTTAAAAAAGATCCTTACCCCCTGCAACTGATCAAACAAATCATCAATGTGTGGGAGCTGATATCTGTTCTTAATGGTGACATGGTTAAGCTTCCTATATTCCACACACATTCACAATGATCCGTCTTTCTTCTTCACAAAAAGGACCGGAGCTCCCTAGGGTGAAGAGCTCGGCCTAATGTAACCTTTCTCCAACAAATCTTCCAATTGCTCCTTAAGCTCCTTCAATTCTGCCGGAGCCATTCTATAAGGTTGACTCGAAATTGGCATTGTGCCTGGAAGAAGCTCAATAGGAAATTTAATTTGCCTAGGTGGTGGTAGTCTTGATAACTTCTCGGGAAAGACATCTAGGAATTCCATGACCACTAGTATATCTTTTTACCTCCCTCTATCTGCCCTTGTGTCTACCACTTAAGCCAAAAATGCTTCACAATCTTTCCTCGTCATTTTCTCTACCATAAAAGCTGAAATAATCCTCGATGAGCTAAATTTTCTATCTCACATAAACATCACGTTTCTTCCATTATTCAGCTCAAACTCCACTATCTTCTGTTTGCAATCTAAGTTGGCATTATATTTCTCTAAAGCATCCATACCCAGAATTACATCTAATCCTCCCATCTTCAATGGCATTAAATACACCACTATCCTATCAATATGTATCTCACAGTCTCTATAAACTTGACTGATTATGATATACTGGCCGATTGGAGCACTCACCATCAGAGGAGTATCCAATAGGCTCAAATCTCTACCATACACAATTCTACCCGATGAAACAAATGAGTGGGTAGAACTTGGATCAATCAAAACAATCACATCATCATCAAATAATTTAAACATACTAGTCACAACTTCTATAGTGGTCTTTGTGTCCCCCTGTGTCATTACAAATACTCTAGGTGGTGCTTGCCCCTTGGTCTTCTTGGAGGATTCACCCTCTTAGCTGCATCAAAGCTGCCCACTTCAGTTGCAGCCTTGTGGCCCACTATCTCAGTTCTCTTCAAAGCTTGCATTTGTGTTCCCTCTCTTCTCACATACTTCGGACACTCTCTTGCCATGTGCCTTTCTCTCCATAGTTGAAGCATGCTCCTGTCAATCAGTAACAATCTCCTATATGAAACCTTCCGCAATAATCGCACTTAGGTACATAAAACTTATCCCTTTCTCCTCTTCGATTGCCTCTCGTTGTTGAGGTTTGATGAGAAATAGTGGGAGTTATCATCGGCTTGAACCTGCTTGCCCCACTGCTCCTGTCTTTAGACTACACACGGAAAGTCCTGGCACTCCTTTCAGGCATAGAAGTATCACCTCCCCTCTTGAAATGTTCTCTCCCCTTTCTCTTATTGCTCACAGCTCACTTTATGTTCTCAATGTTCTCAACCCTCAGAGCCGCTTCAACCAGCTATTGAAAATCATAAAATTATGCACCACCACTTTCTCTCTATTGGCTAAATGCATCCCCGCTTCAAACCTTCAACACTTAGCCACTTCGCTCATCATTAACTCAGCTGCATATCAGGCCAACTGTGTAAATCGACACTCATATTCGCTTACCATCATCTTCCTCTAGGTGAGACTCAAAAACTTTCTCTACTTCTGCTGAATGTACATCTCCAACAGGTACTTCTTCTTATAAGTAGCTAAGAAGTCCTTCCATACCAGCACTGGTGGTCTCATCTGGCTCCCTGACACACTCTCCCACTAATGCAGAGCATCTCCCTATAGCAAGCTTGTAATACGCATGACTTTCTCATCATCCTCAGATTCAATCTTATCTATTATCCTCTCGGTCTTTCTCAACTAGGACTCAGCTTCTTTTGGATCCGTTGTCCTATAGAAATCCACTTTCTCATACTTCCTGAGCTAGTCAAACTGTTTCCCCTTCTTCACTGAGGTTGGAGTAGAAGATTGTGGCATCTAGCCCATCGCCTGAGCAAATGTTTGAAACATTCTCACATCTAATGGAGCAGGCACTTGCTCCTACGAAAGAGGAGGCTTCTGCATCTGCGATCGAATGGGCTCACTACCTTGCCCTACAGAAGCTTCAGTATTTCCTGGGGATGCTGACTCATCAGTACTCTCCTCTATTGTTAGAGAGTCAGGTGCAACTGATCCTTATAGAACTCCTGGTGTCCTTCAATGAGGTGGCATCTTACTCCTTCAATGAGAAAACTAATGATTAACTACATTTCATTTTAAAATTCTAATCTCTATATGTATGCATGACATGCATGTCACTTAATGCAATACAATCAAGTCACATTGCAATAAATAATCACATAACATAACAATTTATCCTACTATGCATTCTAAGCCTAGGAAAAACCTAAGCTCTAATATCACAAGATTTAGACCTTATTTCTGGAGCCCAACAATCGCTCTGATACCAAATCATGCAGGACCTCATTTTCAGAGCCCAATATTCAGAGTCAAAAGATGTGATCTTCATTAACCCATATTTCTGGAGTCCAACACTCTCGCTCTCTCTCTCTCATACCACAAGATATTGGGCCCCATTTTTGAAGCCCAACTATCGTTCTAGAGTCAAAAAGCGTGAGCGGGTTTTCCTTGTAGAATTATTCCAATGAACCCTCACTTTGCCGTCTTCTCACAAGGGTGGCTTGCCTACAGTAGCCCATCACCAACATCACAATTTGACTTTTTCAAGCCAATTGTATCTCTATGCCTCTAGTTTATTTTGAAAGAAGAACCTTCTTATTCGGAGCTCTATAGCTCAAGATATGCTTAAAAATCCAAGGTGTGTTCATAAGCTAGTTATGCCCCTCTAACCTATCCCTCATTTTCCTTCCATCAATCTCTTTCAAATCGGCCCCAAAAGCTACAAATTTTATTGAGAGATAGGAAAATGGGTCGAGAATCTATTGCTTTAAGAATCACTTAATTTGGAGGTCGGGTTGTGAAGTTACGGCCAAAAGAATCAACTATGCTGATGTCCTCAATCATGTTGTACCTATCTTAGAAAAATTAGCATAACTTTCACAATAGAATTCGGATTAAGGTTTTCTTTGAATGTTTTTGTACAGGATTTCCAGATCTACAATTTTATGAAGACCTTAAAGGCAAAATCTATTGTCTAGAGGGTCAAAAATGGGACTAGATGATAGGATCAGATGAACAATGTGCCACAAGATATGACATCATCACCAGACGATATGACGTCATTAGACGATACATCCTCACCAGATGATACGTCCTCATCAGACGAAGTGTCCTCGCCAAACGAAGTGTCCTTACTAGATGAAGCGTCCTCACAAGATGATACGTCCTTACCAGATGAAGCATCCTCATAAAACAATAGGTCCTCACCAGATGAAGCGTCCTCATCAGACGAGACGTCCTCACCAGACGAAGCGTCCTCATAAGATGATGCATCCTCACCAAATGTCACATCATCACCAGACAATACGTCTTCACCAGATGATACGTCCTATACTCCTGAGCATCTCCACTTATAAGAACCATAACTTTTGACTCCGATATCCAAAAATTTCATACTTTATATCGTTAGAAAGCTAGAAAGATAAGCTACAGCTTTCCAGAAGACAACTTTGACAAATTTAGCCTAAATTAGTCCAATTTTTTCCTTGAAATCGGTACACAATTTATACACCTATGAAAGATATAGATTTTGAAATGTACAACTACAAAAGAAACATACAAATACACCTGGGGAACTTTTCAGTTCTAAACTCAATTGCCAAATTAACAAAATCCCATACATAACTTTAATTACATAATAACATTATAAACGAGGGCTTAACACAAATTACAACATATATAGGATGCTCAATATTTAACATGCTTTTGAAGCTATCCAAAAGTGATCGAACTAACTTAGTTACAAAAGTTTTCTAATATCTTAGAGTTTTCGAAGCCTTGTAAGGATTGCTAACCTTCTCATTCTGCACCTTAAGAGGGAATAGTGGGGTAAGCTACACAGCTCAGTGGCTAATATATTTATACCCATCGGCAATTACTACAAATTCAAGCATATGTACGTGTATATCTAGCAATTCGAGCATTCACACTTTATTCAAGCAATTTAAGCATTTGATCAATTTAACTCAAACTTATAACACACAGCATAAACTTCAACCATTAAACACAACACTCAACTATACACCACACTTGAAAATTTTGAAGATGCAATGCATAAATAAATGGCTCGAGAGTTCTGTGGAACGAAACGAAGAAACCGAAGTTTACACTATGAACAAAATGAGTCTAATTTCTCAAGATCTCATGGCCTTAAGCGGGCAGCCGGGAGAAGGCTATATGTTAACATGCACGTGACTAATGAAATGGGTTCCTCTTTTGCTAAATCATAACCAGTTTATGCTCAATTCAATTATATGCTCATACTTTCATGCTTTTTCTTCTTTTCATCTAATTCCAAATGTTATAACCTTTTTCAAGGTATAAC
>JANZLD010000003.1:29446725-29461398 GCA_026413575.1 Erythroxylum carthagenense | reverse complement strand
AAATGCCATTAAAGTTTTGTAAAACTCTTATTTTATGATGTTAATGAAATATGAATTTGTGTATGGATGATTGTTAAGTTGAAATGTGAATTTGTGTATGAATGAGGTGGAGTTGAAATATGAATTAATTAAGGATGAGGTTAAGTTGGTATTAGGTACATTTAAAGAAGTTATCAAATTGAGATAATGGATTTTGAGTACAAATTATTGTTACATATAAGTGAGATGTATTATGGAAAAGAAAGATACGAATTGTGTTTTGAATTTAGACAAAGTGTTCTTCTTGGGAGTTTTAGCTGGCCCTCTTAGCTTTTCAACGATATAAAGTATGTAAATTTTAGATATCGGAGTTGAGGGATTATAAGTTAGTAATGCTACATACGAGGTATATCATAACAGCTATGGTGAATGATGAGAGTTTGTGTATGTTATGAATCATTTGAGCTTAGATTTCGGAGATTTATGAAATCATTTTGGTAATTTAATGTTTAAGAAGTGATATTACATTAGAAGAAGTGAATTTGGGAAGATTATGAGTGAATATGATGATAAAATGGATGTAGGAACCTTTGGAGAGGCTTTGGAAGGAGTTTTGGGTCACCAATGTCCGTTAGGCGGACCTTCTCGGGTGTAAAAGCACCCCCAAACCAATGCATGTCTGTTAAACAAACATTAGGTTCGTTAAACAGACCTTCTCGAGTTTGGAAAGCACCCCAGGCCTGACAATGTCCGTTAGGCAGACATGTACGTCCGTTAAACGGACATTCACAGAATAACTTCAGTAAATTGATATTTTTACCCTTTTAAAGCTAGAATCTCACTTCTAGTCCTTCATAAAAGTTGTATCTCAAAGTTTTCTTTCAAACCGTCTAAAAACGATCTCAATCCGACATCTCTATGGCAAGTTATGGCAATTGCTCCAAGACAGGTACAATATGATTGAGGATATAAACATGTTTGATTCTTTTGGTCATAACTTCACCATTCCACCTCCAAATGAGGTGATTCTTAAAGCAACATATTCTTTAGACATTTTTCTATCTTCCTATAGAAATTGGTATTCATTGGTGTTGATTTGCAAGAGATTGATGGAGAGAAAGTGAGGAAATTGATTAGAAGAGCATAGATTGGTTGTTTACCAAACATACTTTGGTATTTTTACTTATATCTTGAACTGTAGAGCTTCGATTGAGAAAATTCTTGTTTCAAAATAAACTAGAAACATGGAGCTACAATTATGTTGAAGAAGTCAAATTGTGATTTTGGCGTTGACTGGTATGGGCACACTACTCTTGTGGGATGATGGCTAATGAGGGTTCTTTAAAATAATCCTTCAAGGTAATATGCACGCTCACGTTTTATGATATTCAGAATGATAGTTAGGCTCCAAAAATAGGGTCCTACACCTGTAATCAATACATAGCCTCAATGTCCCATCATTCTTCTTCACAAACAATACCGGAGCTTCCCAAAGTGACACACTAGGTCTAATGAAACCCTTATCCAACAACTCTTGCAACTAGGTCTTGAGCTCCTTCAATTCTACTGATGCCATCCTATATAGAGGAATCGATATAGGAGTGGTACCTGGAACAAGGTCAATTGTGAACTCCATTTCTCTTTCTGGAGGTAACTTCGGTAACTCACTGAGAAACACGTCTAAAAAATCCTTAACAATTGGAATTTCTTGAACTGTCTGCCTAGTATGGGTGTCAGTCACGTAAGCTAAATAAGCCTCAATCCACTTCGGATCAACTTCAAAGCATTTATCGCAGAAATCAACCTGGCTATCTATCTCCTTCAATCGTAGTATTATCAGGTCAGCTTCTAACTCTACCTGATCGATTCGTATAATACACTCTTTACATATCTCCTCAATCATTATAGTACTCACTATTAAATCACATTTTAGTATCTCTCTCTCACAATGTAATCTAGATGTCAGATGCTTTGTGATGAATGAATGTGTAGATCCTAGATCTACCAATGCAAATGCTTCAAAACTAAAAACATTCAACACACCTATTAACACATCTTGGGAGTTCTATGCCTCCTATCTTTTAACAAGCTTTTCATCATTTAATAGGTTCCTTCTGTTTAAATAGAATCTTATCGCACAATAAGCTCCTATTAGCCCCTGTCATTTCCTTTTGAACTGAAAGTAACTTGCAAGATTTTTTAAGTCACACATAATTCAACCCCCTCTTGCGTATGTTTGCTTTATCATTTAGCATCAAAGCGAGGTTTCACATTTTTGTGTTTTATAACACGTGATAAATCATGGCAAATAATTTGAGAATTTTTAAAGGACAATCTATCTCAAAATCTCCTTACTTCAATGGAAACAATTACTCATACTGGAAAGAGAGAATGTCAATCTATCTCTAATCTGTAGATAATAAAGTCTAGCAAGCCATCAGGGTTGGAGCTACACTTCCCGATTTAAATAACATAGAAGTATGGACTAATGCTGATAGAAGAAATGCACAGCTAAGCACTAAAGCAAAACATCTTTTGATCTTTGCCTTATTTCCAGAAGAATATGAGAAAATATCCTACTGTTTACAACAAAGGAAATGTGGGACAAACTATAAGAACGTTTGAAGGAATGAATGAGGTAAAGAAGCATATAATAAGTCTTTTAATGCGTCATACGAAATTATTGGCATGAAATAGAGAGAGATCATAGATGAATTCTTTGAATGCTTCAACAACATCATCACGATCTTCAAGAACTTGAGAAAAATATATCCCAATGACGAGCTCATAATGGAGATTCTGAGGCCACTACCAAAGGAATGGAGACCTAAGGTGATAGCTCTAGAAACGGAAAAGGATCTAGACACTATTTCACTCAACTGGCTAAGAGAAAATTTGATAATCCATGAAACCAAGCTTAGGTGAGATTAAGGATCCTCCTACAGAAAAGGAATGAAACTAAAAGCAACTAACGAATCAAACGGCGATGAAAGTGATATTGAGTTGCAAATAGATAGAGATTACAAATTTAATTTCATGATCAAAAAATATGAACTCTTCTATAAAAAGAAGCTGATGAAGTAAAGATAAAGAAATAAGAAAGGTGGAAACAACATATTCCTAAAAGAAAGGTAGTAGCAATAATAGTAATACACAAAACTATCAAATCATATGCTATCACTGCAAGAAGCCTAGACACACAAGACCAGAATGTCCTCTTCTTCAAAAGAACAAGTCAGATAATAGAAATCAAGAAAGCAAGCGATGACTGTCGCCTAGTCAAATGAGGATTCTAAAAACTTTGAAGAAGAAGAGCTAGAAGAGGTCAGCAATGTTTGCTTCATGGCTGAATGAGGAGATGATGAGATATATTATTCTGACTCTAATATTGAAGTTAATGAATTGAAAAATGCATATCATGAATTGTATGATCAGTACAAAAGGTTAACAATGAAGTATTTTAAAGAAGTTGAGAAGTCTAAGAGCAATAATGCATCTCTGAAAAGTGAGATTAAATAATTGGAATGTACAAATGAGAATTTGGCAACTAAGAATATGTCTCTTGAGGTTGACTTTAACTAAAAGGTTTATGAAAAGAAAGTTTTTGAAGAAAGAGTAGCTAAGTTGGAAAAATACGCTGCTAAAAAATGATTCTAATTAGGTAAGAAAGTTAGAAGAAAAAGTCACCACCTTATAACTTGAAAAAGAGAAAAGTACTAGAAAGATCTAATCTCTAGAAAAAAGATTTGAAAATTTTCGTTGATGGAAGGAAGAATCTTGATACATTGCTTGGTATTGGTAAATGCATTTTTGGTAAGGCCAAAATATGATACAATGAAAACAACAATATGAGGTCACACAAGAACTTCTTTGCCAAATCCAGCAGTAGCTATAGTCAAAACAGTAGGAATATGATACATGGTAGAAATTATATCAATTCTCATTCATATATTCTGCCCTTTTATTGTGGTAAACATGGTCACATTAGAAATTCTTGTAATTTTTGCACAAAGAAATTTTCTCAGATGTATGTTTGGAGATTGAAAGGTCAAACTACTAACTCGAAAGAACCAAGAAAAATTTAGGTACCTAAAATGAGATAATGATTTCTATATATATGTTTCAAAACGGAGAGAAGGGAGAATCAACGAATAGTTGATAATAGCTATTCAAGATACTTGACAAGTGAAATATCACACTTCAACTATACATTGTGCTCTATTGGAAGACATGTCCTCACAAAGTGGTATGTGTTTTGTTTCTCTAAAAAAGGATTCGTTTATCTAGCACAGAAGATTTGGACATACCAGTATAAGCATTCTATCAAAATTTTCCATAAACGAGTTAGTAAGAGGATTACCAACCTTGAAGTTTGAAAGCAATCAGGTTTGTGAAGCTTATTTAAAAGGTAAAAAAGTCAAAAGCATCTTTCCTCCTAAAAATATTATGTACTAGCCAACCACTTAAACTTGTGTACATGGATTTAGTCAGTCCCACTATGGCTCAAAGTTTTGGTTGTAAATATTACGGTTTTGTACTAGTAGATGATTACTCCATCTTTACATGGGTTTATTTCTTATCAAATAAGGATGATGCTGTTGAAGTGTTTGAGAAGTTTTACAGAAAAACTCAAATAAAAAAGGGTATTACATCACTTCAATTCAGATCGATCATAGAGGAGAATTTGATAACAGAAAGTTTGAAGAATTATATGACAGCAATGGTATAACTCACAATTTCTCTTATCCAAGGACGTCTTAGCAAAATGGAGTTGTAGAGAGAAAGAATAGAACTTTGGTTGATATAACCAAGACCATGCTTTGTTAAAGTGGACTACCTCATGGATACTGGGCAGAAGCAGTATCCACGACATTTTATGTACTTAACAGATGTCTCATAAGACCTATTCTGAAAAAGACCCTCAATGAGTTGTGGAAGGGAAGAAAACCAAATGTTGCTTACTTTTGAGCATTTGGCTGCAAGTGTTTCATTCTAAACAATAGAAAAGACAACCTTAGAAAGTTCGATGCGAGATCAGACGAAGCTATCACGATGCGAGATCAGATGAAGCTATCTTTTTGGGCTATAGTAGTACTAGTAAAGGATTCAGAGTATGTAATAAGAGAACAAAGAAGATAGAAAATTGATACATGTGGTATTTGATAAAGCACTACCTTCGACAACACCAATTGACCCAGATGATGAAGAACATCCTTTAGTACCTAAAAATACATCAGAAAATTAAATAACACCTAAAATATCTTCATAATTACAAAATCAAGAAGGCCCTTCTGAAGCTAGAATAGAGCAGGCTCCTTCATCTCAGTAGAACCCTATGCAACAAAAAATACTGAGATAATAGAGAGGTCTTGATACACATCAATATATTCTGGGAGATCCCTCTGAAATTCTAAGAACAAGATCATCATTCAAAAACAATTTTGTTTCTCTCATCTCACAAATAGAACTAAAGACCGTTGAAAAGACCCTTGTTGATAAAAACTAGGTTTCAGCCATGAAAGATGAATTGAATCTATTTGACAAAAACAAAGTCTAGAATCTAGTACCTCATCCTCAAAACAAGTCAATCATTAGGACTCAGTGGGTATTTCGATATAAACTTCACAAAAATGGTAAAGTGGTAAGAAATAAAGCTAAACTTGTAGTTCAAGGTTATAATTAACAAGAAGGTATTGATTTTGATAAAAACTTATGCACATGTTGCTAGATTGGAATCGATTAGAATTTTACTTGCCTTTGCATGCTATAGAAACTTTAAATTGTTCCAAATGGATGTTAAAAGTGCATTATTAAATGGTTACATTAACAAAGAAGTATTTTTTAAGCAATCCCCAAGTTTTGAAGATGAAAATCATCCAAATTACGTGATAAAGTTTACCAAAGCTCTATATGGTTTAAAGCAGGCTCCTCGAGCATAGTATGAGAGGTTAAGTAACTTTCTGCTTGAGAATAACTTTGAGAGAGGAAAGGTCGACAAAACCTTATTTATTAAAAGAAAGGAGAATGATTTATTCATAGTGCAAATATATGTTGATGACATAATATTTGGTGCTACTAATCTACCCTTCTATGAAGAATTCTCAGCATTAACGTAGGGGGAGTTTGAAATGAACATGATGGAAGAATTATCATTCTTTCTCATATTATAAATTAGACAAATAGAAAAAGGAATCTTCATTAGCCAAGACAAATACACAAAGGAACTCATCAAGAAATATCATTTTGAGAGTATCAAACCGATGGGTACTCCCATGTACATTAAAACTAAACTTGATAAAGATAAAGAAAGTAAAGCTACAAATGAGACAAAGTAACTATATCTTACAAGCTCAAGACTGGACATTATGCTTAGTGTGTGTCTTTGCACATGCTTCCAATCAAATCCAAAAGAAAGCCACCTTTAAACAATCAAAAGAATCTTTCGATATCTTCACGAAATTATAGATTTTGGATTATGGTATCCAAAAACTAATTTATTTGACAATAGTGGGATAGTGTAATGCAGATTATGCAGGTGATAAAGTTGATCGGGAAAGCACAAGTGATCACTGTCAATTTCTTGGAAGATGTCTTGTATCTTGTTCCTGCAAGAAGCAAAATTGCACAACATTTTCAACGACTGAAGTGGAATATATAGTAGTTGCAAGCTATTGTTCTCAAACCTTATGAATGAAGCATCAACTATAAGATTTTTCTCTAAATTTTTCCCATATTCCTATATTATGTGACAATGCCAATCCTATAAATCTTTTTTAAAATCCTGTGTATCATTCTAGGACTAAGCATATAAAAATCAAACGTGATATTCTTACAGATCATATTTTAGAAGGAACCATTAATCATTTGTATGTTAATACCTGGAATCAAGTAGCTGATATTCTCACTAAGCCACTCTCTGAAGATAGATTTTGTGTGTTAAGAAAAGAGTTTGGTATGTGCAAACTCTCTTATATTATTCCTGTATGAATATTCTCTACTACTTGTCTTTGCATTTCAATTAGCAGACTCCTTCTATTATGACTCCTTAGGAAAAATATTCACTGACTATGTCATTTTTTTTTACTTTTTCATTATATTTCACTATATTTATTTCACTTCCTCCTTACACTCTATTATGTTTTATAATGACCAAAAGGGAGAGTTTATGTTGATATATTTTTGCATATATGATGATATATTTCTAAATGCTGATCAATACATATTTTTCAATGCTGCCTCGATTATATATTTCTATTGTTGAACTTATGAAAATCTGTGATATATAAATATTAGGTTGCTTTCTTAAGAGACAGACTTCTTTTAATTATGTTTGAACATATAAAAGTCATAGATATCTTTCGAAATCATCTATTATCTCTTTGAATTTTGAAAAATATATCTATTATTATTTGTCATTATCAAAAAGGGAGAGATTGTTAATTCAAAATTTATATTTAGAAATTTTGATGATAATTATACACTATTTCAAAATTCAAATTGGATTATTTCCTTGTATAGATAATGATATTATTTTTTAAAGGAAATACAATCATAGGAGAATTACTTCATTTCTTACAAGAACCTTCTTACAATTGGGAGGATTTTACGTTTTTGAACAATTAGCTATGGAAATTTTTGTTCCATCTGAGATGATATTGAAAATCCAAAGTCAACTCGGAATTAAGATAAAGCAACAACTAATAAAAGAAATTGACTATTTAACGAAGAGCAACAACACTTATGAAGTAACGAGCATACACAAACTTTCGAAACTACTATATCAAGAGATAAATTGTTATTTGAGAACTTACTTTACTTTTTATTTTTTTATGAGTTTTTAAAAGCTCGTTATACACTTCGAGTATAGAAAGTTAGAGAACCTTAAACAATATGTATTCATGAGTTTGAAGAGGCTCATCAAATTACTACTTGATTTTATAGTGAAGCACTCAAGTTGGATATTTGGGGACTAGATGTAGGCTTGGGTTGTAAGTCGAACCAGTATAAATTGATTGCATCCTTCTCTCTCTTCTCTTAACTTTTAAATTTTCACATTATATTGTATATATGTGTTTATTTCAGCAAGAGGCTCTTTCACTTTATAATAGGCTCCATCTATTTTCAACTTACAAGAGGTTCTTTTCAGTTTTAACAGGCACCTTTTATTTAAAAAATTTTTATCAACATTTTTTGTTTAGCAAATTCCTATCATTTAACAAGCTTTTCATCGTTTAATAGGTTCCTTTTATTTAAATATAGAATCCTATCGTACATCAAGCTCCTACTGTTTTGATTATAGATAGGCTTTGGTCATTTCTTTTTGAACTGAAAGTAACTTGCAAAATTTTTTAAGTCACACACAATTCACCCCGCTCTTGCACGTGTTTGCTTTATCAATTGGTAGGTAGCATTAGTTTAGTTTTAGTACGAGGATATATATACAAAACACATACGACCTTTCCCATTAAACAAAAATTTGGTTGCCACGTGAATCGGCATGACAAATGAGAATACATCATATTCTGTTTATCACTGTAATTAATGAGAAATTGTCTTCAAACAGGAGAAGATTTTGTGAATTTAGCCAAGAATAACTATTGATACATTAGAATTATGATAATCTAAAAGCCAGTCACGTGGTTAAGTAATGTTCGAGTTTTTGAGTATGCAAGTAAATCGGGGTACTTCTTCATGTTTCATAAACTTCTTGTCGCCTATCCTTCCAAAGAAAATCCTGTTTAGTTGCATATGGACCACTACAATGGAAAACAAACAAATAAAAGAATTGGAATGATTTTCTTAGAAAAACCCCTTTGTGATTAAATCCTATATAGCATTAGTTGTATCAAACCGAGTATAGTACAACCTCAAAGGAGGGAGCGAGGGGTGAGGGGAGGGACGGATGAAAATTAGAAAAAGAGGTATTTGCACCAAAATTAATCACCAACAACGGCAAAACCCAGTTGGAGTTATTGAGAAAGCCACAAAAACCACAAGGTTTCTCTATATATATCAAATTTTAAGTAATTTTGTAATTATAGTTTAAACTTTAAAAATTGACAATTAAATGCTTAAATTTTCAATTCTAATATAATATTAGTATCTTAGTTAAATTTATTAACATGACTTGATAGATATTTCAGAAATCTTAAAAACGTATACTTGTCAAACCTAATTAAACTAAATAATCAAGTTTCACTTAAAGCCAATGATGGAGCTGTAGATTAACCGGAGAAGAATGATGCAGCAGCAGTTTAGGTTTTGATGTGTCCACTGCCACAGCTCGGATGGTTATACGACCTCTTCTCGTTCTTGCACCAAACATCGCCAGTTCAATGTCTGTTGCTTATAGCATTCACTATAATATTTTTTTTAAACCTATTTTTCCCTTACTTCTTAGAAAAATTCCCTTTTTGTTTCATTTCTGATCATAGACATAAAGAGATCTACGCGTCCCTTTCTTGAAGATAAAACAGAAAAAGTTTTTTTCCAGATAGATGTGATAACTTTCTCTTATATTTTTCCTTTTCCTTATCAGTTCATTTTTTTTTTATATATAGATATATGAATGTATATAAAGTGACTTAAATGAAGGAAATGTCAACACAGGTTAGGGTGTGCCGTGGGAAGCCGACGGCAATAGTGGCTTCAAGAAAAGGGCTTTACCCTGCTGGAAACACCTTCTTTTTCGTCATTCTCTGGTTACTCTGCTTTAGCAAACTAGCAGAACTTTTGACTCTGTTAGTTCCAACTCCTTTTTAGTTTAGTTCTAATCAGTTACAATGTTGCTCAAAGTGAGTACTTTCGGGAATTGGGTTTAGTTCTGTAATTTACTTCTTCCAGGCATATAAAGCTCTCGTGAAGGCATTCCCAAAGCACAATAATAATAAAATGTTTAATTAGTTAGTTTAATCAATCAACATAAATAAATTTTTTAATTAAGTCTTACATATATAAATATTTAAAGTTTTGAACATGTGATAAATCATCTTAACAAACTTAACGGTTTAAATTGACAAAAATTAAATATTTTAATATTTAACTGCAACCTCACTTTCAAGAGTAGACCGACAAACAAACAAGCCCTTGTGTATTCCTTTCATTTTTCATTTTTTTCTACACAGCGGTTAATGGTCCCCAACTGTTTATACCGAACGTGAAGTTAGTTTGTGATTTATTACCTTTTTTGACTGCCAACTGCCAGCTCTTCCCGCAGTTCTATAAATGCCACCTAGTCCTCTCCGGTTTGCTTCACTCACCTTACCTTGCATTTTCCCATACCCCATTCTCTATTCCCTCTCAAGCTTGTTCACTTGTAAGTATGTTTCTTTATTTCAGCTAGGCTTGTAAGTTTACTTGGAAAATGCTTAACTGGTTTCCTTTTTCTTTTTTTTTTCGCCCCTTGTAGTGTTGCAAAATGGCTATCTCTGGAATCTTCTGGATGTGTTTTCTTGCAATTGTTTCCTCTGCTAATGCTTATGGCGGCGGAGGGTGGATTAACGCCCATGCAACTTTCTATGGAGGCGGTGATGCTTCAGGCACAATGGGTATGGCTACTTAACAACCGGGGATTTCATTCTAAATGTTTAAATTTTTTTTTTTAGGGAAAATCCACTGAACTGGATGTCAATTTTGTCTTGTGCATGCAAGGGGGGGCTTGTGGCTATGGAAATCTGTACAGCCAAGGCTATGGAACAAATACCGCAGCTTTGAGCACTGCTCTGTTCAACAATGGACTCAGTTGTGGAGCTTGTTTTGAGATCAGGTGCGTGAACGACAGAAAATGGTGCCTTGCTGGCTCCATTATGGTCACGGCTACCAATTTTTGCCCTCCAAACAATGCTCTCCCCAATGATAACGGAGGTTGGTGCAACCCTCCTCTGCATCATTTTGACCTTTCTCAGCCTGTGTTCCAACACATTGCTCAGTACAGAGCCGGAATCGTACCTGTAGCCTACAGAAGGTATGGTCTCTAATCTATTTTTTCAGGAAACAAAAAATGAATTAAGTAATCTCGTGTTAAGACTTGTTAAATATGAGATTGTGCTGGGATTGTTCTTTTTTTATAGGGTGCCATGTAGGAAGAGAGGAGGCATTAGGTTCACAATTAACGGTCACTCCTACTTCAACCTCGTACTAATCACCAACGTAGGTGGTGCCGGTGACGTTCATGCGGTGGCTGTTAAAGGTTCGAGAACGGGTTGGCAGTCGATGACAAGAAACTGGGGACAGAACTGGCAGAGCAACACCTACCTCAATGGACAGAGCCTATCATTTAAGGTCACAACCAGCGATGGACATAGTGTGGTGTCCTACAATGTTGTACCTTCGGGTTGGTCCTTCGGCCAGACCTATACCGGTGCTCAATTCCGTTGAGACAACATCAGCCACGCATGTCCTTCATCTACATTCAAGCTCAGTATGAATATTATTAGTGCTAGTGTTCTAGGTAGAGTATGTATAATACGGTATCTGCATAAGAGTCAGTCTTAGGCAGGCTTATAGGGTCAGAACGAGATGGCGCTTATTTTAAATAGCCATTTCTTGTTTTGAGGTAATTGTGTAATCCGAGAGAATCTTATTCAGTGGGACCCTTTCGAAGTGGCAGAGGTGGACTTTTACTACCCGCCACTGGTAATTTGAGTTTTTCTTCTAGGCCTCTTGTTTTGCGCTTTTGGAGGGCATCTAGGAGTTGCTTTTTGCTTGGGAGTTCATGTCCTATGCTTAAAACTACATAAGATTCGAGTGTATGTTTTCAATTCCACTTCTTGCTTGCAAGTAATGCAAAAAATAGTGGTTGCTTATCATATTCTCTTTTATGTTTGTTCTCATCTTCTTTTATTCGGTTACATCAATTAAAACTGGAAAAGTTCTCGTGAGGCGGAAACCTGGCCTCTTAACTTTCACCGAGTTCTTTGCTACTTAACTGCTCTCAATTCATTTTCTAAGCTGCAATGCCCCCAAACCAAATTTGGCCACGAGACATTCCTCTTAATTGCCATTCTTAGTTTCTGTTCTGTAACATACATTTATTTTGTCTTTTTGTTGAAATGTCAGCCTTATTTCATGTTACCTAAATTGTCCATGCGTTTTATGTACCACAAGTAAACTTGGTTTGATAAATGACTCGCTCGTTGTAATATGGGAATTGTTGAACATTGGAAAAAAGGAACAAAGTAAATGTGTAATTTCGTCAATATTTTAAAAGACAAGATTGGATAAAATAGGACTGCACATTTCTCAATCTCTAGCGGAGTATTTATAATTTTTGGTCCTCTAATTGAGTTGAAAACTTGAAAATGGTATAAGAAATAGATATCGAGCTTGTCAAAAGTAAATCTTTACTTGCTGCATTTAAGAATTGTCAGGTACAGAAGGTCGTAAATGTCTTCAATCCTTCACATCATCTCCTGCCTCTTGGTTCTGGTGAAGCCTCCTTTCTATATGAAATATAAAGCTGATGAAGATTAACAGATTTGGAATCCGAACCAAGGGAGTTTTGTGTGCTACAACAACATATTTCCCATTCTCATTGAATTTATTGTGCTTAGATACCAAATTAATTCACAAGCTAAGTAGTAAAATATGTACAGAACCAGAAGTTAGTTTGAGAAGAAAATGTGTCAGGACTTACTTTCATTTCATATGACAGTGCGTAAATGAAACGACAAAACACGTTTCATGTCCATATCCTTCTGCCTCTCTTTATACAAAGATTTCCTGAAGATTCAAATCGATATCACCAGAGAATCCCATAATATACAAAAATCACTTGCACATATGTTTTTTCTTTTAACTTTTTTGGTTCTTTGACGACAGGAGGTGGTCACATGAGATGAGAATAAAAAACTTCCGCTTAATGGGCAATTGTTCTGCTTCTGTCAATAACAGAAGTGTATTTTATTTTATCCCCAGGTAATTTCATCTGTTATTTTAATTAGAATAGCTTGTAAAAACATGTTTGAAATTTGAATAAAAAGCTAATATTTTCAAAACCCTGCAAAAGATTCACTTTTTGCTACGATAAAATGGCAGTAACAGATACGGATGTCAAGTGATTGATGGGTCAAACTCTGACGCAACCTGACAGCGTCCACGTTGCCCATATCTAGACTAAGCACGCACCCCACGTGCCGTTCCCGCTCATTTCGCTGAATGCTGACTAACTTAACCTGTCAGAATCAAGGACAATTACTTGCCTGCTACAAAATAAAACAATAAATATTAATATTAAAAATCATTTTTGTATATGTAATTATTTAAAATTTAGAATTAAAGTATTATTCAATTTGAGCAAAAAGTAATTTAAATGTAAATAACTTAAAAATGTCATCTCGTAATTAAAACTTTTCTAAAATATTTCGTAAGTAATCAAATAAAAAAATATTAATATTAGTACTACATAGATCGTTGGTTAGTTACCATCAAATCAACCTGCACCTTCGGTGTTCTGCATCAAGATCTACAAAGTATTAAATGCGTGTCTTTTGGTTGTAACTGCATCACTCAGGTCTTTATGAGAACTACCCTTGGGCAATTAGTCTCTAAATGCCAGTGCTTTCCAACTATGAGTTAGAAAACGTCATAAAACCTTTTACTTTATTAAATTCCCACAGCCTTAATAGTCTGCTAGTGGCTAGGTTTGTACCTTCAAAATCTTCCCTTAAACATTTGTAGCATCGTGGAAAAAATCAAGGCGAGTTGTAAGTACATTAAATGTTCACATCCAATTCCTTAGTGTTGTAAAATCTCTATAAATGAATACTTTTGAGACCTGAAAAATTATTATCTTATACGAGATTATTAATTTATCGATAAATGAATATTTTATTAATTTATCGATAAATTAATGTTTATTAATTTATAGAATAATTTTTATTTTGTATATTATATTTGTTAAATTAAACAATTAGTTTTTTAAAAACTAAGAAAAGAAAATAAATAAACAATTAATTAATGATGGTGCATTGTATCCAAATTTATTAATCTTATCAAAAATAAATTTATTAATCTTAAATTAGCGTATTTCAAAATAGAGTGCATGTAGGTACATTAGAATATGAAATATTAGAATATTACGCTTGTAAAGATTCTAATTTGACAAGGAAAGAAAAAACCTACTTCTACTTGAAAAAAAATCATATCCTTGTAAAAACCCTAATTCTACAAGGAAAGAAAGACTTACTTCTACTTGGAAAAGGAATCATCTCCTTGTAAAGATCCTAATTCTACAAGGAAAGAAAGACCTACTTCTATTTGGAAAAAAAATTATCTCCTTGTAAAGATCTTAATTCTACAAGGAAAAAAAGACCTACTTCTACTTGGAAAAGAAATCATCTCCTTGTCAAGATCCTAATTCTACAATGAAAGAAAGACCTACTTCTACTTAGAAAAGAAATCATCTCTTTGTAAAGATTCTAATTCTACAAGGGAAGAAAGACCTACTTCTGCTTGGAAAAGAAATCCTTTCCTACAAGACCTCCTCCAATATAAATAGGGTCTTTTAGGATTAGTTTAGAGGGTATTCATGTTTTCTCTCTTCTTTGGACGTGAATCTCTCTTATGCTCTTTCTTTCTTTCCATGGCTACTCATTTGAAAGGCGTAAAAAAGTCTACACTAACTGATGAGATGAGAAAAGCATTATGTGAGTACAAAAGTCAGCATCCCTCTTCGAGTCAAAAAGATTTGCAACA
>JANZLD010000003.1:29414633-29432671 GCA_026413575.1 Erythroxylum carthagenense | reverse complement strand
TTCGGATTGGATCAGCCTTAGGGTTTCCAACGCAACGCAACAGTGATTCCTAAAAGATTTGTTCACGGATGTCGGAAGTTGGTTTCGATTTGATTTGTATTCGATTCGTTTTGATTCTATACCTTCGTATTTGTTTCGCATTTGCTTCCACATGTTGTGATTCGATTTATTCGGATTGGAATCCGCTTTGTTTCCTCCGTTTTCCTTCGTTTTCGGGTTGGGGCGCCGGTTTCCGGATCGGGTCCCAACAAAAATTAATTTCTAATTCTTTATATTATATTTATAATTCTTTATAGTGGTCATGCCACAAATGTATATAATATTTGCATATATATATATATATATAGACACACATCGAAACTGGCAAAAACATTTGCTAAGTAGTTTTTGTCTTATTATACTTATATTCAATGGTAATACAGTGCACACGTTATATAATAAGTGAAGAAGCAACGTGTCTCTTCCTCCTACTGTGCCCATGTAGTATTGAATGGTTATTCAAGAAGAAGCCTCTTCTTCTTCTCTGCTGTGTTTCGTGTTTCTGCAGTTTTTTTAAAACTTTTCTTTTCTTGCTTTTGAGAATAAAAGCATCCAGAAGAAACGAAAACCACAACGTTTTCTTGTTTTCTTGTTGAAGACCATTCATAAAAAGACCATAAAAATCAGAAAAAACTGTCCTGTTTTTTCGTTTTCATAGGAGTGATGTTTTACTGTGGAAGACCATGCATTTGTTACTGTTGAAGACTTTGAACACTCATTTTCCCAACAGTCAAGACAGATGAGAAAAAAAAACAAATGAAAACACGACATATGTTAACGCAAGAAAACCAGAAATGCAACAAAAATCAGAAGCGCAAAACATATAATATAGCAAGGAAAAAATAACATATCGCAAGTATCATGATATTTGGAAAAACATGCATATCATTATTCACAAATCATCAACAGTTAGATTTCAGATTTATGCATGCATATAATATAAAAAAGTTAACCCGCTTTGATACCAATGTTAGAAAATTAAACATGTAAAATATAATCATAAAGATTATGTGAATCAAAGGATCTTTTCATATGCAGATAAAACAAAAATTGCATACTTAAATTTTTGTTGTAGTTTCACAGATTAAAGAACTTTGCTTGAACTTTCACTATAAAGAAATTTTCTGTTTCTACATTTCTCTTTATTGCATCGAAGAAGTAAAAAAAGCCTCTTCAAACATACATTCAAATGTATGTCTCTGTCGTTTGTTTTTAAAGACTCCATATAACTACCTTTGGTAGTTATTTCAAAAGGTTTGACTATTATACCCTTCATAGGTATATATAAGTCATCAGTTTCTCGTTTAAAACAATCAATCATTCTGTAACGTTACAGTTCACTGTTTACAAGTTCATAAAACAATTACATAACTTCTTTATACAAAATCATTTTGAATTTTTAAATTTACATACACATCATTATTATGTGCCAACTTTCTTTTCATCTGTAATGCATGAACAATTGAAAATAGGGAACATTAAACTTATAATTTAAAAAGTGAGAACCTAATTATTTCACTATGGAAAATAGATCATACTTCTTGATATAAAGAGATTAACATGTTCAATAGTGGACTATTACAAAATTAGTATATAATAAATAAAAAGTAAAAATTATGGTAATAACTAAAAGCATATTATGGAAACAAAACACTTTATTTAAATAAAAATAATATATTAATGATAATTTAATAATTCTAATTAAAATTGAATCTAACATAAAAATTAAAATAGTACTTTTAAAGAAGATCATTTTCAAATTCTCTAACATTATTTGAAGGCTCATAAATCATGTTTTTTTCTAAAGTTTGTATATCAGCGTATTCTATTAAATTTAAATAAATTATAAATTAATAATATATGATATTTTTCCATTTGTAACATTTTAGTTATAATTTTTAAATGTGATTAAAATAAGATATCAACTAATTATTAGTAGATATTCCTAATTCATTGATCATAACAAATGTATTTTCTTTGCAAATTGTCTTTTTAAAGATTATTGTAATCAATGATTAGGTTCTTCTACTGCAATCCAAAAATTAGTTTGGTCATTACAATTAATATACCCCAGATCATATGTTCTTTTCTTACTAAATGCTCTGAATGTACAATAGAGAAATTATTGAATCAATAACAAAAATAAAGTACTATAAATACAAAATTCAGTCAATAAAATATATATTCTTTATCACCATATTATAAGCCACATATACAAGGTCCTAATGTTCCAAACAATTTTGTTTTTTTGTATAAGTATGTTCAAAAATATTTTAATTACGTTCATAACCTGATGGATAAGTTGTTTGATTAAGTATTCTTATAAGTGGAGCCACAATCCTTGTAATAATCAACTAAGGATCTCAAAATTTATTATCCCGAATAATAATATAAACATCTTTTCCTTTCACACCCTTAATATTGAAAAATATTTGCTTGTCAATAAATTTTGAAGTATTAGATTAAATCACTTTTTCAAATTTATAAATATAGTTGCAAACCTAAAATCAAATTTATAAATCTTAATCCAATCTTCTTACTTTTTTAACTAAGAGAAAAGTGTAAGATGATTATGACATTATACACAAAATTTTGATTTTAAATGCACCTAAAGTAAGATTAGAAATGTGTTCTATATAAATCATATCTTTTAAAATGATTTTTCACAATGAGCAATACATGAAGATAAATAAATATGCTCATACTTTGATTGTAACAACTACTCAGCTATTGTATAATTAGATGCATTGTTTGTAACAACGTAGATAACATTTTTTAGTTCAACCACTCAAGCTCAAAAAATAATTCAAATAAATTATAAACACCTTTATCATATTAGAATTGTCAAAAAACTTGAGAAAATTTATTCTAACACTAAGATGAACTAAAAAATTAATTAATGTTCTTTTTCTTTGATTAAGCCATCTATCATCCAGAATAGTAAATCTTGTTGTTCCTCAAATAGACTTACATGTATCTATAATCAACTGATATTCCTTTCTAAATCTTGAAGTAAGGCAAATGAATCTTATAATGAGAAAGTCCTTAAATATTAGACCTATCATTATTGTAACATCTACTGTTTCTTTAAAATATGATAAGTTTAAAGCATTTAAGGGAACACATTAATAATAAAACCATCTAATTCAAACACTTTTACATCATAAAACGACGTTTTTACTAATCAAAATACTTTTAAAACTAGGTTGAGAATCATAATTAGTTCTTAGAGGAAAATAAGAATCTATATGAATTACTTTCCTTTTTAACTTTATCCAACACATGTTGTGCTTCATCATCTTCATAAGATACATTAAGAGTCTCTATATTTTCCTTTTTTATTTATTGTTTGCAAATAATTTTTAACCATCTCCCGTGTATCAAATATTATATTTTTGCAAGATGTAATATTGATGAATGATATTTTTAACTTGCAATTCATTGACAACTATTCAAAGGTGTATGGTAAGTATATTTTTAGATTATGTTCAACATATCATAGATATTTTCATCGATGATTTTACCATTCATAAAGATTCATTCAATAATTTGTTTATATATTCTAACACTCATATTGCAGAGGTACATAGAAAGCATGAACTTTGAAAAGTGTCATTATATGTTAGAACAAGGTATTACTTTAAGATATGTTATTTCAACCAGACTTTTGGAGGTAGATAAAGTTAAGACGTATATTATTCAATCTATTCATTACCTTATTAGTGTTCAAGAATTTTGTTCTTTTCTCGGACATGCAGAGTTATATCGAACTCGTTAAGGATTTTTCCTGCAAAGCATTTTCTCTTTATAAGTTGTTGCAAAAAGATGTTCTTTTCATATTGGACAAAGGGTGTAAAAATACATTTGATAAGTTGAAATAATTGTTAATGTTGGCACCAATTATTCAATAGTTAGACTAAAGTCTTTTTAATACAATGGAAAATCTAAACACAGTTAATCTAACTCTTGCAAAACTCGACGGTACTCAATTCCCTACCTGTCCCATCGGAGGAGATCCTAGACTGGCAAAGGGGGCTCCTGAAGGATATGGAATCCTAGACAGGTCCTGACTACAACTGTTGCCAGATGGTCCGCGCATTGATTTCCCTCATAGTTTACGCATTGGATTCTCACCTCCCAATCGTGTTGGAGTAATCCTCGTATACCTGCCAATAAAAAGTTATTTAAATCAATCTTGGTAATGGGAGCTGAAAGCAAGTTAATGACTTCTAGGACGTCCGCTTCTAAGATGACCCGATGATAACCATAATTCCAAGCGAGTGTGAGGCCCAAGTGGATGCCCCAGAGCTCCGCTATAATAGATGAGCTACTACCAATGTGCTGAAGAAAACCTCCGCACCACTGTCCATGACTGTCGCGAATTAGACCCCCAGTAGCAGCTATACCCGATCTCGGATTAAACCGTGTTGAGTTTGACCCAGTTCGCTGGTGGTTTGGTCTATCCTACTTGACTACCTAGTCTTTTATTTGAGATAATGTGTGATGCAATTGATCATATGATAGGAACTATCTTAAGTCAACAAATTAGGACAACGACACATGCTATAAACTACACATTGATAACCTTAAAAGATGTACATACAAAATTATTCAACTACTAAAAAAGAGCTCATAACTATCATCTTTTATTTATAAAATTTCATTCTTATTTATTAGGAGCTAAGTAAATGTTTATTCTGATCATGCGGCCTTTAGGTATTTAATGACAAAGAAAAATGTGAAATCAAAACTAATGAGGTGGAAATTTTTTTGGGTGAATTTGATATGCAGATCAAAGGTAAAAGTGGAGCAAAAAATTGAGTCATTATTAATTTAAGCTACCTAATTCATATAGAGAGCAAAATCAATTTACAAAAAGAGTATTATGATGAACAATTGTTTTCTACAAGGTTGAACTTCTATGATATGCAAATAAGGTTAATTATTTAGCTACTAACATTTTACATATTAGTTTTTCTAAAACTTAAAGAGATAAGCTAAAAAATGATGTGAAGGATTACCTATGGGATGACACATTAGTTATTAAATTATGGTTTATGATTAGCTAACTATAAGGAAAGGTAAGTATTAAGTACCATAACAAATATTTGATCAATAAATAATCTTTGTTTCATATTGATGATAAAATGTAGTTCTATGGACCAAGCTTAATTTAACTAATAATTTATTGTTATCTGTCAAATTTAATTTTCCAAAATTTATTAGAAAATTTCTTATTATCACAGCCTCTAATTGGTTCATTATATAAAGACTAACAAGTTAGAATTTGTTGTAGACTATCCTTACTTTTTTTATACTACATTTGTTTTTGTTGTAGGAGTATAAGATTTAATTTAGGTGTGAATGATAACATTACCACTATGCTAAACAAGAAGTATAATAATAAATGAATTGATTATTAAGAAATCACTTTTAAAAACCATCATCATGTTTTTCTTATGAACTCTTCCAGATACTTTATCTAAGTTGAACAAAAAATATACAAAAAAATATATACAAGCAAGGTTTAAATAGTAACATCTATTTGCAAGAAAAGAAAGACAAACAATATAAGAATTTGAGTAAGATGCTCCTTTTTCTCTCTCTCCCTTTAATCTCTTTCCAACAGATTCACCATCTTGTTTTTATCATTTCTCTTTAAACTCCATCTACATCTTTCTTGTAAGCTTGTTATCTTCTGTTATACTAGTCTTTTCCTTAATGTCTCCTTTTCATTGTTATTATGTTGTTATTGCTTTTATTGTCTCTTCACCTTCCATTTATCCTGTTTGTGTAAAGCCTACAAAAAAAAAGACCACTCCAGCCTTAACTAATCATCTCATCCTTAACTAACCAACCCAACCCATAAAACCATTAAGTAGAGGGTTATAAAAAGAAGCCATTAGTTGGAAATATCAAACGCACCAACGAAAATTAGCTTCATTCTTTATTTTTCTCTCCATTTTCTAGCTCATAAGTATGTTAATGTACCATTTTTCTCCCGCATATGAATCTTTCATTTTTTCTCCTACCTATGAATCTTTTCTCATATGTACAAAGGTTTTTTTAAAGCAAATTGTGAGGAAATTGTGGAGGATAACAACCCCAAAATCCCTTAGTACAAAGGTAGAATTCTAGTAGCTATTATATGGGTTTTTGTGATTTCTAGTCATCCTACACTAGTTTATAATTGGATTGCATGTTTTGTTTATTTGGGACATTAATTGAAGTCATGGAAAGAGATAAAAATGGAGAAAAGATGGTTGGAGAATGAGAAAAGAAGAGGAGGTATGAGAAGAGGAGAGGATGAAGAAGATGACAATTTTTGGAATGGTATAGGAATGAGAATGAATATAGTGAGGAATGGTAATAGAAATGAGAATGAATATAGTAAGATATAAGAATAGATATAATCATTATAATTATAATGATTGGTTACGAGGAAGGAATGATTATTATTATCAATTATTATCATTATCATTGATCGTGATTGGTTTATTAAAAATATTGAGAAATAAACATTTGTTAAATTTTTGTTCTACATCAAATTTTAATATATTTTAATTAATTTAATTGCTAAAAAAGAAAATTATAATTAATTAATATATTGAAATTAATTAATTATATTATAATTAAGTATATTTTAATTAATTATATCAAATTAATTAATCAATTATGTTTTATTTAATTATGTTGTAATCAATTAATTATATTTTTATTAAGCATACTTGATTAATTATAACTAATTATATTATAATTAATTATATGTAATTAGTGTCATGCCTATGACACTTCTAGTCACTAAAGTGACAAAGGCTGTCATGCGGATGACACTTGCTCCATACCAGGAATGAAACTCATTCCTCTAATATATGGGGGGTATGGACGATTTCCCGAAACTTAGTTATCTCCTATAATCATAATATAAAACCAACTACCTGTATTCATTCCATACCCATTGATTGACTCCCAAATTCATGAATCAAATGCCCCTTAGTTGAGTTCGAAATTGAGGTAAGGATAATCTTAGACTGTACTCTATAACAATATTTTTGTTATTAATAAATTAATATAGTGATATTTTGAATTGGACATTGATTAAATTAACGATTAACAATTATATTTATGGATTTCTAAATTATATATGTTGTGTTTATTTTTAAAGTGTTTTTTTTAAATGTTGTTACGTATTATGGGATGTATTGCTTGTTAATTCGACGAAAAATGTGTTAATTAAATAGAGACTGACTAATAATAGATTGCAAAGAAATATTGTAAATTGAGAATCTGTGGCTTGCCTATGATAGGCCACATTCAATGGTCATAGATTGATAGGTTGGTTAAATATGAGCGTGTGATGGTTAGGTTTTTGTTTGTGGAGTAGTTACTGGAGCATCCTAAGTCTCAAGGATATCCTATTCCAATAGCTAGATACTAGAGTGATACCAAAATATCATGAGTCTTAGGGATATTCTATGCTGGCAGCTAGGTAATGGAGTAGTATTGGGATACTAAGCAAGATTGAGAAATTAAGATACCCTGTCCCGATATTTAAAAATCTAATTATGTTTCTACTTTGTTAGAGATTATGAGTAGAGATGAGCTAGTAGACCATTGAATGTAAGCCTACTAAGTTAAGCAAGGCCTAGACAATTAAGATAATTATAATATAAATGACAATCATATATTACTATTAATGCTAATCATTACTTTGGAAAAAAAAATGGATGTTTGTTAATTGTTCAAATAGACTGAGTAATTATGTGTATCTTCATATTATATGAATTTTTTAATCACTTGACTAACTTTTATATTTATATTTTGAGTCATTTGATTTTAAGGGTATAGTTGGTTACCCTTATTATGTACGTAGCTCATCCCTTGACATACATTTTTTAGGAGATAGAGAGATTGCCGATAACCCCAATGCATGTGATTGACAGAGTCAAGTTTAGGTAGGGCCAGCGGATTAATTAAATAAAGTTGTTTTTATTGTATATATTTATGTAATTGACAATTATAGGTCGTTGTGTTTGTATAAAATACTTTGTGACTGATGACATCTTTTTTTTTTGGAACTAATGAAGATTTTGATTATTAATGTTTTGTATAAAATACTTTGGAACTAATGAGGATTTTGATTATTAATGACAATTATAATTGTGGATTAGGAATTTTAGGAGCATCACATTTTGTCTTATGCATTCCTTTACTATTAACTAGTTGTATCATTCAATGTCTCTTATTCACATTCCATTACTGATTGTTGGGTTATGTCTTCCTTTATATTCAAGCTTTTGTATCCTTCTTTTTTTTTTTAGTCTGAGTACTTCTTTTCTCCCACCTTCCTCCTGTTACTCATAAGAGTGGAGGAACTTTTTGTTCACTTCACATTTTTATTTCTTTCCTAAGTCAGTCTTTACCATTTAAAGTAACTGACTTTTGAATGATTGCTTCCTAAAAGCTTTCTTTAGTTTATTTTGAGTATGTCTATTGTAAAAAGTGACCTTGTCATTATCCCTAGCCCTAATTAGTTCCCCCTTTTGCCCTCTTACTTAATGCTCCTCAGATTCCAAATAGTCCCCATCCTAGTCATATGAATGAGTATTCTTTTGCAACCATTAACTCCCGAAGGAGTTGGAAATAGATTCTTAGTGACCCTAGTGATCTCTCCTTGCATTACTACTCACTAAAGGAGGAAAAAGGTAGAGTTATTATTACTTCTGAGATAAACGTACCCAAGGCCAAATTAACCACCTAGGAAGCATCCTTGGTTGGTTTCTTCTTAGGATCATATCCTCCTTTATTAATTATTTCTAGTTGGGCTCATAAGATTTGGAAAAATAAAGGTCTAGTGGATGTACTTCTCTTTAAAGAGAATTTGATACTTTTCTCCTTCTCCAATCAATATGAAGACTTAAAAATCATAAAGAACCATGGAACCTTAGACATCTCCTTACAAACATGGAAACTAGGTATAAATTTAGACATGACTAAACATAAGAGTATTTCAATATTATTGAATATGCATAGTGTTTTTTGAGAATATTGGACCATAAATGGATTGAGCTTGCTTTCTAGCTACATTAGAAAGCCCTAGTACATGGATAAGAACACAAGTAGGAGCAGGAGAATAGGATTTACAAGAGTGTGTGTTGGTACAGAGTTAATTAAGGAGCTCCTTGATTTTATCCACAAATTTCTTTATCAAAACATGGCTTATTACTAATCACCTTGTTATGGATGCAATTTTTGAATTCTTTAGGGAGAGTAAAATGTTGACGAAAATCAATCACACTTTCATCACTCTAGTTCCTAAAGGTAAAGATCAAACAACTATGAATGATTATCATCCTATTGCCTATTACAATACCATCTATAAGGTCATTTCAAAAGTTATAATAGAGAGGCTGAAATTAGTACTTTCAAATCCCATTGATCAGGAACAATGAGCTTATATACCTGGTAGATGCATTGCTGATAATATCACCATTATTCAGGAGCTCTTTAAGTATTATACTATTAAAAGAGGATATAGGAATTGTTTTAAAGATTGATTTCCAAAAGGCCTATGATATAGTTGAATGGCCTTTCATTATTAAATTCTACTTTTTTTAAGATTTCCCAATAACTTTATAGCTTGGATTGATCAATGCTTAACTAACATACTAGTGCCTTTATCAAAAGCAAGATAGTTGTTGAATCTAAAAGGATATCTTTTGCATCCCTTTTAGAACAAGCTTATAATCCAAATAGGAGAATGATCATGATGCCATTTCTAGAGGGATGGCAACCTGTGTATATGAGTCCATGTAATTTGTATGTGTCCAACAATTGAAGGGTATCAAGAGGGAATTCAAGAGTTTAAATGCTAAAAGGGTCCCATTATTATGTAAACAACTAGAAATGCAAAACAAAAGATCTTAATGATCCAACAAAACCTATAAGATAATATAGGGTGTATGGAGTTGCTTAAAAAAATATTGCTCTAAAAAGTTACTAACTAAAGTTGAGGATCATGTTTCCCTTCTTAAGCAAAGGTGTATAATCAATTAGTTAAAGGATGAGGATAGACGTACTAAAATCTTCTTTAACTCATTACTGGCCAAGAAAAATACTAACTACATTTGCTCTATTGTCTCTTGTTGAGCAAGTTTTATATCTAATAAAACTTTTAATACCCTACAAGTATACAAATTGTATCTTGTAGTATAAGAGGTTATCGTTCCCATGAGGATTATGCAAGAGTTAACAATTTGAACCTATCTTTGTCTAAGGTATTCATAAATTGATTTTAATTAAATTAAATAACATAAATTGAAACAAATAAACAACTAAGCTACCAATAAATTTAATGTTTTGATCAAGATTGAATATTTTGGACTTATTTTTTCCTTATTTTGTTTCCTTTAATCTCATTGATCTAGATTTCCTAAGGTCTTAATTACTCTCTCTCAAGATCTAATCAATTAACCCTAATTGAATTTGCAATTTCCAGTTTTGCAATCTCTCTATTCACAAAACTTTCCTTAACTTATTCAATTATATATAAAGAAACCTATTAGATAATTAATTTCTTAAATAAGATCTCTCTTTGATTAATTATTAATTTGATAATTGTTGGTCTATTAAATTGCTAACTCTCGTTATACAATCTAGCACTAATTACTTTTGATTCACTCACTCGATTTGTTATCAATTTTATGTATAAACAATTATCACAAAATCCAAGTATATATTGAAATCAACAATAATCAAGGTCACAAAATAATTATAGAATAAATCTTAATCTAAAATTTAGAAATTTATGAACATGTTTAACATCATAGAATTCAAATGTGTAGAATTCAAATTACACATCAAGGCTCATTACAGAAATAAAGGAAATAATAAAAACTCAATTGAAGCTTTGATCTAGAAAGCTGGAATTTCTGGATATTCTTCTTGATCTCTCACTTTTAATCATGGTTGCTATGTTTTTTTGGTTGTATTTCATGTTTATATTGTGTTTTAGGGTCTTACGATTGTGTCTAGGGTTTTTCTATTTTGTTCGGTTCCAAAAATAGTGCGAAACCCTAAAACAGATGAAAACATTCACGTCAAGAAACTCTCTGGCACCATCGTGCCCTTAGAGGCATGATCATGCTCCATTGTTTTTCCTCTCTGTCACAATCTTGCTTTATCCTTTACAAGGCACGATTGTGGCAGAGGCCATGACACGATCATGCCTTGCTTCCAACTTACTCCATCTTCTTTATTCTTTAATTTCTTGATTTGTAACACTCACAAACAAATTAAACACCATTTGAAACATAACATTAAGATTAAATTCATGCTCTAAACCATATAAACACGTAAAATATAATCAAACACTTATAATAGCACAATTCTAAGCCTATATATAGGATAATCATCTAATAAACACACTAAAACACCTATTCAAACATAGTATGATCTATACATATCAACATCCCCATACTTAAACTTTTTCGTGTCCTTAATCAAAAACAAAATTACAAAAAAAAATCACATAAAAACACATAATCACACATTCATGCAATATGCAATAATGAGACAATGGTATTGAATCTTATTGAATCAATTTAACCACAAACATCAATCATTCAGATTGTGCTAACATACTAACTTTTTTTTTTATGTTTAAGTACTTTGACTATAGATGATAATCATTATGGATGAGGTGGATGCATAGTTATATATTGAAGGATGATAGTACTTAGTCTCTTGTAAGTAAAGACTCACACTCTTGGTTCATCAATCAATTACTTAAGTTAAGGAGCTTAATTGAGCCTAATGTGGGTTATTAAATTGGTGATGGTAGCTCAACATTTTCATGGTACAATAATTAGTTAGAAAATAGGCCACTAATCAACAATGAGCAAGTTATCCAAGCTTTTAATCATCTTCCATCTCAAACAAAGATATGTTTGTAGATTAGAGGAGGACAATGACATAGTTATCTGAGGGAATTGAGTTATTTGATCCTTAATTACTCTCCTAATGTCGAGCTAAGGGATCGTCATACATGGATTAATAGTTTGAATGGCTATTTCACAAATAAAGCTTGTTGGGATTGGATAAGACCTAAAGGTCAATTGGTCAATTGGTACAAGATCATTTGAAATCAGAACCTTATGTTAAGAAACTCTTTTCTAATATGGTTGGCAGTTAAGAATATAATTAATAAAATTGAGAGATTACAATTTCTACAATAGTGGGACACTTGTATTATATATTGTTTAGTAGGTGAAACTATGCAACACCTATTCTCCGAGTATAACTACTCTATTGCTTTATTGAAATATGTTAAAAACCTCTTAAATTGGTGATTTACTATGGTATACCTCTTGGAGTCTATCCTATAGTTACTAAACAACCAAAACAATCTTTCTAGAGGTGATTTAGCAGCCTATCTTGTTGGTCTTAGTACCAATTTACGTAATATATAGAATGAAAGAAACACCAAGATATTTAAGCAACAAGAGATGCAAATTGAACCCACCTTCAATCCAGGCTCTAGTTTGACACCAAATACTTTGTAAAGAATCCAATCAAGAAAGTTGGCATATAAAGCATGCATAGAGAATTGAGTAATATGGTACCACGTTCATATGCATTTCCATGGCAATAGATTAAAAATTGCATTTTTAGTGCGATGGAAAAAGCAAGAAGAAGCATTCCATTATTCAGAGTGAGGAAGAAACAAGTATTAACAGTTGACTTTCATGCATGCATGTCTAGCTTCAAAGAGCTATTGTTAAGGGAGCTTGTGCTTATCTTATCAAATAAAAGTGGAAGCTTGGGAACAAAAAAAATTAATGATGATCCTATATTCCAAATCAAAATCTATGGCAAATCTTTATCATATGAAAGTAAACTTTTTGATGTAAATTTAAATGAAAACCTATGGAAGTCATGAAAAGCTTAGAAAGAGAAATTATTCACATTTTGACCGTCAAGGTATACTTAAAGAACCCATATTCCATAGATAGCATCTAAACTAAATTAGGCAATATCACCACTCCTATGTCACTAATATATTCCAGACTTATCTCACTCTCCTTGTTTTTATGCTCAACTAATGACAAGCATAATCCACGAGACAATATCTCTCATAGTCATCTTATTAAACACAGCGACTACATCCCCCATAAATGCAAATTTACCACATATGAACGTTAAACCCAACAACATGATTTCCCTAAAAAACTCCAGACTTTACAACCAACTCATGAACATATGTTCCTAATTCACCCATAAAAGGTTTACATAAGTAGCCATAACAATGGGAACGTAAAATGATTGGACAAAATGCTAGATAACCAATTATGAATATAAAAGCTAATTAACAAACATAAATTGTGTCAAAAAATAAAAACCTAGTTTATCTCATTCTAAAGTCATCTACACCATTTCAATTGCTCAAATGAGTTTTCATGGGATGAAATATTACTCAAAGGAGTCTAAGAAATAAAGACTTGCCAAGTATCTTTCTAGGTTTTAGATTGGTGATGCTTCCACAATAATGTATACAACATAAACATAAAAACTGATTTAATTGAAATAGAATTAGAATATTAAAGAAAAAAATTAAAATAGAAGATGAAAATATTTTAAAATTGAAGAAAATAAAGTATAATTGAAGAAGGAAGTTTAAGAGACACTCTAAATTCAAAAAATACTTTTTAACAACTTAAAAAACATTATTTATTGTTTAAAAAACTAATTGATATTAATTACCTCACTGATTTTTTTCATATTGAATATTAAAGTAAACTGAACTTAAAAATTGAATGGTTCATGATAATTTCAATTGAACAAACTAATCCATTTTTCTTTTTAAAATACTAAAATAGATCCTTAATCCTAAGCACAACAAGAAAAATTAGTTTTAGCGATAGAAATTACTGACAAAAATACTAATTTTTTATAGGCAAATAAATTTGGCGACGAAAATTACCGACAGAAAGAGTTGTAGGAGAAACGGTCGTAGGTAAAATTTTCCGACATAATTGTAATTTTGTCACTAAATTTTTCGACATTAACACAATTTCCATAAGTAAATTTATCGACAGAATTACAATTTTCATCGCTAAAATTACAAACAGAATTAATATTTCTGTCTCTAAATTTGTCGACGGAATTATAATATCTGTCGCTAAATTTCTCGATATAATTACAATATCGATAGGTAATTTTAATGACAAATAAACAATATTCGTCACTAAATTTACCTACGAAATATATCATTCTGTTGGTAATTTATCTACGAAATAAAGCATTCCATAGGTAATTTACTTAAAGAATATTGTAATTCTATTAAGAAATTTACCTATACTAATTTTAGTTACCGTTTCTCACTTCCCACTTAAATTTTTTGTTGATAAGCTATTGATTTTTTTCTACATTTAATTTCTCTAAATAATATAAACTTGATTGATAATATAACGTAAAAATTATCCTGATTGGCAATATAATATAAAAATTATAATGTACAACAATAAATATCTTGAAAATAACTGTAAATTAAGAATTCATAAAAATAAGAGTTGTAAAACATCAAATAAAATCCATTTAAGTACAGAAATATTATAAATCTAAGCTATGTAGATGATAAAGGCAGATGATCTAACTGCTGCGATGAGGTGCTACCTCTCCTCTTCAATTCATTCATCTCATTACGAAGCTAGGCTATGTACTTCATCGATTATCGCAACTGAGTTGCCAGCATCTCCACTGTGCTCTCAAGCTGAACGACTCTCTCATTGGATGCGGACAGCCTACTAGATCCAGTTGTATTGGATGTAGAAGATTGTGAATAGCATGTGTTTGTAGAAGAACCTAAGCTAAAAATCCATCCACGATGGTCCCTACCACTAATTGCATCAAGATATGTTTGACTCTCATCATCAGTTTTAGAGTTCTGAGAATGTCGCTCCTTGCTTTTTGTATTTGGTCATATCATTATAATTATTTATATCAATAAGTGATAATTTTTAACTAATATTATTTATCAAATTAACATTAAAGTATAAATTTTACATACATTAAGTTGTCTGCATTGGGTGTTGACGAAGGTCACACCATCATGCTTCTTAGTGTGGTTGTGCAAAAAGAGTTGACATAGTGTAGGCTCCCTATCCATAGACTTTTCCTTGTTATAAGTGAACTACAATTTACAAAAATTTCGACAAAGTTTCCTCTATTTTTATGATATTTACCCCTGTTAGACAAAAAAAAAAAGTTCTCAACAACATAGTCATTCATGGAAACAGACATTTAAAAAACTATAATTCTCCATAATACACATATATTTTCATTATAAATTTTATACATCAATTTATATTGAAATCAAATTTGATACATCAAAGCACAAAAATCAAAATATAAGTGTAAAGTTTAGATACTTACAAGTTTCTTTGCATATTCCTGGTAGGTCATATATCCTTTAGTGTGTATGAGTAGACTCTCTTCCTCTGGTCCTCCCCGTCTGTTTGCAGAATTGCGCTCTAAAAATGAAGATTGCCTTCGGTATTGCCCAGTATTGCTGCCAACAACTCCATATTTCTTTAGATATATAAAGAGGTTATACATTATTCTTACGTATCAAACTAAGAAAGTCTCTATAATGTGCACGGGCTTGCATCTCCCATATATCATAAATGACAACATTGAATTTGAATCCCAAAAAACATTTTCTGAAAAAAAAAAGAAAAACATACTATAAGTACTTATAAACTACAATATTTATCTAATTAATGTATAAAATTAGATAAAATAAAAAAGATTAAAGAATTTAATTTTTTTACCTCAAACTCTTGATAATAAAAATCCTTCATCCCCTAAGAGGTATTCTTCTATATATAACCCTCAAATTCTATCTTCTCCTTGAATTTAGATGAGATATGTCTAGAGCAAGTTCTAGATAAAGCCAACCTAATATATAAGCTATTTTAGATCATTTTCAAATTAAAACCTGTAACTTTAATATAAACATATAGCGTTATCATGTATTATAAAATTTTTAGAATTTTACTCAAAAATTGTTGACAACTGTCATGTAAATTTTTTCATCAACTCCCTTAGCTCTAGGATGGAGCCTGCCTCCTTCATTCGCAATGTTTACCCCTAATATCTCTATTGGTATAAATTCATATTCTAATGTGGAACTAGGGGTGTTGGATAGTGTAGCAGTAGGTAGGTAATGTGACTCTAGAGGGATTGTAGATAGGGAAGGTGATGCCTCATCTAGAAGCGCATTAGTTGGAGGTATATCACTTGATTTTGTACCATTTACAAAATGTGATGCTTCACCTGGACATGCACTGGCTCCTCCAAATGGTGGTAACCTGACCTTTAGCTACAACATATCCATTTTTCTCTTTTGTGGTATATTTTTAACCTGAAATTCACATTTTATTAATTATTCCATTAATAGAACAATATAAATGAAATATATAACAATACATTGTTGATTCAATAATAAATTTATTCATATAATATTCTATTACTTACTCAAATTAATCGCTATCATCACTTAATTGTAAATCAAAATCATCATCATCTTCTTTTTCTAAAGAATTAGATTAAAGTTAGGCTCCTCTTCAGATCTCTCGCCCTCTATTGATTCTTCATCCTCTCCAGATGAAATTTCAACATTTTTATTTGGATCATTCAAAAGTTCATTCTCGTCATATATTACACAAGCATTTATTTCATGAAGATCTTCCTAAAATGATTCTCTTTCAATTATCCTTTTCTATGCAGTTCAAAAACACCTCTAGGTTTTATTTTACCAATGATAAACCAATATGACTTATCTCATCTTAAGCTAGGAAAAGGAACATAATACACTTGGGTTGCTTGCATCGCCAACACGAAAGGTTCAAATTGTCTAAATCTTCTTCGTTTATTGATTTCAACTACATTGTATCGGCTATGAATTTTTGTTCTAACATTAGGAGTTGGATCAAACCATTCACACTTAAATATCACACTCTATTTTATTGGCAATGTAGGGTACTCAATTTCAAGTATCTCAATGATTTTACTATAGTAATCCATCAATTTTTCCTATATGCAAACCTCACTATTTATTGTTGTCATGCTATGACCATGATATTCTGTATGAAATTTGTATCCATTAACAAAAATACACCAAATATGATTTAACAGTTCATAAAGCTCCTTTCGCAAGATCACATATGAACTTATTCTCTATTGGATTTTCTGAGGCCTATATAAAAATCATATTAAATAGTATAATGTCATTTAAACACTTTGATCTAATAATTTAACCATTTCAATTATTGTAAGTCAAAACTTGCATATTTCTCGAACCATCGAGGAAAGTGGCATTCAATTTCATTATTGATATCATCTTGTGTTTTTTTTAGGCATTGGCTGGCGTAAACATCCCTCATATATTCTAAAAGAATTATTATGTATTTTAGTTATGAATACCACTCACCTTAAAAACCCAAATAATCAATTTCAAAATTAGCTTAAACTTACTGCACGAGAGGTTGAACCTCTTAGCAATTCAATAAAATATAACCATAGGTAGTCTTTATTTCTTCTTCTATTAACATTCTTCTTGTTAAGTGCCTATAGGTTCATCCAGGATATGTAAAAACGGATAGGTTACCATCAACATCCCCCTTTTCACCCTCATCATCATTACGAGGAACTTTTCTTTCTCTTGTGTGCACATGTGACTCAAAATAATATGAACAAAATACACTTGTTTCCTCTACTAAATAAGCATTGCATATTGAACCTTCAACTCTAGCCTTTTTTTTATCATTTTTCTTAAAGTGATGTAAATACTGCAGGAAAATCCCGGGGTGAGCATCACATGCCCACAGTGCGGAATTTAAAATTTTGAGTCCCGGGACATTTCCGAAAGCCAGGATCCATGTGTATGTACAAATAATCAAACCATAACGACCAAAGGAGACCGTCTCTAACGGTATCCA
>JANZLD010000003.1:29298348-29325213 GCA_026413575.1 Erythroxylum carthagenense | reverse complement strand
GGGTTAATTTTTAACCCACGATTAATAATTTCTAGGAGAGGTTAAAGAACAAAAAATTAATAAAATTGACTTGCTTAAGGGTTAGGCCGAGATTGAGCCGAATAACCGGGTCCCTACCGAATTCTCCACATTTATTATTTTATTGCATGTTTTCTTTAATTTGCTTTTACTATTTTATTTTGTTTTATTTTCATCTTTAAAAATCCAAAACCCCCTGTTAGTGTAAACAACGATTAATTTTATTTCATAAACTTTACACGCACTCTCTGTGGGATCGACCTAGACTCGTCACTGCTACAGTAGTAGTCTAGTTAATTAATTTTGACTAGTGTTACGACGCGCGGTCACGTACCATCAGCTGGTACAGGCTACAATGAAAATTGAGAGATAGGAGATGATTAGGAGAGAAAGGAGTCAGAGAAGGGGTTTTGGTAGAGGAGGCCAGTCCTCGGGGAAAGGGAGTAGGGAAGGTACTACTTCTACATTGGAAAATGCTTAGAGATTTGTGACACGGGGAAGGCAATAAAACTTTCCCTCTTCTGCTGTTTCTAGTAGGGGGTTATCTGGAGGCCAAGGTTTTGAACCTCCCTAGTGCTTTGATTGTTCTGTACATCACAAGGGTGTTTGTAGAAGGGCTACGGGAGCCTATTTTCGTTGTGGTAATACTAAGCATAAGATAGCCAGTTGCCCTCTCAACCAGGCTCAGACATCACAAACCAGTTGAGAGGTCTTTCATGCATCTATTGGGAACAGAGGACGTGGTAGAGATCGAGCATGATCTAGGTAGAATAGACTGAATCGGAGTATCCAATCAGAAACAATAGACCGACCAACTGTGCCTACTGCTTCGGCTTGAGTTTATGCACTAAAAGCTTATGAGGATCAGGATGCACCGAATGTCATTGCTGGTATTGTTTCTCTCTTTGATTCTGAAATGTATGCATTAATTGATCCTGGATCTATACATTCATATACCTGCGCCAGAGAAATATTTAATATGAAGATGTCTATAGACCAATTAGAGTATAACATTCATGTGACCAGTCCTCTAGGCAATAGTGTGTTGGTTAATCAGGTATTTAGGAATTGTCCTGTTATGATTCATGGAACTAGGTATGTAGCAGATTTGATTAAATTGCCATTTCATGAATTTGATTTGATTCTGGGTATGGATTGGTTATCTAAGCATCAGGCAGTAATTGACTGTAATGCTAAGACAATTATGTTTAGGAGACTCGATCAATCTGAGATAGTATTGCATGGCATCCGCACTAGTTTCTTAGCTAATGTGGTATCTGCTACGCAAGCTAAAAAGCTCCTCAGGAATGGATGTAAAACTTATCTAGCTTTTGTGCTTGATTCCCAGAAGGAGGGTGGTAAGGATAAACTACTTGACATTCCAGTAGTGAATGAATTTCCAGATGTATTTCCTAAGGAATTACCTAGACTCCCTCCGAAAAGTGATGTGGAGTTATCTATTGAAGTTATACCTGGCACTGCTCCTATATCCAGAGCACCGTACAGAATGGCTCCTACTGAGTTAAAGGAGTTGAAGGTATAGTTACAAGAGCTTTTGGATAAGGGGTTTATTAGACCCAGTGTGTCACCGTGGGAAGCACCAGTGTTGTTTATTAAGAAGAAGGATGGCATACTACGGATGTGCATCGATTACAGGCAATTGAATAGAGTCACAGTAAAGAATAAGTATCCATTGCCAAGGATTAAAGACTTATTTGATTAATTAAAAGATGCAGGAGTGTTTTCAAAGATAGATCTGCGATCAGGGTCTTATCAGCTTCAAGTAAAGGATGTGGATGTACCAAAGACTGCATTTAGGACCCATTATGGACATTATAAATTCCTAGTAATGCCATTCGGGTTAACTAATGCTCCAGTAGTATTATGGATTTGATGAATAGAGTGTTCAAACCTTATTTAGACCAGTTTGTTATGGTGTTTATTGATGATATCCTGGTCTATTCTAGAAATGAACAGGATCATGCTGAGCATCTCCGAATTATATTACAGACTCTGAAGGAAAGATAGTTTTATGCTAAGCTGAGTAAGTATGATTTCTAGCTTCGAGAGATATCATTTTTAGGGCATATTGTCTCTTTTGAAGGAATCAAAGTTGATCTTAGTAAGATAAAAGCGATTGTTAATTGTAAGCCACCACGGAATGTAACAAAAGTGAGAAGTTTACTAGTCTAGTTGGTTATTACCGTCGGTTTGTTAAGGGATTCTCAGTGATAGCATCCCCTTTAACTAAACTGTTACAGAAGAGAGTAAAGTATGAATGGTCTGATAGATGTTAGAGCAGCTTTGATCAGTTGAAAAGTATGCTTACTAAAGCTCCTGTATTAGTTCAAACTACTTCTAGTAAGGAGTATGTTATGTATACTGATGCATCTAGAATTGGTTTAGGTTGTGTTTTGATGTAGGAAGGAAAGGTAGTTGCTTATGCCTCTAGGCAACTAAAGACTCATGAACAGAATTACCGTACACATGATCTGGAACTTGCAACAGTAGTGTTTGCCTTAAAAATTTGGCGACACTACCTATATGGTGAAAGTTGAAGAATTTTCATAGATCATAAGAGTCTGAAGTATCTGCTTACCTAGAAGGAACTTAATATGAGACAACGGCGTAGGTTGGAATTATTTAAAGACTATGATTGTATTGTGGACTACCATTCAGGTAAGGCTAATGTTGTAGCTGATGCCTTGAGTCGAAACACCATCTCAGCATTATCTCTTAAGCAGAATGGATGGAAACTGGGATCTGATGGAGCTTTGATGGCTCAATTGAAAGCAAGGCTTACTTTGAGATAGGAGATTTGTGACGCTCAAAGAACTAATGATAAGTTACAACAACTTATTTTGGCTACTCAGGAAGGTAAACAGTCTGATTTTTCTATGCAAGGTGATGGTGAATTGTATTATAAGGATCGGTTATGTGTGCCAGCTAGTGATGAATTAAAGAAGAAGCTGTTGATTGAGGCTCATAATACAGTATTTATTATGCATCCAGGTGGAAACAAGATTTATCAGGATTTGAAGAAGTATTACTGGTGGTTAGGTATGAAACGGGATGTTGTGGATTATGTAGCAAAATGTCTGACATGCCAATTGGCTAAAGCTGAGCATCAGGTCCCATCTGGTTTGTTACTTCCTATTTCTATTCCTTAATGGAAATGGGATAACATTACCCTGGATTTTGTTATTGAACTTCCTCTCACTCAAAGGAAGCAGGATTTTGTATGGGTGATTGTAGATAAGTTCACCAAATCTGCTCATTTTCTGCCTGTTCGTCCTGACTATTCTTTAGATAAGCTTATAGATTTGTATGTAATTGAGATAGTGAGACTACATGGTTGATTATTTTTTATCGTAATCCTCGATTTATTTCAAGATTCTGAAAAAGTTTATAGAAAGCATTGGGTACTTAGGTTAAGTTTAGTGTTACTTTCCATCCCCAGACAGTTGGACAATCTGAACGAGTTATACAGATATTGGAAGATATGTTGCGGGGTTGTGTGTTTGAGTTTCTCGGGAGTTGGGATAACCATCTGACTTTGATGGAGTTTGATTACAATAACAGTTATTAGACAAGCATTGACATGGCACCTTATGAAGCGTTGTATGGTAGGAAGTGTAAAACTCCGGTATGTTGGGTTGAGTTGAGTGAAAACAAGATGATCAGGCCATAAATTGTAAAAGATACTAAAGAAAAGATTCAGATTATTCAGCAAAGGTTGAAAGCTGCCAGTGATCGATAGAAATCCTATCCTAACCTAAAAAGAAGAGGTATTAAGTATTAGGTAGGAGATAAGGTATTCTTGAAAGTATCACCATGGAAACACATACTTCGGTTTGGGAAGAAGGTAAGCTTAGTCCGCAATACATTGGTCCTTATGAAATTCTGAAAAGAATTGGACCAGTAGCTTATCAGTTAGTTCTTCTTGAAGAATTGGCCAAGTTTGTAACGCCCCACATTAGGGGATTGGCTCAATGGTGAGAGGCGTCCACGCAAAGTGGAACAAAACCCTGAGGTCTTGGGTTCGAGGGCTAGAACTCACTTGAGGCCAAAGGGGACAATACTGATTAAGTTGGATGCAGCGGTATAACCCGCAAACACCCGCCGCGGTATAACCCACAAACACCTACGGGTGGGGGGTGGGGTCCAACAAGGTTACATAATGTATTTCATGTTTCTATATTGAGAGGATATCGATCTGATGTTAGACATAAGATTCCTGTGTAAGAAATTCAAGTGCAACCAGATTTGTCGTATGAAAAAGGGCCAATTTCTATATTAGCCAGAGAAGTTAAACAACTTAGAAACAAGTCAGTACATTTGGTAAAATCCCTCTGGCAACACGATGGACTTGAGGAAGCAACATGGGAACCAGAGGAAATCATGAAAGCTCAGTATCCACCATTATTCAGATCAGGTATGAATTTCGAGGACGAAATTTCTTAAGGAGGGAAGAAATGTAACACCTCATTCTAGGGGTTAGAATATTAAGGAAATTCAGTATATTTTATGCTTTGCATATTTGAATATTTTCTTATTTGTGCATAAGCATTTTGGACATATGCAATTATTGTGCATGCATGTGAAGTTATAGTAGTAGAGTTCGGAGAATACAAGTCCTAAATGACTAAGATGAGGATTTGAAACTGTGAATGTGGACAAAAATGCTAGAAATTTAAAGTTGCATGTGTGTTAATCGAATTTTGATGCTAAATGTGAAGCTTGGATTTATAAATTGTGTATGTGTATTGATGAGTTAGAGGAATTGTTTGCAAGTATTGGAGTTAATTGAGGTGAGATTGAGTTTATGAAAAAGTTACAGTAGAGAGAGAGAGAGAGTTGAAGATGGTAAAATATGTGTATAATCGATTTTGGTATTTTGAATATAAACTTGAATTTGAATTGTTTTGGGACTAAGTTGAGGTGATATGGAAGTGAATAAGAGGGATAAATGTAAGGGTATAAGTTTTTGATGAGGAATTTAGTAGAAGAGAGGAAGAAGATGAAGCAGAGTTCCTGCAAAAACATGGAGAATTATATGAAAAAATTGTGATTTTACAGTATAAGGTGGTAGTGCAAAAATCAAACTTTCTAATACTGAATAGTTCTGACTCTTTTTGCCAGACCTTTGCCATCTGATCTTCAAATGACTTAAAACTTGAACCAATAGACTCCTAAGACATTGTTATTTCTTTCCATAAAAATTTAGAGCCATCTAAATTGATTAGAGAAAGATTGATTGACTCAAAGTGAGGGTATGTGCTAGAATGTTATAAACTGGAGATTTTCAAGAACATGCTTTCATATTTTTAATAATAGCTTGATCTGTAAATTTCCGAATGGATTGATTCTTAAACTAGAGACATATATCTACAACTTTCTTGAAGAAGTCTAATTTTAATTCTATCTCTAAGATTTTTAAAATTGGCATGAAATTGTGCCTTGGCTTAAGCTGTAACACTACCAGAAACAGAAATCTTGTCCTGTGGTTATTGAATAAACTGTATTGATATAGGTCAAATTAGACTGAGGTATCTTCACCAAAGTTGTAGCTTATTCTCTTATCTATAAATTGGTATAAAGTTTGTAATTTTTGGATATTGTAATTTAGAGTTATGAGGTGTACAACTTGGAGGCATGATCATACATTAGCCAAAAATTTCAAATATACATAGCCTGTGATATTTTGTGCATAACTCATTGAATACTAAACCAAATTGGATGAACATGGTATCATTGGAACCCTAAAATAGAGAGAAAAAACTTTCTAGAAGGAAGTATTACCTAATTACCTTACTTACCTGATGAGAATAATCGAACAAAGTGGACCTGAAAGTTGGTTGTGAAATAAATCTAGATTGAGAAATTTAGTATGGTTTCTCTTGATTGTTAATGTGTCAAGATTAAGGATAAGAAACCCAAAATTTGTCATGTACATGGATCATGCATATTCAGTATACATGAATGTGCATAATTGAATTTGTAATTGTGCACAATAATGATATGTGTTTGTATTAAATATTTTAGAGGAAACCATCGAGCGATCGATTCCAGATATTGTCGGAACGTCGAGGCAATAAGTAATAAGGGAGATTTAGTAAGTAATTTTAGAGGGTAATTTTTGTAAGTAATTTAGATGGTCAAATTTGATAGTTTTGCTTTGACTATTATGTTTGCTACTGCTTTTTGTCTATTGAATGATTTACAAAGCTATTGGATTGAAATGTGAATTGAATTTCAGACATTTCTGTTTTGATTCTGTTAAGTCCTAGTTATGGGTAAGTAGGCATGCCTAGAAGGATCTGCAGCTGCTTCTGTAACACTTCCATATCTTCTATTATTGACACTTCGGTGTCTTTTGATATTGACACTTAGGTGTTGAGACTTGGGTGTCTTCTGTGACACTTCGGTGTCGAGACTTCGATCTCTTCTGTATAAGTCCCGTTACTCACTTCTGTAAATGGATTTAGCAGTCTTATGATTTTGTACTCTGATTTCAGTTTGATTTTGTCATAAGCTAAATTGTATTATGTTTCTGAAGGGTTGCCATCTTGTGTTGAACAATTCTGTTGTTTATAAAATACTGTTTTGTTCTGAATTTCTATATCTATTGTTGACTTATAGTTTAGTTATTACTCACTAAGCTATATACTTAGCACGATGGATTTGCCCCATGTAGGTTCTAAAAGAGGGACATAGAAACTGAAAGAGGGACGTAGAAACTAGGACAAGACAATCACGATGGCCAAAGGAGTCTAATTTTTGTTTTGTTCATATGTATTTTGATATTGTTTTTAGACTTGTATCTGACGTCTATAACTATTGAATTTTTATTTTGATGGGTTGTAATAACCTTAATTCAGGCTGCTTTCCGAAATTATGATATGTGATGTGTGTTTGTTGAGATTCTGGTAATGCATGTATAAAATGTTTTATATGTTTCGAAATGATTCGTGTTCAGTGTGTTCTGTGTGTGTGGCACTCACAATATCCTCCCAGGGGGTATATGTGAGTGTTACAAAGAGTACTTGCAATGCTAATGAATTTAACTTTGCTTGTTTGAAATTTGTTTATTAGATGAGAATGAAAAATACTATCTAAAGTTAATAAATGGAGCAGGTGTTTATTTTTTTACGCTTGATGATTGATTTTGGGTACATTTGAAAAAAAGAAAGGTCCCCAATTTAAAGGAGTTTCAAGTGTTTGCCTAAAGGAGATGATCCATTTCAATTCATTAAAAGAATCAATGAGAACACTTATAAGCTAGACCTTCTTTGTGATGATTTAAGGCTAAAACCTTTTGAGGAGAGAGGAAATGATGCAATCATAATAAACACTTTGATTCTTGATCACATTAGTAGGTTACGAAGAAGGAAGATGAGAAAAATAGGTTAAAATGGAAAATGAAAAAGAGCATAGCATTATGATTTATGAAACTACACCTCTCCTCGTTCCTTTAGATTATTCCTACCAATTGTTACTTTTTAATGTCTCTTTCTCTTTTCTTGTTAAAAAAATTAAAGCAAGAGGAAAGTAATCAATTCTAGGTTTTTGTCTTGGTAGCAAATAATGAGGCATCATTTTCTAATTGAAAATGAAAAAAAAAGTATATAAGATCTTATTTTTTAAATGGGGTCTTTTGATGCAATTCAAAGTTGTTACTTTTAAACAGGAAAGGACAAGAAAAGAAGATGGAAAAGTAAGGATTAAAATGTACAACAGTAAAGAGATGTACTGGGTAGATCACAAACGTAAGAAGACATCATAGTGAGCGAAAGTTCCTAAATATGTTCTTCATCTTTCTTACGCTAATAATTAAATCACATGTTTAAAAATCAATTCAATTAATGCCCCACATCAATTTATCCTCAAACCCCAAAATAAATCATTTATCAACCAATCACAATATACCAAAATAACAAACAACAACCCATTAACAACTAAAATAAACCTTGACAACTCAATCCATTATAACCAAACTAACGAACATAAAACCATTTAACAACAAAAATGGGAGCAGAAAAATAAACCCAAGAGTAGAGCATGAACGACTAACCTCGACAAACCGTAAACCTAAGATAATGGAAGCAGAACAACCTCAAAGATGATGAACGACAAAGATGGAAAAAATAACTGAGAGGAAGAAGACAAAGATCAAAATGAAAAGGGAGGGGGCTTCAGTATTGTCAATTAAATTAGAAGGAAAGCGATGGCATTTCCTTCCAATTTAAACGGTGTCATTTTCCTTCCAACTAGGTTAATGTCCTACTTTTGGATATTTGCAAGCCTATCTAACAATGTCCCAGACTTCTTATCTCGCTGATTAGTTATGGTCAATTTTTCCTTCCAACCAGGACACACTTCGATATCTATTATCTTAAATTCTGCATACTGTTAGGTTTCGATGTACTTTCTTGTAAAGCTATATATCCACTCCACATAGGTCGTTATCTTTTTGACGTCTTTCTTGTGAGGCTATATAGTAATGGTTTTTTTCAATAAAAATTAGAGTTTATTCCTCTCAATTTCTTATCTATCAAATAAAATTCATCATCTATAACAAATACAACATAATCGTAAGTTGATTTGATAATAAAAAAGATTAATATAAAAAATCAAGAAAACAAAAATAAAGAATTAAATATTGGGATGAAATAAAATTAAAATTAAAAAAAGATTGAGATAAGTAGAAGAAAATTAAATTTTCAATTATATATAGAAGCAAGTTGATAGAATTAATCTTCTAAAAAGATCATTAGTTTTAGTAAAAAATATTAAGATTAAAAGAGATTTGGAGATTATTATTTCAAAAAATAAGTGAAGAAGAATAAGAATAGAAGAAAGTAGAAAAGACTATGATAGAGAGAGAACAGAAAAAGAAATAACAATAGGCTTCTATTTGCTTGATAACTCTTTAAGAATTAGAATATATCTTTTATATCGATTCTCGATTTGCTTCTCACCTTGGTTAGTATTCTATTTTTGGATATTCCCAAGTCAATCTCACAATATCACAAACTTCTTATCTCGAGTGTTGCTATGAGTTACTATCAACTTTTGTCTTCCTATAGAGCATCAGCTTTGTCAGTCGTTATGCGATTGGTTTTCATATGACAATGTTGCTTATGTATAATGTGGAGGTTACTTTGATAGCAAAGCTTGAACTTTTTATGGGTTTTGGGTTTGAGTTTAGGAAGGTTACTCAAATGGTGGTAAAGACTCCTGATGATGTTGGTTTATGCCCTCTAACTAATCAGTGTAGTTGTAGTTTAATAACAAAATATTTAGAGATACTCTTTATCTTATACGCAGTTAGATATATATGATAAAGTTCAGATAACTATATATTAAAAATAAAATTATAATGAGATTATAATTATGAGATTCATATTGCATTTATATATTATTCCTAAATTGTTCCTAATCATTGTTCTATTGAACTTGAACATTAATAGAACATTAAAATACTAGCATACGTTATGTTTTTTCTTATAAAGGAATTAGTCGATCTTATAGATTAAAATATAGAGATACTTAAACAAAGATTTAAGTGATTGCTAGAGAACAAGTTTACTAAACTGACCTAATATGAGAAATATATTTGGAATATCACTTGTATATCAATAGAAATTCTTATTGTGATGATTATATAAGTTATCTTTTGATTTCAGGTCTCTAAACTTATCTTGGATGAGGAGTGCTATATTTTGATACTACTTATGACCTATTCTAATAATAGGTAGTTCAGTTAGTAGTCACTGGATGTAGTATGAACTATATTGAGGTAGTTGAGTGATTAAAATATGATTAATCACCCTAAAGTAATTAGGGTGAATGTTCTGTTGTTCTATATTAGTATTGATTTGAGAAATCCTTAGCTAAGGTGGAATGATGTTTTATAAATATTTACAAATTTTATTAATTAAATCGATAACTTAGAATCAAAATGATGGAAATTGGTGATTAGATCATCTAAATCTGGGTAAATTATAGGTAAACAAATACTAGTATCATCTATAACATTATTTTGATATGGAAAGATATTTCGTAAAAAATGACATCCATAGAAATATCAATCTTTTGTAATTCTAGATCATACAACTTATACGCCTCTTGTCCAACTAAATAGCCAATGAAGACAACTTTAAAGGCTCTAAGTTCAAACTTATCTTTATGAGGAAATGTATTTGAGGAAAAACATAAACAACTAAGGTTTTGAGAAAGGGATATTCTGGTTCTTTGTGAAAGAGGATTTTATAAGTAATTTTCTAGGAAATAACTAATGAAGAAATCTATTTATGATATAGGTGGCTATGAGAATGAATTTACCCCAAAAATGAATAGGAACATACGATTGAAACTTCAAAGACCTTACAACTTGCAAAAAAAGTCTATGTTTTCATTCTATAATTACATTCTATTGAGGGGTATCAATGCATGTTTTTTGATATATATGATGAACAAGCTTAATAAACCCATTTGGTAAATGAAAAAGTGTAAAATCATTCACGAAAGATAGGTTTTTTCATCAATGTTAGATTTACACACGTATGGTTTAAGGCTCCTGTCTCAACTATCCAAGAACCAAAATTAATTATCTCAAGTGAACTAAGAAAACTTGATTCTCTCGTATACTTAGCCGTAAATGTTGAATTCAAGAAGAAAACAGTTATTATTTAAGAGAGATTTAATGAAACTGTTTCCTGCTTTGATATTATGTAGAAAACCAATCTCACTCATTACTTTTTATTCATTATCATTTTGTTTATATACATTAGCTAGAAACAGTTATTTGTATTACATACTCAATCTCCATTTTAAATTAAATTACAAGATAGCCTACTCTGTAATTGAAGAAAATAACTGTCAACGTCAAAAACTAACACTACTACTCTGTTTCAGCTATTTTAGCTTCTGCTTTATATGTAGCAATATTTGGTCAATTTCTTCAGTTGTTGTAACAGTCACTAAATCGTTGTGGGGTTGGCTTTTTTTATTATTACACCACTCCTAGTCCTAGCCCTGCCTATAGATTCAATGCCCATCTCTCCCCTAATCGCCATTTTTTGTGTCCTCACGACTCTACCACTTTAATCAATCTAACAAGTGCTCAAGAGAAAACGTGTTAGTTTCGTGTACTTCAGTTCGGTGAAGGTGTTTTTGTTTTGAGGGAGAAAGTTAAATCCAACCTACAAGGAATGGGAGTCATCAATTGCAGGTTGTGGTTGGAAGATAAAGGAACTTACACTTTTAAATGTATAAATCTAAAGATCGATTGGAACTTTATTATTACGGACAAGGTTTCAGAACTCTCACAAGCTTTCAGAGTTTATGGTTGATGCCACATTTGTCCTTTGTACCTAATAACTCATCTAATCATGCCCTTTCAAATATGTGTATTTTAGTGGCATTGTAGGATATAGTATTTTTTTTTCTTATTTTGTCAACCAAAGGATAATTGTAATAGCTAAGCAACATTTAGACTAAAAATAAATTCTCCAATTTAGTATAGTTAGTCTGTATTTTGAGTTGATAAGATGAAAATTTAGTCTCCACTGTTCTACTTGCGAAAATCCAAGTCCAATATCGAATATGAATAATGAATTCAACTCCTTTTATATACAAAAAGTATTGCATCCAGACAGGTAGGAATATTTTTGTGGTATCTTATCTTATAATAAGTCGTCAATTCTATTCTATTACACATTAATAAAGATTATTATTAATATCAATAAATATTAAGCCATATGACAACTTGGGGATCATGATGAAGCTATTGAGTTGGAATGACGGTAGAGATGATGGTACGAAAGCAACAGGACCATGAACCATTGGGCCCGCTTTGTTTTCGTGGAAGAGCACACAGGGGTCTACGCACGTGGACAGGTACACTCGGTTGTTCTCTCTGATACGAGCGAAAAAACATACGGAAAGCCTGTTAGAAGGTAAAACCTAAACTTGTACATCACCAATATTATTATCACGTACAGACAACTCCTCTACGTAAGTAAAGTAGTGTCTCTTCCCCAGTCAATGTAAGAAAATCTCTTACAATATCAACACTCTGTCCTTTCTCTCTCTCTGTCACGTTTCACTCCCATGCGCAGTGAACTTCTTTCGTAATTACTACTGAACAGAAGAGTAGTACCCTCAAAATGCGTGCCAGGTTCTACCCTAACCATCTATTAACTTTAATGCCTAGCCCCGAGAATTTTTCTCTCCTCTTTTTTACTTTGTATCGAGAGTCAGAGATCCAACAATTTAGAGAGAGAGAGCTGGTGACTGGTGGGTCGTTCTCATTTTCTTGCTTTCTGTCACCAAAAACCTCTTTTCCTTCGTATCACTTCTTTTCGAGGAAAAAAAAAACTAGAAGAAGAAAGAAAGAAAAGAAAACCATTAGTCGCTCCGAGTTGTTAACGTCTTCCAAATTATGGAAAAGAGTGGGGTGGAGAAAAGAAAACTTCAACTTCATTTACTTTATGTGGAATTGAATTTACGCACTGAGATGCTCTCGGTTTAGAAGCTTTTTTGGTTTCTGACGTTTTTCTGAGTCAGAAATGGTTTTTACTCACCGACTGATTAAAGCCCTATTGACTGTTCAACAAATACCTAAAAACTCGTACAAGTGGGACTGTAGTACATGTAGATCCATCCCCTATTTGGATAAACTAGAGAAGCAGTACGAGGGAAGCTTAGTTTCTATAGGTGGGGTTATATAAAACATTTATTTCTGTCGCTTCCCTTCCCACACAATACAGCCACTTCTGCCGACTTCAGCTTTGTTTCTATAGGTGGGGTTATAGATATCTTGTAGCACAATCAGTCCCCCTCCATCGCTTTAATTACATAGACCTTCCAAACCAAATGTGTACACCGACTTCATTAGGGTTTAGGTGGGTCACCTTGACGTCTGTAATATCCATCAGGATCCATGCACATCATGGGATCAAATTCATGGATGTTATGGAGTACATCAACATAAAGATTTCTGAAATTTGTGTATAAATTTCTGTTTTTAAGTGTAAATTTTGGGCTAAAATTGAGTGCCAAAGGAAGAGTTACACTAACTTCATATCAGCGAGTAGTATTATTACTTTTCCTTCTACACAAATTTAAGGAAATTTCCCACATAACTTGGAAAAACAATTAAATCTATGTCTAGACAAAATGCTGAAAATGATTTTTTTAATGACCTTGTTTAAAATTAGCATCGACGATGTTACTTGTCATCATTAACTCCCTTTCGGACTCAAGTTCAATCCCTGCAAATCCAAATTAAGGAACAGCTTAACAATTAAGTAAAAAGTGCACATAAGCATAACAAGATGGTTTTCGTTATTGTCTTGTCTAAAGGTTTTATTTCGACCAAACATAACTCTCTCAGATGAAGAAAGGAGAACTAGTTAATGCCGTTTTGATGCTAACGTGCAAGACCATGAAGTTACACCAAATTACTTTTCTTTTTTTGTTAATCTTTTAGTTTTTCTTGTCGATGATTTGTGTTTGGTCAGATCGAGAAGCTTCTTAAAAACTTGCAGGTATGCATCCCTTAAAACTAGGACGCGGGTCTTAATTGTGACTAAACGAAATTAAGACTAACCGTGTTCTTGAAAGTTGTAGATGGAGAGGTTCTCACTTACCCTCAAATATCATCATCAACATCCAACATGAAACACGAATTCTGGGCTCCTAGCATCAAGTATGTTTCCATTAAAGTTTATTACTTTTTTAGCGAGATATAGAAAACTTTTTCATTATCATTGCGCGGCTATTTGACATGTAACCAAGAATATTACGCTTAACACCAAGTTTTCACAGAATTAGGGAAGAAAGAACGAAAGGGTGATGCTTAATTAAAATACATGTTGAGATAAAATTTCTTAAGTAAAAGTTTCATATTAAAATTTAATTTAAACTCAATACATAGTATTAATAAGTTTAAAAAGAATTTTAATATTTTATAAATCGAATTCTCCAGTCGCCTCCCCTCTCTCGTTCTCCTCTTTCTTGTCTTCTCTTTCTTTCCCTTTTATCTTCTCTACTTTTTGTTCTTACAATAAAATCAATTGTTGTTGCTTTCCTCGTAATTTTCTCTTCCACTTCACAGATGATGTTACACATCTCTGCAAGTGCTTTCTCTTCACGTATTATTGGAGCACTACTTAAGATTAGCATCATTTCATGGTATAGAGTTATTAGTTTGAAGGGTCGATTGTTATTCATATTACGCCTCTAAATTAACTTGAAAGTTGGTCAAGTTTTGCTTCTTTTCCCAGGAGTCAAGAGATAGATTTTCCTGTTTCTATTCGAGTTTACACTGGCGAAAGAATGTTCAACCTTCATAAGGTATAAAAAAATTATAAATCAACAAAAAAAGGGGATAAATGAGAAGTGTAATTTTTGTATATGTATATACAGGGCCTTAAGAATTGTGTTAACTGATGTTTGTTTTGTAACGTGAAGCATCCCTTTTTTTCCCCCCAAAATGTGAATATTTCGAGAAAAGATTAATGGAAACTACTAAGGTTGAGTTGCCACTAGCTTTTCCCCGAGGACCTGAAACTTTCAAGATGATTGCATTGTTCATGTTTAACATTTCCAATATGAAAAACTTGTATCATGCCAAGACAAATTTTGGATTAAAATCTATAAGAAAAAAATAGAAACAAAGATAATGACGGTTGAGCCATTTTAAAGGTTTTTACTGGATCTGCACCTAGATGGAACTACTATGCAATTCCTTGTTGATAATATAGAGCTAGTAATAGCCACAAAGACTAAGGTTGCGGTTGGTTTGTACAGAAAAATGATAATAGAAATAAGAATGAATATAATAAGGAATGGGAATAGATATTATCATTATAATTATGATGGTTGGTTAAGAGGAAGGAATGATTACCATTACCATTGATAGTGGTTGGTTTGTAAAATACTAAGAAAATTTTTTTATTATAATTAATTAATTAATTATATTATATTACATTTTAATTAATTAAGTAAGTAATTAATTAATTATATTGTAACTAATTAATTATATTTTAATTACTTATATTGTAACTAATTAATTATATTTTAATTAAGTAATTAAAAAATTTTAATAAATAAATAATAATAATATTTTAATTAATTAATTACAATATTTTAATTAATGAATTATTTATATTTTAATTAATTATATTGTAGTTAAATTAATTACAATATTTTAATAAATAAATTATATTTTAATAAATAAATAATAATAATAATTTAATTAATTATATTGTAATTAATTAATTACAATATTTAATTAATGAATAAATTATATTTTAATTAGATTAATTACAATATTTTAATTAATTAATAATTATATTTTAATTAATTATAACAACCACACCCTTATATAATAATGATACTCATTCCTCTATATTAGGAGGGGAATGGGGTATTACCCAAAATGGGTGATGAAAATAATGATTCTATAATAATACTCCCAATACCCCCTTACTAAACTTAATCTTTTATTTCATACCCATTCTCTTTTTTTCATACCCACCAAACAAGCACCCCATAAATGTTTGAAGGTGGAAGAGTGAACTAGAGAGGAGTATCTGTCACTCAAATTTTTGACTTGCATAAAATGCTAGGTACAAGAGCTATTTATAGAGAACTTAGGATTACTCTAGAAATGCCCAACAACTTTCTATCCATCTAACTTATTAAATGCTCTCTAGAAAATTTTACTGCTTTGGGCATTACCTGCTAATAAGACTATTCTATAAATAAATCTTAGCCATATATTATAATTCTATAATAAAAATATGTTTTTTAAGAGAACTCTAGAAACTCTAAAATTCAAAATATATTTTTAACACTCTCCCTTAATTTAAACTTTTCTTCTTCATCTTAAGTCTTGATCTTAGTCTTTGAAAGTGTTTGAACTTGAGTGTCTTTGTGAAAATATCCACAACTTACTCTTGTGTCTTCATATACTTAAGCTCCACTTCCTTTCTTGTAGCATAATCCTTAATGAAATGATATCTTTTGTTTATATGCTTACTTTGATCATGGTATACCGAATTCTTAGCAAGTGCTTAGGCGGACATACTGTCAATGTAAATCTCCATTACTTCTTCGTGAATCAAGTGAAACAAGTGGTATTAGGCGGACATACTGAATTCTTGTCGCCACACACTCGAATTCACATGTAGAGAGTGTAACAAGTGGTTGCTTCTTTAAACTCCATGAAATTGCAGAATTACCCATATAAACTGTAAATATGGTATTACTCTTTCTATCATCAATATCTCCAGCTAAGTCGCTATCGCAATATCCTATAAACTTGAAATTATTGGACGAAGTATAAAATAATTCATACCCCAACGTACCTTTTAAGTATCGAAGTATTCATTTTGGTGCCTCCATATAAATTGTTATATAAACTTCCATGAAACGGCTTACTACTCCAACAACATAAAGAATATTGGGCCTTATGCATGTCAAGTACCTCAAACTTCCTATAAGGCTTTTGAATAAAGTAGGGTATTCATTTTCTCCTCCTTCAAACATTGATAGTTTCGTTCCACACTCTATGGGTGTGTTCACCGGGTTGCAATCAAGCGCCTTAAACTTCTTAAATACTTCTTTCACATATTCTTCTTGAGAGATAAAAACTCCTTCCTCTATTTTCTTCACTCTAGCTCTAGGCTTAAATAGTAGGACATGAGTCCTACGTCGATCATCTCGAACTCATGAGACATCTCCTTCTTAAACTTTTTAAACAATCTCAAATTGTTGTTGGTAAAGATGAGATTGTCCACAAAAAAGGAAAACTAGCAATATGTCTCCATTATCATAGGCTTTCATATAGAGATCATACTCATTAAGGCAAAGAACAAATCCATGTTCTTAAAAATACTTGTCAATGCAACTATTACATGCCCTTGGTATTTGCTTTAATCCATATAATGCCTTCTTCAACTTCAAAACTTGGTCTTCATGCCCTTTAACTACATATCCAAGTGGTTGTTCAATGTACAGTTCTTCGAGATAAATGTTTAAGAATGTTGACTTCAATTTTAGTTGATAGATTCTCCATTTTATTTTAGTCATCATTGAGATGAGCAATCGAATAGTCTACATATGAGCAACTAGGGCAAATGCCTCTTTATAGTGAATGTCATACCTTTACTTGTAACCTTTTACAACGATCCTTGCTTTGTATCTTTCTACTTCTCTTTTTGCATTTTTTGTAAACCCATTTGACTCTTATGACTTTATGACCCTTGGGAAGATTTATTAGTTCCCAAGTATCGTTCTTATCAATCAACTTGATTTCTTCATCCATAGTTTGTTTCCATCTTTTGTCTTTCTTGGCTTCTTCAAAGCTTAATGGCTCACCAACGGCAAAGAGGCAATACAAATCAAAAGTTACTTCTTCTGTTTCAGCGTAAAGATGATCAAGACTTCTCATTCTTCTTAGTCCTTCATTTGAACTTTCACCTTGATTATTATGTGTGGGTGAAAGAGGCGGAGCTACATCTTATGTTGGCACCTTAACTTCTTTTTCTTCCTCGACAAAGTATGGAATGAACTCAAGTTGCTTTCTTCTTTTCTTTACCAATTCCATGCTTCATCTTCATCTTCATCAAATTCTACATTGCCACTGACCACTACCTTGCCACTAATTGGGTTGTACAACTTATAGCCCTTTGAGTTTTTGTCATAGCCAACAAATACCTGTTTAACACTTTATAATCAAGCTTGCTTCTCTCTTGTTGCAGGATGTGCTTATAGGCAATGGACTTAAACACTCTCAAGTGATTCACACTAGGCTTGTGTCCACTTTATGCTTCTAGTGGTGTATGATCCTTAATGCTTGATGTTGGTGAGCAATTAGATATGTAAACTACACTAAAGACAATTTCAACCCAAAACTCTTTAGGCATATTCTTAGCCTTGAACATGCTTCGAGCCATGTTAATGGTGACAACTATGAAGCTTGGGCTATTAGGATGATTATTCATATTGAAGCTCTAGATCTTTGGAGGTTGTAGAAGAAGACTATAAAGTGTTTTAATTATCCAAAAATCCTATAAAGGCACATCTAAAGAATCACAAAGAGAGGAAGACAAAGAAGTTCAAGGTGAAAGTTTGTCTTTTTTAGTTATGTCAATGTGATTTTTACAAGAATTATAAATCTACAATATGTTAAAGATATTTGAGATTATCTCAAATCTGAATATCAAGGTAGTGAAAGAACCAAAGGTAGGTAAGTGCTCAACTTGATCAGGGAATTTGAGATGCAAAGCATGAAGGAGACATAAACTATTAAACTTTATGCTAACATGTTGTTAAGCATTGTTAATAAAGTACGACTTCTTAACAAGGATTTTCCTGATGAAAGAATTGAGTAGAAAATTCTTGTTATTGTACCTAAAAAATATGAATCCAAAATATCATCATTAGAAGAATCTAAAGATTTGTTAAGCATCTTTTTGCGAGAATTAGTAAATGCTTTGCAAGCACTAAAGCAGAGAAGAATGATGAGACAAGCGGATGCAATATAATGTGCTTTTCGTATTAAAAAACCCAAGAGGAGGCAAGATAAAAACAAGAATAATAAAAAGAAAAACAACAAAGAATTTAAAGGCTCCAACAAGCAACAAGCAACACGATGAGGCTTTTCCATCTTGTCCACAATGTAAAAAGACAAATCACCCTCAAAGAAAATGTTGGTAAAAGCCTAATGTTAAGTGCAAAAAGTGCAGTAATATAGGGCATATAGAATGAATCTGTAAGTCTCAACTTGATGAGGCAAATGAGTCCATAGATCAAAACTAAGAGGAGCAACTTTTTTTTTGCAACATGTTTTACTATAAACAATCGTTTCAGTGATTCTTAGTTGATAGATAGCGGTTGTACAAACCATTTGACCAACAACTAGAACTCTTAAAAGAACTTAAGGAAACCATTATTTCCAAGGTGAAAATTGGAAATGGTTATTTTATCTCAGCTAAGAGAAAAGCAACTATAGCTATTGAGAGTTTGAAACGTTTGAAGCATATCATAGATGTCTTATATATGCTTGCATTGACAAAATTTTGCTTAGATTTGTATAGCTAGTTGAAAAAGGATTCAAAGTCATATTTGAAGAAAAATGGTGCTTGGTCAAAGATGCAAAAGGCAAAGATGCATTGAAGATGAAAATGAGTGCTAGAAGTTATGCTTTAAACTTGATAGAGGAGGAGCAAATAGCTTTTTTAAGCATTATGAGCAATGTTGCATTATGGCACAAGAGGCTTGGATATTTCTATCATGTTGAGTGTCACAAAGGCCTACTTCGGACTCAAAATTTCACCGCAAGTCACGTACCTTCATAAGGCAATCTCATTTAGGTCCGCTTAAGCAAAATTCAGCCTTCTCACGTAAATGTCGCCGAACAAATCCATTAGCCCTTGAACACTTCACATGCATACAAGTGTTTAAAATATTTCTCTCACACACAAAATGACCCAAGTGTATAACAGAGTAAAGAAAGCAACAAGAGATATATATAGCTCAAGTTAATCTTTCATTAACCCTCAACAAAATGTTAACAAAAGATACAAGTACCTCCTTCTCGAAGCCCTTACAAGGAACTCCCTACTCGAAGCCCTTACAATAAAAACTCCCCCAAAAGCTCTCAACTCTCAAAGCTCTCTCTTTTGAGTGATTTCTTTTAATGAGTGAATGGCTTAATGATTAATTCCTAGCTCTTAACTCTAATGATCTATTTATAGGCTCCTCTTTCTTGGAAAGCAAGTTCAAGATCTTTAAGGATCTCCACAATCCTAGTTGATCCTATCAACTAAAGATTACATTGCATCACACCAACCAATAGGAAGACATCCCCTTTACCTTATGACTATTCTAATTGGTTACATTATATCATAATCTAATCAAATAAAGATTACATGCCAACTTAGAAGATTGCATCCATATCCTTAAAGATCTCTGCTATCTTCAGATGATTCTCCCACATGGTCTTTATCTCTTAGATTTGATGAATCTTCAATGTGATCTTCAAGTTGATCTCACCACGTCATCATGTGCCACATCACCACATCACCTACAGTTGCCACGTCACTGTTGATGTGTTTTTCAATCACCAAGGCCTATCCGCACATAGTCCATCAATGCATATCCATTGATAAGTCCATCTTCCATGATCAAGCTCTTTTATGATGCAGTCTCATCGTTCCATTACTAAGTACAAGTCACAATCTGAGTTAGTATAAAACCTCGCATATTTTATATACCTTCGACCTGTCTCGTCGAAGTTAAGTGCTTATGTGCCTTGTCGCACTTGCATGCCTTTGCACATTCTCATGGGGTCTCACATGCCTTTGCGCATTCTCGCACACCATTGGGTCTCGCATGACTTAGTTCGCCAACTCTATGCAGCCTCACATCCAAATCTCATGTTTCGTCAAAGATTTCTGCCAATGCGCCCTTATGCGTGCCCATCAGTATCGAATCTTACCTACTCTCGAAATCTCCGTCGATACTTCCTGCATCCCTTGCCTACTTCACAAGTTCCTCGAAGTTTGCTCACTAACTCGCAAGACTTCACCTTGTTCTCTCGTCAATACGCCTTCCTCATGTTGACCTGCGTGTTAAGCATTGGCCAAGGCTTACTAACACTTGCATGATCTCGCAACCTGAAAAACTATCCTCACTAGAAGAATTCAACGCCCTCGTTGAAATAATCTATAGGCACTCCTCCACGAACGGTTCCCTCGAAGACTCCTTCACCAACTATCGAAGACTAGAGCAAGCCTTCTCTTCCATTGACATCTTTCCCACGTGTCACCTCCTTTTTTGTCAAGTTTATTTTTGCATGAGTCCTCCTCCACAAGGCTCATAACATTCAAATAGGTGATTTTGTTGATGGCTCCTTCCCCCAAGTCATCTTCATCGGTCCCTCCTTTGTCCTTCGCGACTATGGAATTCATTTGCTCCTCACCCTTCTTCCTCTTTACGCATTCTTGAGCATAAAGCGGCCCCTCACAAATGAAATTTGCAACATTTCCCTTCAATTGCTTATTCTTATGTTGAGAAGATTCTCTCACCTTCTCTTTGCCTTTCTCCTTGCCATCCCAGGTTCCACCATTTTTCTTGCCCTCTCTGCTGGGTAGAATTGGTAGTGGCAATTAAAAATCTATCAAGGCATCTGCCGCTGCTATTGCGCTAGGGAAGTCCTTTGCTTTCAACCTCTGAAGTTCCATTTGTGCCTAACTTTGCAAACCACTAATGAAATTGAACAACTTGTCTTCCTCTGACATGTTCTACACGTCCAACATCACCGATTTGAACCTCCTCACATGCTCACTCACTGAGCCATCTTGCTTCAACCCTTTCAAAGCTTCTCTCACGAGCCATGAAGTGTTATTTGTGGGAGCTGATCCGTTAGCTCCTTTCGTTGGAGGTTCTCATTCTTCACCACAGCTTGGCATCACCCACCATGTACATTACTATAATTGACACCTTCTCCGAGTTTGCCACCTTTGTCACTATAACGTACTACTCCATGTCCCATATAAAATTTTTGAGTTCCATGGCACTCTGCTTGCCATCAAAAACTTGTGGCTCTCGCACCTTAACCATAGTGCTTTCCACTTGGACACTCATCTCGTGCTTTGTTATCGCATGCTTGAGCACCAACAAATCATAACTCATCTTCTCATGAGCCTTCATCTTCTTCGAGCGCTCTCATAGTTGCTTGAAGCTCCATCGCCAAGACTGCAATACGATGAACTACTTCCTCATCCGTCGGAGTTAGAGACTCAAGAATCGCCTCTATTTTGGTAACCCTTTCCGTTATATTACTTCCACTAGTCATCGCTCTAGACTGGCTCTAATACCAGTTGCCACAAAGGTTTGATTTGGACTTGAACTTTTACTGTAAGTCGTGCCCACCTTCGTACGACAATCTTTCTTAGGTCCACTTAAGTAAGATTCAGTCTTCTCACGTGAATGTTGTTAAGCAAATCCGTTAGCTCTTAACACCTCTCATGCATACAAGCATTTAAAGTATTTCTTTCTCACACAAAATAACACAAGTGTATAATAGAGTAAAGAAAGCAATAATATATATATATATATAGGCAAAGCTAATCTTTCATTAACCCTCAACAAAATGTTAACAAAAGATACAAGTACCTCCTTCTCGAATCATTTACAAAGAACTCCTTACTCGAAGCCCTTACAAGGAACTCTCAACTCAAAACCCTTATAATGAGAACTCCCCCAAAGTCTCTCTCCTTTGAGTGATTTCTCTCAATAAGTGAATAAATCAATGATTGAGTTCCTAGCTCTCAACTCTAATGAGCTATTTATGGGCTCCTCTTTCTTAGAAAGTAAGTTCAAGATCTTTAAGGATCTCCACAATCCTAGTTGATCCTATCAACTAAAGATTACATTGCATCACACCGACCAATGGGAAGACATCCCCTTTCCCTTAAGACTCTTTTAATTGGCTACATTACATCAAAATCTAATCAAATAAAGATTTCATGCCAACTTAGAAGATTGCATCCATATCCTTAAAGATCTCTGTTATCTTCAGATGATTCTCCCACACAATCTTTATCTCTTAGATTTGATGGATCTCCAATGTGATCTTCAACTTAATCTCACCACATCATCATGTGTCAAATCACCCACAGTTATCATGTCACTGCTAATGTGTTTTCTAAGTCACCAAGGCCTATCTGCATATAGGTCCATCAATGCACGTCCATCGACAAGTTCATCTTCCATGATCAAGCTCTCTCATAGTGCAGTCTCGTTGCTCCATAATTAAATACAAGTCACAATCTGAGTTAGTATAAAACCTCACATATTTTACATACCTTCAACCTATCTTACCAAAGTTAAGTGCTTATGTGCCTTGTCGCACTTGCATGCCTTTGCACATTCTCGCGCACCCTCGAGTCTCACATGAATTAGTTCATTAACTCTGTGTAGCATCACATCCGAATCTCACGTCTTATCGAAGATTTCCGCCTACACTAGCCAACGCGTATCAAATCTTGCCTACTCTTGAGATCCTTGCGGATACTTTTTGCATCCCTTGCCTACGTCACAAGTTCCTCTAGTTTTGCTCACCTACTCGTAAGACTTTGTCTTATTCCCTCGCACGATCCTGCAGTCTGGACTTACGAGTCTAACACTAGGCTTCTTTATATACAGAAGCATGCCTTGGTGATAGGTGTTGAATACCAACTTATTGCACCTTACACCCCACAATAGAATGGTGTAAATGGGAGAAAAATTGAAATGTTATGGAAATGACAAGGTGTATTTTGCATGAAAAGGAACTACCAAAGAAACTATAGATAGAGGTTGCAAACATTGCTGTATTTTTACTGAATAGGTTGCCAACCAAAGTTTTATCTAAAAAAACTACATTTGAAGCCTAGTTTGGTTACAAGTCAAATTTCCAAAACCTCAGTATTTTTTGTTGTGTTTATATTTATTATGTGTCAGATGTTAAGAGAGACAAATCTGATAAAAAAAGGATGAACCATATGTTTTCATTGGTTACAATAAGATTTTTAAAGCTTATAGAAAATTTCAACCACAAATTAGAAAATTTCTTATAAGCAAAGATGTTAAACTCATGGAGGACAAAACAATGGAGCTAGGACAAGCCAAAGAAAAAAAACAATTTTTAGAAGTTCTGGAACACTTTGATGATGTTGTACATGACATACCAACCAAAGATACAAAACCCTTATCTGAAATTTATAAAAAGAAGCAATGTTGTTGTCTTAGCTAGTACTTGCAGAATTTAAAGAAGTTGAGATGGATGACAAGTGGATAGATACTATAAAAGAAGAGCTTAGGGTGATTGAAAAAAAAATGACACATGAGATTTTGTGGAGAAACCATAACATAAACAACTCATAGGAGTTAAATAGGTTTATAGAACCAAACTTAATGGAAATGGTTCTATAAATAAATACAAGGCCAAATTAGTGGTGAAGGGATATGCTCAAGTAATTAGAGTAAATTTTGAAGAAAAATTTTCTCCAATTGTACACCTTGATATGATTAGAATGTTGCTAGCCTTAACTACACATAAAGGATGGAAAGTTTACCATTTAGATGTAAAATCTGCTTCATCAAATGTTCATTTGCAGAATGCAATATTTTTGGAATAGCCAGAAGGATTTCAAGTCAAGGGACAGAAGGAGAAGGCCTACAAGCTAAAATAAGACCTTGTATGGTCTTAAGCAGACCCCTAGAGATTGGTACAACAGAATTGATGATCATCATCAAAACCTTGAATTCATTAAAAGTATAAATGAAGCCACATTATATGTGAAGCAAACAAAAGCTAAATTAATCATAGTTTCTATTTGTGTTGATGATTTACTTATAAAAAGAAATGATGAGAAGCTAATAAAGAAGTTTAAAGAAGAAATTCTCTAAATATTTAAGATGATTGACCTTGGCTTAATGACTTTTTTTCTAGGAATGAGGTGAAGTAAAATAAAGATGGAGTCTTCATATGTCAAAGAAATTACGAAGGAGAAATAATTAAAAATTTTATATAGAGGATTGTAAAATCATTACTACTCCAATAAACCAAAAAGGGAAAGTTCAGCAAAGATGATGGAGTTGATAAGGTGAATGAACATCAATACAAAAGCCTAATTAGTTGCTTAATGTATCTTACTACAACAAGACCTGATATTATGTTTGAAATAAGTATGCTTTCAAGATTTATGCATTATGCTAGTGAAGTGCATCTTCAAGTTGCCAAAAAAATTGTAAGATATGCTAAAGGTATTGTAGAATATGGAATTAAATGCACTCACAATTAAAATTTCAAACTACATAGATATTCTGATGGTGATTGGGAAGGTTCAGAGATGATATGAGGAGTACAACAGGTCATTGTTTCAGCTTTGGCTCAAGGGTGTTTTCATAGTGTTCAAAAAAAACAAGATGTTGTGGCTCAAAGCATAGCTGAGACAAAATATGTGGCAGCCAATACTACTATAAATCAAGCAATTTAGCTCAAAAGTATCCTTATCGATTTACATATGGAGCAAAATGAGTCAAATCAGATTTTTGTTGATAATCAAGTTGTCATTTCAATCTCAAACAACTGCTTTTCCTAGCAAGACTAAGCATTTTAAGATTAAGTTGTTTTTTAAGGGAAGTGTAGAAAGATGGTGAAATATGTTTATTTTATTGTACAACCGATGATCAAAGTGTAGATGTTCTAACAAAGGCACTTTCAAAGGCCAAATTTGAAGAATTGAGAAGCAAATTAGAAGTATGTAGCTATTTAGGCAAGGAGAAGTGTTGAAAACGTGCCTAAGTATCTGTAAATTGGATTAGAATATTTTTATGTTTTTATCTTTACAATGACTTTATTTGTCTTTTTAAGATTAAGGAGTTGTTATTCATGCCTAATAATAAGGAATTTATTTGAATTTTTGTTAATCCCTATCTCTAAAGTCTAGCTCTATTTAAAGAAATCTACAATAGAAGCTTAAAATCATCCTCCATATAACTTCTTGTCTCTAATTTCATAAATAAATTCATGCACTAATAACAACAAACTTCTTAAAAATAACTAATAAAGTTGTTTCAATGACTACAGGTTTTAAGTTCAACTATTGTTCTAATACCAAGTGATGGTTCGATATTGAAATCAAATGATTATGCATCTTTGTAGCAACATTGTTCTGGTGATGAAACCCGAAGTTCAAACTTGAAATGAAATAAAGTTCCATAAGAATTCAAAAACTTGAACAAAAGAGAAAATGGGAACGAAGGAGTACACAACCTCCAACCAAATCAATAAAAGTAATAATATTATTATTCTTAAAAGGTAGTAATATTATGATTGTTTGCAAAGTTGTCAAATACCATGAGAGTAAGTAGAGAAATTAAAGAGAAAGAAAGAGTGTGTGTGTGAGAGAGAGAGAGAGAGAGATCCTTTAATTTTTTTTATTTTCAAGTCTGACTTGTTATATATGTATAACATATATATAGGAACCATAAAATAGCAAATACTTTTTTAGAGTTGTGACAGAAAAATTAAGTTAAGATCAATATTGAAAATTTATAAAATGTTAGAATTTTTTAATATATTGAAATATTTGAGTTTAAATTAAAATTTAATAACAATATTAAGATTTAATTTGTTTAGTTATTTGAACTATAGGGAGCTTACCTCAGAGCATTGGTCTTACATTAATCGTCAATTAGTGTCACGTCTCACATAGCATGACAAAGAGTTATACAAACAACATATTGCATTAGCTGTTAGCTAATTCTACCAGCGGTTAGCTGATAGCTGATTATGTCAGCTGATTTGACTAGTGGATAATATCAACGATTTATTAAAGATATTTGATAAAATTAGCTATTTAATATTAGCTGTTGAAGTGTAAAATGACTTATGGGGGCATGGTTTTTTAAAAATGATAAGAGCATGAATATTATATTTCTTAGTATCTCGTTGAATATTCTTATAAGAATTTAAATTTAGATATTAAATTTTTCAAAAATTAAGTTTATAACTTCAATAAAAAAAACATAATAATAATAATAATAATAATAATAATAATAATAATAATAATAATAATTGGTATGGTCGGGTCGACCGCACAGGGCTATGGGCCGATCGATCCACGCCCACTTCCACGCCAGGCCCAAGCCCGATACGCATTCCTTACGACCCGTCAGCATGAGAACTTTCCATGCAGAGATGGAACTCTACGTGAAAACCTAAACCTAGTTGCAGAACCGTATATAAGGTATCGTTCTCCCATAACTCAGGTACGA
>JANZLD010000003.1:29214618-29225810 GCA_026413575.1 Erythroxylum carthagenense | reverse complement strand
TAATCATAGAGGCTATATGCTGTATGTGCATGTCGAGATATAATTTAATATCCCGAACCCGTCCTAATTACCAAAATGCCCTTTCTTATAAGAGGTGGGATGTTACAATAATAATTCTTTTGGGTGCTCGATTATGATCCCACCAATCTGGATATCCTATAAGTTCATGGAAGCGATCTCTAGAATGTCCAATTTGGTTGCAATGAGTGCATTTATATGTAGAGTTTCCACTACCAATGGTTGCATTTGATTTGTTTCCAACCATCATAGCAACATCTTTAATGTTTTCAAATTCTCCTTTCAACATTTCACAACGTATTGCCTCTCACCAAATCAATGCATAACATTCTTCTAGAGTTAGAATTGATTCCTTCCTTAGAATCTCTTCATGAACTTGTTCAAAAATTTCATCTAAAATTGATTCCTTCCTTAGAATCTCTTCATGAACTTGTTCAAAAATGTCATCTAAGCTTGCTAGGAACATATGCATCCTCGTTCATTCAATCAACTTTCGGTATTTTTCAACATCTTTAGGATGCTTTATGACAATTTTATTTTAGTGATCTAATTCATGAAAGACTTCAGTTAACTCTCCATAATATTCAATGAGAGGTCTTCCATTTTGTTTTTCAGTGAACACCTTTTGGTTCGGGGCAAAAAACTCCAATTCATCACTTCTATTAAAGGCTTTTGCTAGTGCACTCCAGATTTCATATACTATGGGTAATTGTAAGTATCGCTTCATAATCTCTAAACTCACAAACATCAACAACCATCTTTTAACTTTTTAATTTTCATCATACAACTTCTCATACACATCTTCAAATTCTATAAGTGGTTTAGTTTTCTATAGATATAAGAGAGTTTCCACCTTTTAGTAATATGCATCTCCATCAGTTGTGACGAAACATCATAATTTGATTTAGGAAGAATGATGTCTACATTAAAAGCTCCTTCAAAATGAACAACAATAGGAACATATTTTTCACTCATCTTTAAAAGGTTTTGTATCCTCTTGTACTAACTTGAAATATCATAAGAAAAAGAAGGAAAAATAATTTTGTTCGTTATTGCTTTCTTGGAAGCGTACTAGTTATAATGTACAATAAGGGAAGAAATCTCAACAATTAATCCTACAACTATAATTTAGAGTTTAAGAATATATTTAAGTTTTACATTCTCAACAATTATAGAGAAAAATCTCAACAATAATCTACAAAGAAAGATTTATTGCTTTTATAGTCTATCAGAAACATATTATTGGTGAAATTTAAAGTAACTTGAAGCATTTGACATATATTATTCCTCACTAAAGGCAAGAATGAGGGTGGCTGATATGATTATAGTTCCCTAAGATGGAAAAAGAGCGTCAAGGAAGACTAGAAGAACCTAAACACATGATTCACCATACAACTTTGATCTCTATGATGTAACCTTAAAAGGGTTTGTATCAGAAAAATAAGAGAATTTGTTGTACCTCTATAGCTAAGGCATTAATGACAAGAAGTGCGCACAAGAGAAAATGATGATTCTTAACAATGGGAATAATATTCTCCAAGTTCTTTCACTGTTGGGGCTCACCAGACTTGATCAAAATGACCAACAAAGGAAACTAAAACTACATAAATGACTAGGTATGTCCAAACATGGGTTTGCAACATGGCACATCATTTGCATCCATATTTGTTGGATCAGCTTGAAAGAACAAAAAAATGTTGTTTATATATAAAAAAGGGGATGAAGAGAGCTGAGAGGTTGGTGTGTATGTATATGTATGTGTATATGTATGTATGTGTGTGTGTGTGTATGTGTGTGTGATTTAAACATAACCATAAAGGTAGAAATGACCGATAATGGCATCACTTCATAAGTATGACTTTCACTATAGTAACGAGATCACATAAATTAATAAAATATACAAATTGTATTTTTTATAGCAGGGAGTTAATAAAAATGTTAAGCCAGGGTTGTTTTTAAACGTTTAGGAAATTTTGAAAATTTCTTAAACAAGTTAAAACATTAGGTTTAAATTAAATTTTGCTAAAAATATTTGAGTCTAATTTGACCCTTTTTCTTTTTTTAGGTTGTATGCAATTTGGTATTATTAAGTTTTTGAAAATGAGTGAATTTTTAGATCTTAATCTTATTGTAATTGGTTTTGGTAATAATTTTAAAATCAATTCTAAGATTTAATATCAATAATAATCAAATAAGTAAATTAAATAATTAAAGATGATTATGACACTATTATTAGAAAATTAGGTTTAGATTTGGCTTCACTCATAGTGGAATAAAAATAAAACTTTTTTGTTTAAATTTTCAAAACTTAAAATCATTTAAAAGTCTGTCTGTAATAATATTTACATGAATAAGTTAAAAAAAACTCTGTAAGTGGTACAAAGAGGGGTAAGTCAGAAGTACTACCACCTTTAGATCCTACATGTGTTTTATAATAGGTTTGAATCTTGTGGTAATTTAATTGAAATAAAATTCTAACTTTAATTAATTTCAAACTAGATTTGCAATTAATTCTAATTAAATTCAATATCCCATTTAGTTCCTTATTTATTAAATACATTACATTTAACCTTCAAAATTTCTCAAACTTTTACGATCAAGTTTAACTTCATTTAATTACCTTTTTCTCCCATCAACCATTCTTTATGTGCAACTCATTAGTTTCATAAATATGTTGGTAATAGATATAAATTATAACTCTAAATTATATTTTAAGTTTTAATAAATTAAACTCTTTTAATTTATCTTAATTAAATAATTTATTTACATAAATCAACTTTGGTATCTAGCAATGCATCATGATTACTTAAATATTGAGAATATCAAAGTGATCTTAACTAACCTTTCAATGCACAATTTCTTATATAATTCAATTTTGATTATATAATGCTCCAACTAGATATATAGCATATAATTAGTGTTTTTTTTCCAATCATATTGGCTTTCCACTATTAGCAATTAAATCTTTTAATGATATTTTAAAACTGTTTTAAAAGTATCATTCCACTTGGCTAGTTATTTTTTGAATGAATACTAATCAAGAACAACAAAACATTATCTTTAATTACTTTAAGGTGATAAATCGTATATTAATCACTCAACTATCTCCATATATAATTCATACTATATTTAATGACTGTTGATTGATTTATCCTTGATAAAAGCAGGTCATAATTAGTATCAAAATAAAATAATCTTTATATGAAATACTTTCAAAATCTCCAGTTAAAAGATCACTTATATAATTATTACAATGAGAATTTCTATAAACATACAACTAATGTTCCAAATAAAAAATAGGTCTCAAGTGAAATAATTATTTATGCAATTAGTACAATAAGAATTTCTATAAAAATGCAAGTAATGTTTCAAATAATATTCTTAAGTTGAGTAAGCTCATTGGACTTGTTCTCTAATAAATATCTTACATAGTTTATGAGATTCACTACTTCCTTCATAAAGAAGAAGCATAGTATGGACTAATCTTTTTGTACTTTATAAATATCCAATCTTAATAGAGAAATAACTAAGAACAATTTAAAAATGGTATATAAATGTAATGTGAATATCATAATTTCGATGTCATTATAATTTCTTTTACAATATAAGTTTATCTCATGAGTTTTATCTTATATATTAATTAATTAATTAATTATGCATAAAAAAGAGAATGCCTTTAACATTTATCTTATCAAATTTATCTTATATATCAATTAATTAAATAAATATGACAAAGACAAAATAAGGTCTTTAAATAAGTATGATAACTATAACTAACTAATTGACTATAAATCATAAACCAATACAAACTCCTAATTGGTTGCCTCTATATAATTTGTTCTTTAATATGCTCCTTGCTGATAATTACAGATAGGTAGCAATGCAATTCATGGTACAAATTTAAGGTGTCTGGCCGTATTTTCCTATATGACTTCCCATGCTTACCTCCTACTAAATAATTTTTCAATGAAACTATCAACTAACATTTTAATTAGTAAATTAACTAGCTATTTATGTTCCAAATTACTACACATTCTCGTAGCACCTAAACTCATATTTTAATTATGAAAATTTTATTACTAAAAATACAATCTGATCTCTATTCTTACTTTAATGTTTAAAGCGTTTTATAATCCATCTTTTAACTTTATATAAAAATTATGAATGTCTAATATTCTCTTTAATTAATGAAAGTAGTTATATATATATCTTAATTTTATTATTAATAATAACAAAATAATTGCATGTCTATGAGAGAGATGCAATTATTTTCAATAAAGAAAATAAAACTAAGCAAACAAAATAAAATAAGTAACAAAATTGAACAGAGAATTTATGAAGCACTAGGAAATTATCAATATCGAGTAATTAGTATCTAGGTTCGAATCCCCTTAAACCCTTAACAAATTGATCTTTTATCATACAATTAATTTGTTGATATATTGGACAGTGGAGACTCCTATGTTATGCTAATAGCTGACCTTGAGTCTACTAACAATTAATCCTAACGTCTCTAACTGAATCACTCATGTTAAATCTTATTGGATTGCATTATCGATTTATGAGTCCTTTTATTATGTTTGATCCTAATCTGAAAGATTTATGTTATCCTATCTCTAGGGTTGCAATCAACTCCTTCTAATTACAAGAGATCAGTTCATATTAAGAGTTTTCAATCTTTACATATAAAATTAGATTATGATATAATAGTCTTTAAAACATAAATTAAATGTGTAATTTCATCACAATATATCAAACAACCAATTGCATTAATAAAAGAATCACATCATATTAAAGTATTAACATAAGTTTCATCTAACCTAAATACTAACTGGATGTTTAGTTACACATGATCGAATAAAAAATCAAACATACACTGAAATAAAAACAAATAGAAAACAAAGGGTTCATAATTCTAAATCTCCTTAATTGTCTTCTATTGAGTATTTTTGCGATGTAGAGGTATGATCTTGTATTCCGATGGATCTGACGATAATTTCTTTGTATTTTTTGCTTCTATGGACCAAAATCGCACCTAGAGAACAAGTTCCATGTCTAGAATCATCTCCTTAAATCTGCTTTATGACTCTTATCGATTGCCTCCTCATTCACCTCCTAAAACGTCTCTTTATAATGAAATTTAGGATTTTAGAGAGATGCACAATTTGATGCATGAATTCTTTAGATATCGAGAAAGTGTACGACTATAGGAATGGGCATGGGTATATATACAATTGTGCATTCCTTCATATTTTTTGATTCTTTGTTTTATGCAGTGTTTTCATTCACATTCTTATCTTTTAAGTCCATGAAGGCAATTATACTCTGTAAACACACTTGGAGCAAATTATGTACTAAATATACGATAAAATGTAAAATATCAAGCAAAATGCATTAAAAATGGGTGGTAAAATATAGTCAAATATTCTTCTATCAATTACTCTACCATCTAAGCACGATGCATCAATCGATGACATTTCATCCCCTTCAGCAGACTTTTTGGAATGGAAAAAACAGGGCAAATTAATCTACTATTGTCTCATCATAATACTTACCACAACAATTGTGTCTTTTACTCATTCTTGTGACACTGTTTGGAGTCTCTGGATAGCACCCGAGACCCATTTCCTTTAACAAACCACATCTCAAGAATCACTCCTTCATTGTTGTCTTCACACCGCCAAAAAGGGCGATTCCACCATTATAGATTATTTGAAGACCATTGCAACTTTTCAGCTAAAGATTTGACAGTAATAGGTGACCCAGTCTCATTCAACGACTTGATTCTCTTCACCATCAATAGGCTTCCTCCTGAATATGAGTCGTTCATCAATGCCATAAAGAATCGCGAATCACCTCCATCCTTCTCTAAGTTGCGAGCCAAACTACTACTTCATGAACAATGTCTGTGCCCCTCCATCAAATTCCACTAGAATTGGCTTTCACGGCTCAACAAGGCACTCGACTCTCCACTCACAATGGTGGAAGACAACATGATTTCTCCAACCATCATGCACAAAGCCTCAGGGTCATTGGGACATAAGACCTAAATAGGTCTTCTTTTAATTCTAAATAGGCTAGGCCATTTAATAATCTATAAAGTACTAGCCTAGATTAGCCCATTTAGCTACCCCCAAACCCAATCTCACTAGCCCAACCCATGTTTCCAACAGACCAGGCCCTATGGTCTAATGCAATTAAACAATTCCAATCCATATCCCAATTGCACTTTTCAACCCAAATCCAATCATCGACCTCCAAAATGTCAAATTTGCAAAAATCAATCGGCCATATAGTTGTTATTTGTCGCTTTTGCTACATGCATTCCAGAAATAATTTCTCCAATCCTCCCTCTTACCCAATATAAATTCAACTAGCCTTCTCTGTATTAAACCTTACCCCTCCACCACCTTTCTCTACATACTCCCCTAGTGAAATCATCGAATGAGTTCTAGATATTGTTGCTTCCTCTCATATAACACCCAACACTAATATTCTCAACTCCATTCAAGCATAACACTATTTTGATCAAGTAGTTTTTGGTGATGGTATTACTCTACCCATACCTTCCAAAGTTTCCTTATCTTTACATACAAATCTTCAACCTTGTCACTTAAAAATATTCTCATTGTTCCTAACCTTACTACCAATTTACTTTTTGTTGCTTAATTTGTTAAAGTCAATTCCTGTTTAATTGAATTTAATCCCTCTGGTTATGTTGTGAAGGACCTTCCATCAAAATTCCAATTCTCACAGGAAACATCCATATAATTTCTACCCTCTTAAGTTTCCTATCAATCTCACAAATCCCTTGGCTTTTTTTGCTCAACATAGTTCTTCACACCTCTGGCGTCAATGTCTTAACCATTCATGTTCTCAAATCTTTTCCAAACTATTGACGTCTGATTCAGTGTCTTGTAGCCATATTCATTGTAATTCATATCTTCAATGCAAAAGTTGTCATCTTTCTTTTCCTACATCTACTAGAGTATGTACTGCACCTCTTTAACTTATTCATTGCAACATTTGGGGGCCATTGTCATTGTTATCATTTTATGGTTGAAGACATTTTAAATTTTTTATTGATGATTTTAGTCATTATACCTAAGTTTGTCATCTAGATCATAAGTCTCAAGCATTACGAAAATTTGAAAATTTTAAATCCACTGTTGATAACTTATTCTCAATAAAAACAAAAATGTTTCAATGTGATGGAGCTTTTGAACTCATCAAAGGATCATTCACTACTTTTCTCACCACTTACGACATTTCTTTTCATATTTCATGTCCTCATACCCCACTATAAAAATGTTATTGCTGAATGTAAAATTTGTCACATAACTAAAACAGGAATCACTCTTCTTATTCGCAACTCTCTTCCAAAGAGATTTTGGTACAAAGCCTTTTTCACTGTTGTTTACATTATAAATTTTTTACCATCATCTACCTTACATTTCAATCTCCTCACGAACTTTTGTTCAACTCTTCTCCTAACCTTAATCATCTTTGTGTTTTTGGATGCACATGCTATCTTTTCTTTGCTCATACTAAGACTGATAAACTCACACTTAAACCAAACTCCTCTTCCTCTTCTACCATTTCTCTATCTTCACTATTACAAACTCCACCATTGCATAGTTCTTCCGACTCACCAGTCTTGACCACTTCTACCTTACCCATACCTTTTTTACCTTGTTCCCTGCTTATTCCACTTATTTCTTAATCATCATCTTACTCTTCTCATCCAATGGTCACCCGTACTTGGGACATCACTCGACTTTTAAAATCTTTTTCCTGATCATATTACTTACAACACTATTGCTCCTATACCAGTTGGACTAGACCTTACTTCTTTCACTCAAGTAAACAAATTTCCTCACTGGCAACAAGCTATGCTTGATGAGTTCAAAACTCTCTGTCACACTAATACTCGATCCCTTATTTCCCCTCTTCTAGGTGTAAATATTATCAATTATAAGTGGGCATTTCGTATAAAGCTTAATTCTGATGGTTCCCTAGATTGCTATAAAGCCTGACTGGTAGCTAAGGCTATGTTTAGTTGGGGGTTTATTAATGGAATAGAATGAAATGGAATATAATATTAGTTAATCATTTGGGAGGAGGGTTTATAATGGAATGGAATGGAATGAGATGGAAAAGGAGGGTCTCATATTACATCCCATTCCATACTAATCAATAAAAATAAAAAACCTCCTATTTGGGTGTTTTAGGATGGAATGTAAAATGATAAACAACTTGACATTATATTACATTATAAACACTTCATCCAAACAATATTTTACTATATTACATTATGAATCCTTCCATTCCTCCCAAACAACAATTTTCTAATATTACATCCATTTACATTCCATTCCATTATAAATCATTCCATTCCATTCTATTCTATTAAAAACTATACATCCAACCAAACATAGCATAAAGGCTATCCTCAATCACCCAGTCTTAATTACACTAACACATTTAGTCCACTTGTCAAACCAACCACCATTTGCCTCATACTTACATTTGCCTTAGCTAAAAACTGGTCCATTTGTTAACTTGATGTTAACGATACTTTCTCCATGGAAACTTACAAAAACCTATTTTTATACAACAACCACCTAGTTTTACTGACCTTCATCATCTTCATTATGTGTGTCATCTAAATAAAGCTATTTATGGTCCTAAGCAAGTTCCAGAGCTTGTTTTCATCATTTAATTCATAAACTTACTGACCTTGGTTTCACTTCCTCTAAAGCTGATACATCTCTTTTTATTCAATCAGTGTCAACTTACATCACCTTTATCTTTAATTTATTTAAACCATCATTGATGTTCTTCATTTTATTTTCACTATAAAAGATCTATAACCTCTTCACTACTTTTTGGCATCGAAGCCATATTTACATCCATTGGCCTTTTTCTCACATAATCAAAATACACTCGTGAACCTCTTCAGCACACATATCTTGACTCTTCTAGACCTATCCCTAAACACATTACCCATTCTCTACCACTTTCCAAAAATCATGGCTTCCTCTTTCTATTATTGTTGAATAATGTAGTACCGTTAGAGCACTTTAATACCTTTGTCTAACTAGACCTGATATCTAATTTGATGTTAACAAAGTTTCACAATTCTTACAATGCCCTATTGATGTTCACTAGATAATGGTTAAATGCATTCTTTGGTATCTTCGATCCACCCCGTCCTATGGCCTACATTTAACCAAACCTTCTACCTTAACCATAACTACTTATTTTGATGCTGATTAGGCTCAACATCCTGACGATCGTTGATCTACATCTGGTTATTACATTTTCTTTAGCTCCTCTTTAATTTATTAAAATTTTAGAAACAACCTATTATGGCTAGATCTAACACTAAAGTAGAAGACAAGAGCATTGCTCTAGTTGTCGTTGAACTATGTGGGCTTAATTCTCTACTTGGTGAACTGGGTTTCTCTGACTTTAAACCACTTCCGTATTGTGACAACATAGGCACTGCCTTTCTTACTGTAGATCCCGTCTCTCATGCTTTTACGAAACATATTAAAATTGACATATATTTTGTTCATGATTTAGTTACGAAGAAATTTTTGTTTATATGTCATTTATTGACTTCTCACCAAGCCATTACGTTCTACTCCATTTTTTTGGTTACATCACAAGCTCAATGTTCTCTCATACATTAACTTGTGGGGGCCTGATAATAACATATCCTAAATCTTTTCAGCTGTAATTACATTAGATAAACTCATCCTTATATCAACTTAACTTAGATAACGTCATATATAACTTGATCATTTTGTTTAGATTGAATCAATTACAAATTAATTCATCTTATCTCAATCAATATATAAATATAGCATATACTGTAAAGTAAATAACATCAGAAAATCAATACATTATACTCTACTTTCAACTTCTCAGCTTTATTTTTTCCTTTTAAAGAAAGAGTGCAAAGAAATTATAAGAAAAATGATGTAGATTTAGGAAATAAATTAATAAAATATACATAAATAATCCTTGCAAATGTAGGTTTCAACTGTTAGCTCAAGGTTTATATCTAACGATTTTGATGATAACTGTATAATATTTCAAAATTCAAATTAGATTTATTTCCTTGTATAGATAATGTTATTTTTTTAAAAGGAAATAAAATCATAGGAAAATTACTTCCTTTCTTACAGGAACTTTCTTAGTAAACTTTCCAAGAAGATCTTACCTTTTCAAAAAATTAGCTCCGAAAATTTTTGTTTCAGTAGAGATGATATTGAAAATCCAAAGTCAACTCGAAATTAAGATGAAGCAACGACTAGTTAAATAAATTGACTCTTTAAAAAAGAGTACCAATACTTGTGAAGTAATAAACATACACAGAATTTCGAAACATTTGAGTAGCATCTAAATTCTTGATATTCATATTATTCTTATTCTGCCTTAGAAAGTGAAATCACTCTATCTAAAGAGAAATTGTTATTTGAGAACTTACTTTTGATTTTACATTTGTTAGTGAGCTTTTAGAAGCTTGTTATACACTTTGATTGTGAAAGGTTGGAGAACCTTAAAAAATATGTACTTGTGAACTTGGAGAGACTTGTCAAATGTAATACTAAAAATCTTATAGTGAAATACGCAAGTTAGATATTTGGGGACTGGACATAGGCTTGGTTGTTAGCCTAACTAGTATAAATCTACTGTGTCATTCTTTCTCTTTCCCTAACTTTTAAATTTCTACGTTATAAGTTTGTATTTTCAAGAGGCTCTTTCAGTTTTTCAATAGGCTCCTTCTGTTTTTATAAAGCAAGAGGTTCTTTTCTCTCTAAGTATGAACATGCTCCTATCAATTAATAGGCTTATTTTTATTTGAGCTGTAGTAGGCTCTTATTGATTGACAAGCCCCTTTCTTTTTGAGCGTGCATAGGATCCTTTCAACTAATAGGCTTCTTTCATAATTTAAATAACTAACATGATCCTCTCTTTTTAAACGTTAACAGGTTCCTTTCAAAGTTTAATAGGATCTTTCCATTTATTAACACATTTTTGTTTAAGAACGATTTTAAAGATTTAAAATACATTGCAAATTTCACGCAATTTGGCCCCCCCTCTTGTGCGTGTTTGCTTTATCATTAACTAGGGAGTTAATCTCATTATTATACATTAGCTTT
>JANZLD010000003.1:29164046-29194154 GCA_026413575.1 Erythroxylum carthagenense | reverse complement strand
AAGTCTGTAAATGTCCATTTATGTATGACAATCAGTCATTTCAGAATGTATGAGAGTTATGAATTTGTGTATAATTGGGTTGATGTATATGGATGAGGAAGTTATGTACGGATTTGAAATTTATAATTGTGAATGATTTTGGAATTTGTATATGAAATTGTGTATGATTTTGGAATATATACTTATGATTGATTTGGGAATTAGAATGAATTATGAGGTTGGTTTATGGAATTGAGAATTATGGAAGTGTTAGGTATAGGTTTGTGTTTGTTCGTATTTAGATTCCAGACGGGAGAGTCCGATGATTCTAAGTTTTGTCTGAGATTATAGAAGTGTTTTTAAACCTTTGCAGGTTTGGGTTTGTACATGTGCAACCGTTATGCTGCCAAAATTTTGTTAGATAATAAGTGGAAAAAGAATAAAAATAAGAATTTGATGTTTAAAAGATGGATTATGGGACTTATATGATTGTTAAGAAGTTTGTTATGATTTAAGGAAATGATTGAGGTTAATTTCCAAGAAAAGGGAAATTATGTGGATTTGCATGAGTTTGAAACAAGATGGTTATAAGAAAAAGAAAAAAAAATTATACCGGTTTAGAATGTCTTAAGGTTTCCAACGCGATAAGTTTTCTATGCTTTGTGTTTTCAACGGATGTCGGAATTTGTTTGAATTCGATGGATCCATTCGTTTGTCTGCTTTGATTCGCTTCGCTTCGCTTTTGTTCGCTTTGTTTTTTGATTTATGTTTCGGCTTTCGATTCATTCACTTCCGTTGTGTCATTTGGTTCGTATCCGATTTGATTCTGCCTTATGTTCCTTTTATTCGCTTCGTTTCTCCTTTCGCTTTTGCTTCCGCATCTTGTGTTTCGGTTATCTTATTTGAATTCGTTTTGGTTTCAATCACGTTCGTTCTCCGTTTGTTCCGGTTGGGATCCGGACTCCGAATCGGGTCTCAATAGTTTAAATTTAAAAAATTGTATAAAATTAATTGTTTTAATATTAGGTTGATTAAGTTTGGACCATGCTTAAAAAACATGACATCCAAATTCAAGGAGAAGATTGATGTTGAGGGTTATATATGGAAGAATATCTCTCAGGTGACAATGGAATTTTACTATCAGGAGTTTGAGGTACAAAAAATTATTATTTTTATTGATTTTTATACATTTATTAGATAAATATTATTACATTATAAATACTTATCTTATGTTTTTCCTTTTATTTCTTAAAGATTTTTTTTGGATTTTGAATTTGACACAATTATTTATAAAGTATGTGAGAGACGAGCACGTAAACATTATTGAGACTTTGTTGGTGTGATACACAAGATTAATGTACGACCACCTTATATTTCTGAACAAATATGGAGTTGTTGGCAGTATTATTGGACATCACCCGAGGCAAAGTCCATTTCAGAGCATAATTCTATCAACAGACATGGAGGATCAGGGGAAGAGAGTCTTTCTGTCCGTATTAGAGGATCTATTACCTACCACAAACATGCAGAGAGACTTGTAAGTATCTACATTTTACATTTATATTTTGATTTTTTTTTAATTTGGTGTATTTCAATTTAATTTGAAGTGTAAATTTTGGAATGAAAATATGTATATTATGAAGAATGATAATATTATAAATGTCTGATGCCATATATGACTATGTTGTTGAGTTATTTTCTTTGTTCAACATGAGGTAAATATCATAAAATAGAGAAAATTCTATCAAAAATTTTATAAATTATAGTTCACTTATAACATTTTATTCTTATTCAAGAAAAGTCTATGGGCACGAAGCCTACACCCTGTCAACTCTTTTTGCACACTCATACTAAGAAACATGACGGTGTGACCTTCATCAACACCCGATGTAAAGAACTAAATGTATGTGAAGTTTATGCTTTAATATTAATGCTTAATAATTATCACTTATTAACATAAACATTGCCTTTTGATAGGATCGAATACAAGAAAGCATTCAACGACAGTCTCAATAGTCTAAAGATGTTGATGAGACTCAAACCTATCTTTATGCAGTGGGTGGTAGGGACCGTCGTGGAAGGATATTCAGCTTAGGTTCATTTGTGAACACATGTTATTCTCAATTCTCCACATCCAGTACAACAACATCTAGTAGATGATCCAAACCTAATAAAGTCCATAAGCTTCGAAGCACAGTACAGACATTGACAACTCAGTTGCAACAGTCAATGGAGTATATAGCGTAGCTCCGTAATGAGGTGGATGAGTTGAAGGAGAGGCGTAGCACCTCATCGCAACAATCAGAACATCCACAATCACCACATAAATAGTGTACTTGTAAGTCATTTTGTATGAATTACAAATACTTTTATGTGCAAAATAATTTTTTCCTTATCAATTAAGATAATATTTAGTTTATATCATCAATCAACTTTCTGTGTTAACAAATTAAATGTTGAAACAAATCAAAATATTATCAACAAATAACTTATAACTATTTAAATTTTGCATCAACTATAACATCATCAAATAAAATTTAATGAAGGAAAATTAAAAAATAGTTTTTAGTAAATTTACTTATGGAAAAATAAAGTTCGTTGGTAAAATCAATTCGATTTACCAACGAATAACTAATAACCATTGGTAATGACAACATTAACTTATCGACGGGTTATTCCATCGATAAGTTTGCCCTCAAACATATCTTATCCATCGGTAACTTTACCGATCAAAGATAACACAGAATAACTGTTGGTATATTCACCAACAGTTACATAAAATTTTCGTCAGTAAATTTGCGATGTATAGTCTGTGATTCATCGCAAATTATTATGTACAACCGCTTTTCTGACGCCTTGGTCCATTAGTAAAATCTCGCTAACTTAGCTTTTCGACGAAATATGTAGAAGTTCCATTGGTAATTTCCATCGCTAAGCTTCATTTTTATTGTAGTGGATAAAAGGAGAAAATACAACTAGAAGTCAAGCTATAAAGACTAGTAACTCCTAATTAATAAATTCGCAAATCTTAATATGATAAAAAAGATGATAATACAAAATCTAATATTTTTCAACCTCCTTCTCCAATAATAGAAGAAGTATATAGGAAGTCCATAACAAAACCTTATTCTAGTAAGCCTATTGTTCCTAACATTAGTATTAATAATAATCCTAATTTTTTATAACAAATAAAATATGATGCTACCTTAGTTTATGAATGAAATATAAATTATTTGTCTAAATATACTATATTAAATATGTTATAACAAATGAAATTGGTTATAAATATTTATACAAAAAAGAAAACTAATAAATTCTCAAATCACCCTTTCTTGTTTTAACCAAGAAACAAATATGATTAAGTAGGAGTTAAGAAACCTAATGAATATAGTGAAACAATATAAAGTTTTCTCCATAAAATACATTCTAAACTAGAAGAATAAAACTCATCTTAAACTAAACAATAATGAAAATTTACTAGAAGATTTCCAATTTATAACAAACAAAATAACTTCCCTAAATACTTGATCAAAAATAATCTTAAGATAGATAAAGATTTTATAATTGATATAACAACCTTATTTGACATATGATCATATTTAAATTATATAAAAGGAGTAATTCTCGTAAAACTATTACTAAAAATATTAAAGGATTAAAATCCTTTAATAATTTAAAATTGAAAGGTAATTCTAAAACTAACACTTACATATATATGAATGAATTTACGTTAAAAGTCTGCTTTGTTATAGTTGAATATATTCATCATATTGGATTTTTAGGAACTCCCTTTACATGTTCCACTCCTTATGTATTAAACAAAAATAGTATATCAACAAAGATAAATAACAAAAGTTATGTTTTCCTTTTATAGAAAAAAAAACTAGGAATATGAACTTAGTCAAAGTATGCTTTCTATATGAAATCAACTAAATACTATAACACATGGAAAACAAAAACAATTAAGTTATTTTAAGAACAAAAATAGAAAAGAAACTATAAAATGAAAATAGTAAACAAAAACTCAAAACCGTACAAAAGAAAATTGAAATTGAAATTGAAATTTATATTGACCTACCTAATGCCTTTTAGAATAGAAAATAACATATTGTTGATTTACCCAACAAAAAATATTAGAATTAGGCTAATACAAATGAATACAAACTTAGAAAATCATTGCAAATAAGAAATAAATGATTTATTGAAGAAAAGATAGCATTTCTCATTATAGATCTCCTTAGAGCTATATTGACTTTTGTGTGGCAAGAATTATGAACAAGAAAGAGGAGTTCCTAGATTAGTTATAAATTACATCACAATAGATAATAAAACATGTTTACTTTAATGATTACATAATGCCCATATTTTTTCTTAAAATTTTATACGAAATTAGGATTTGGGCAATTCTAAATATATCAAAAAGATAGTTATAAAATATCTTTGATTGTTCCTTTTGGACAATTTGAACACTATGCCCTTTGTGCTAAGAAAATCTCCATTTGATTTCCAAAATATTATAAATGATATTTTCTCACCATATTATGAATTTGTATAGTATACATAGATGACATCTTAATATTTTGCTCTTCTAGAAACTAACGTTTTATTCATATTAAAACTTTTATTTACGTTATTAAGAAAAATGGAGAAAACAATATAAATATTTCTAGGAAGCTTAAATTATGTTATAAATTTTTATCCCAACTTTAACAAATTACTTAAACCCTTACGTAATATATTAGATAAGAAATCTACTCCTTGAACATGATAACATGATAATATAGACAAACAAATTAAAAATCAAGTTAAAATTTTTTCAATTTTTTCATAACTAAATCTAATGCATATAAAATTATAGAAACAAATGCATCTGAGTAGGGATAAGGAGAGATAATAAAATAAGTTTTTAATAATAAATAATAAATTATACAATATACAATATACAATATACAATATACTTCTAGGCATTATAATCTTACAAAAAGCAATTACATATTAAGAAAGAAACTGTTTCCATTGATTTACATATCATCAAATTCCAAAGTGATTTATCAAATAAAAAATTCGTCGAATTGATTATAAATAAGAAAAAAAATACATAAGGATATTAAAAATATTGTATCAAAACAATTTTTTATTAGATGACAAGTTATTTTGAGTATTTCTAATTTTAGTATTAAACTTGTTAAAGGTAAATCGAATTGCATTCCCAATTTCTTAACTTAAAAATTTTACAAAATCACTTTAATATTATCTTATATTATTGCTTTAATTATATTCTTTTATATTTTTAATGCCTTTATTCATATTATAATCTTTCATTTATATTTTGTGCTTTATAGATCAAATGGTGGAATGTTTGGCAGGACATATGTACTACTGCTTCTTGGATAGACTTTATGGCTATCTTCAAATCCTAATTTCTCCAAAAGAATAAGAAAAAAACAACCATCACATGTCCTTATGATACGTTTGCCTATATAAAGATTTCGTACAGGTTGTGTAATGCCCCCGCTACCTTTTAGAGGTGCATGATGACCATCTTCGATTATCTAATCGAGGACATAATGGAAGTATTTATGAATGATTTTTTCACCTTTCAATATTCTATGCCTTTATAATCTAAAAAAAACTAAAAAGATATGTGAAGACAAATCTGGTATTAAATTGGAAAAAATATCACTTTATGATGCAAGAAGGTATAGTCCTAGGCGATAAAATTTCTCACCAGGAGATTGAAGTGGATAAGGCTAAAATTGAAGTTATAGAAAAGCTACCAACTCCTTCTTCGGTTAAGGCAATAAGGAGTTTCTTAGGTCATGCGGGCTTTTATAGAAGGTTTATTAAAGACTTCTCGAAAATTGCTAAGCCTTAAGTTATTATCACATTCAATAAAGAATGTTTAAATGCTTTAACATTCTAAAATAAAAGTTAATTAAGGCCCCAATTATGGTTGCACCAAATTAGAATCAACCTTTTGAGGTAATGTGTGATGCAATTGACTTTGTAGTAGGAACAGTAGTCAGATAGCGAAAGAATAAACATTTCCAACCAATCTACTATGCTAGTAAGACTTTGACAGACGCTTACAAAATTACACGAAGATAAAAAAAAAGGAGTTATTAGAAATGATTTTTGCGTTCTATAAATTTCAATCTTATTTAGTATTGTTGAAAGTTGTTATGCATACTGACCACTCGACACTTTAATACTTGTTGAATAAATTAGATGTTAAACCTCAGTTGATTAGATGGATTTTACTATTGCAAGAATTTGATTTAGAGATTAAGGATAAGAAGGGGGTGAAAAACCTAGCAACTAATCATCTATCATGCCAAGAAAATCTGAATTTGGAATAACTGAATGAAAAAGACATTGAAGATACCTTCCTAAAAGAACGTCTCTATAATGCAAAGGAAGTAAGAGAAATTGAGACTCTTTGGTTTGCAAACATTGTAAATTATTTTGTAGCTAGGATCTTACCAAAAGGTCTATTTTATTAACAAAAGAAGAAATTCTTTACTAATTTATGAGATTATTTCTGGGAAGAGCCATATTTGTTTTGTATTTGTGTAGAGCAAATAGTGAGGAGATGTGTACGTTACTTGGAGGGGTGGAAGATTTTACAACACTATCACACAAGACCTATACGGAAGTCACTATAATGCAAATATGATGACCTAGAAGATATTAAAGTCAGGTTTTTATTAGCCTTAAATTTTCAAGGATGCCTAAACATATGTAGTTTCATATCACAGAAGCCAGAGATCGAGTAACGCGTCTTACTGGGATGAATTACCCTAAAATTTCAGTCTTATTTGTGACATATTTGACATTTGGCTGTTAATTTCATGGTTCCATTGCCAAATTTGTTTGGTAATAAATATATCTTAGTAGTAGTTGATTATGACTCTAAATAGGTGGAAGCATAAGGTCAACAAACGAATGATGCTAAGGTTATCGTGAAATTCGTTAAAGGTTTATTTTCCTGTTTTGGCACACCTAAGGTGATTATCAATGATAAGGGCACTCATTTTGTAATGCGTAATTTGAAAAAGTTTTTAAAAGTTATGGAATTAATAATAGAATTGCCACCCCATATCACCTTCAAACTAGTGGACAAATTGAGGTATCTAATAGGGATTTAAAACGAATTTTGGAGAAGACTATAGAGCGTCAAAGGAAGGACTGGATTAAATTAGATGATGCTCTATAGGCTTATAGGACAACGTGTAAGACACCTATTGGCACTACACACTATAGGTTGGTATATGGAAAAGCACGTCATCTTTTGGTTGAGTTAGCACATAAAGAATATTAGGCTATTAAACTCATGAGCTTTGATCTTCAAAGTACAGGTGAAAAGAGGAACTTCCAAATTAATGAATTGGACAAATGGCGGCTTATTGCTTATGAAAAATTTAAGATCTCTAAGGAAAGAGCCAAAAGTTATTATGATCGAATGATTAAGCAATCCAGAGAATGCAAAAAGGGAGATCAAGCTCTCTTGTACAACTTTCGCCTAAGATTATTTCCTGGTAAGCTTAAATCAAGATGGTCAAGACCACTTGTTATAAAGAATGTATTCTCGTATGATGTAATTGAGGTGAGTCATCTACATAATGGTGCCTTCAAGGTTAATGATCATCGAGTAAAGATATATCTTGGGGGTGAGCCTGATTTTAATAATGAAAACATCAATTTAACCAAGCCACCTTGAGTATAAAAGATACGTCAAGCTAAAGGTGTTAACTAAGCACTCCTCAAGAGGTCGTCCAAGATTCAGGATTTTCTTTTATTATATTACTTTCATATTTTATTTCTTTTTTATTGTTTGATTGTTTTCAATTGTGTTTTTATCTTTTGTTTATGTTTTTCTAATTTTCTTTCATTAATTATTTGTCCTATTTAACGTTATAATTAATGATTCTTTTATTGTTATTTTCTTTAGTTTTTTTATTTCTTTTGTTTCTTTTGATCTTTTCTTTTTCTTATATTTTGCAAGGATACTGTTAACATTGGATTGATCTAACATCAAGAAATCATCGCAATTAGGACAGTAGCAAATAACCCTCTCACTTTGAAATGTATTTGTATTATGTACCTTAAGGACAATGTACCATTCTAAATGTAGGGATAGGTTTACTGAATCTTAAACTAATTTCTTCAAGTTATTATAATCTTATATAAATTTTATTAACTGATATCTTGAATTGATTGAATTTGTCCATATATACTATATGTTTTTATTGAATATTGAGTTGAATTTGTGTACAAAAGGATGATGGTTGAAATAAAATTAGTTTTCTAAATCATATTTTTTATAATCATTGAAATTTTCTAGTTGAATGAAATTGCATATTATTTACACACACATATACCCATTATTTTTCGTGAGCTTTTGAGCCTTAAGAGAAAATTTTCAAAATTTTTAAAGTTCTTGTTATTCTTTCATGCGTGTGTTATCATATATAGTAGGATAATTCAAGAACTTGCTTTTATTAAGCATATTAAGACCATAGTTGTTAAATTAGAAACATTGATATGATGAAGACAGTTAGATTCACCAATTTGCTTAGCCTAATTCTTTGAAAATTACCATCCCTATAAAAGTTATCTTTGGGGAATAACCAAGTTGAGCCTTATCCTTTTTCATTACTTAAACCCAAATGATAAACCTCTATCCTATTTTTTTTAAAGACATGTATATTACCTTGAACTTTGAAGGTTATTTACTTTATGTACTTATTGAGATTTGAAATTTGTGAAAGGTCCAATATCTGTTGAATTGTAGTAATGAGTGCTAGAATTGGTTTATTGTTTTTTTAAAAAAAGATAAGCATATAAAAGAAAAGAAGTAAAGTACGTAATACCATTAGTTTTGTGACGAAATGACCTGTGCATTATGTAAACAAGTCTTGTTTTCGTTAGTGAATTTCCTACACTTTACCCCTTTCACTATCCCAACCATACCATACCATACCTGAATGCTATTACAACCTATACAAAGACCTTTTGATTTTTGTTTCTAGTTTGTACATAAGTGGTGGAGATGTGATTTTATTGCAAGCATATAGTAAGAATTCTACTATACATGGATTAAGAGTTTTGACACTTTGTACCCTAAATACTTAAGTGTATTAAATGAAATCCTAGTGAGGGTGTAAAGAGATATGTTTTTGATTTTAATGCAATTATTGATGTGATTATTATTGATATTACTTAGGAAATTAATTTTAGGATATGTTAATTTTATTAGATAGGATATGATAATGTATAGTAATGGACAAGTTGAAATCGACAATGGATTAGTGTTGTAAAATTTATAATTTTAATGATAGTTTGCTTGAGGACAAGAAAAAGCTTAAGTGTGGAGATATCTAATGGATGGATAATTGAGTATTTTTCCCCTTTGTTTGATGTGTTTTTGCTTGATATTTGATACTTTGCTATATATTTGGTACTTAATTCATTTCCAGTGTGTATGCAAATTATAATTGCCTTTATTGACTTAAAGGAGGAGAATTTGGATTAAAAAAACAATGTAAAACAAAGATTTGACAATCTAAAGGGATGCACAGGCGTGCATATGGCCGTGCGCTTCTTTAAAGTTGTGCCCTTTCACAATATTTTGAGAATTCTGGTTATGAACGATCATGTAAGAGACTATGTATAGGCCAAAAACCTAGAATTCCATACAAAATTTTTTTGGAGGAAATTAGGAGAGGAAGGCAGCAGGAAACGTTTTGAGCTTTTCAAAGGTGATTTGGAACTAGAAGAGTGGGAGATGTGAAGATTTTATTGATGGATCCATCACTAGAATACTCGATAGAAAACAATTAGGGAGATTTAGAATTATGATTCCATTATTTTCAATTCAGTTTTCTATACATGTTTATTTGATTTCATATATGTCCATGTAACTAAATTTTCCATCAATATTTAGGTTAGATGAGCCCTATTTGGATACTTTAACATGGGTAGATAATTTTGTTAATGAAATTGAGTGATTGATTTATTATGATACAATTATCTATTTTATTTATGTTCTAGTAATCTGAAATATTAGACCATAATCTGATTTCATATGTAGCGATTTAGAAATCCTAGGTTTGACTAGATTCATGGTAATCCGAAAGAGTTTATTATAACCCTAGAGATGGCATGACATAAATCTTTTGGATTAAGGTCAAACCTAATAGATGGATTTATAAAACGGTAATGCAATCTTATAAAATTTAACCTAAATAATTTGGTTAGAAACCTTAGGATTAGTTATTAGTAGACTCAAGGTTAGCTACTAGCTTATCTTAGGAGTCTCCACAGTCCAATTAATTAATGATATAATTGCATGACAAAAGATCAATCGATTAAGGGCTAAGGGGATTCGAAACTTAGATACTAATCTTTTGATATCAGTAATTAACTTAGTGATTCTACAATTATTTGCTTTAATCATGCTATTTGTTTATTTTGTTTGCTTAATTTTAGCTTCTTGAATTAAAAAAACATAATCAATTCTTAGGCTTGATAATAGCATGATTAAAAAACATGACTCATATTTTTCGGTACTAGTTATAGCTACACCGTGTATTTGCAGCATAATAATATTTACAATCATAAAAAAGTCAATCACCTATCTAAGAAGTAAGCAGCCATATTCTCAGTTTACTTCCCTAACTATCAATGAACCAATAAAATACACTTACATTATACTTACCCCATCCCTAAACCTCAACTTACCCCCTTCTAACTATGAATCACTAAGATGGATTTTTGCCTATACCTGTAAGAGCATAACCCAAAATTGTGCCTTATAAAAACCAATCGAAACTAACTAAACAACTTAGCTGTAAGGAGTTTGAAGAAAAGAGGGCTAAAGGAATATGTTTTTTATTATGAATAAAAATATACCTCGAATAATAAATGCAATAACAAATAATGGAATATGTTTTTTGTAGAAGATGAAGGCTCAAAGTTGACAACAAAAGGGGAAATAGAGGAACACACCCTATCAAGCCATGTTTAGAACCTTTATGGAGAATTTCCAACTAATTTAGCCATTGGGGCTGCATAAGGAAGGACCCATACACATACTTATAGATAATAGAAGCATATATAATTTTATGGATGATTCACTAATTAAAAAGCGATCTTAAGAGTGTCTCTCTATAATAAACCTTAAGGTTATAGTGGGAGGGGGTCTTCAAGTAACTTGTGAGGGGCTTTACAAGAATCTAGAGTGGTAGATGCAAGGGGATAATTTCTCCTTCAACACCTTAATACTATCCTTGGGAGGATATGACTAGTCTTAGGCATCCAATGGCTTTTTACTCTCAATGATGTTCATTGCAATTTCAATAAACAAGTCGTCCACGTAGAGAGGGAAATATATCCAACTTAAAGATGGTCTAATTAGTCAACTCAAATTTATCACTCCAATTTTTTTTTTCCAAACTATTGCCTAGGCCTTATATTAATAATCAACTTTATATGTTATTACAGTTTCAAGAGCTCTTTATTGAAAATCAATACTTGGAAGGAAATCAATAACAAATCCTTAGTGCCTCTTTGTTGAGTTCAATTCCATATTTGCTAAACCTAAATGCTACCTACTTCTTGATCTTAAAATCACAACTTTTCTCAAAAAGGGAGTGAAGCCAATTAATATGTGGCATTATAGGTAGAACAACTTACAGAAGAGCATAATAGAAGACCTCAAAAAGGACCTCTTGAATTAGGGGGTCATATAATATAACCACAACCCTTTTTCATCCTTAGTTTTCCTAGTTAAAAAGAAATATAACTCTTAACATTTATTTATTGACTATTGTAAGTTGAATAAGAACATTATAAAAGACAAGTTTTCTATCCCAATTGTGGAAGAGCTTTTGGGTGAACTTTATAGAGTTATATAGGTCTTCAAGCTAGACCTTAAATTATGATACCATTAAATAAGGATGCACTCCAAAGGCATCCATAATATAACTTTCTAAATGCACAAGGGATATTATGAGTTTCTGGTGATACCTTTTAGGCTCACAAATGTTCCATCTACGTTTTAAAGTTTAATGAATAAATTATTCAGAGGGTTTCTGAGGCACTTCGTGTCAATTTTCTTCAACAACATCTTAGTTTATAGTAGATTGAACAAAGATCATTTAGAACATTTAAAGATCACCCTAAGAATTTTAAAAGATAACCAGATTCTTCTCAGGGGATACAAATGCAACTTTAAAGCTAGAAACTATCATCCAATGATCCATTCCTACTAATGTTAAAAAACATATAGGCTTTTTAGGGATGGTTGGTTATTCCTGATGGTTTATTAAACATTATGTCATCTTTAGTAAACATTTAAGCCCATTTCTTAAGAAGGGTATGTTTGAATGGAAAGTGGAGGTAACAAGAGCTTTCTTAAATTTGAAGGATGCCTTAACCCATTCCCCAATATTTGCTTTACCTAATTTCTCTAAATAGTTTGTTGTTTACTTTACTTGTATAGGAGCACTGCTAAGTCAAGATACCCATCACATAATGTTTGTTAGCAAAACTATTTTAACTAGATATTAAGGATTGTTTACATATGAAAAGAAATTCTTAACAGTTATTATAAAGGCAATGCATTATAACCAATATCTCAATAGGATACCTTTGCTCATCTATACAATTCATATTTCATTATAACAAATGTGGCTTCCTAAATTGTTTGGCTATGATTTTGAGATCAGGTGTAAGAAGGCTAAGGAAAACCTTATTACTGATGTCTTTATCTTAGACGTCATGTGTTGAAATTTGTGCTTTAATTCTCTACCAGGTACAAGCCAACCTATTGGAAGAAATTAAGGATAGCTGGAAGATAGATTCAACCATTAAAGTCTAGATACGGAAGTTATATGAAGAAAATATAAGATCAAGCTCTTATCAATGGGCATATGGAATCTTAAGATGGAAGGTGGAAAATGGTGGTTGGGTATAACAGTGACTTAAGAACATGCATAGTATCAATAATCCATAAAGGGTCTATGAGAGGGAACTCAGTTGTTATGGGAATCACTAAGAAGTTACAGGCCCTATTCCATTAGAAGGCCATCCAAAAAGATGTTCGGAATAATGTTAGAAGTTATCACATTTTTCGACAAAAAAAATTTGAGGCTTTCCTACCTACATAACTACTTTAGCTACTCCTTATTCCAAAGGAGTGTTGGATAGACATCCATATGAACTTTATTAAAGGCCTTACCATATCCAACTACTTTTCAATAATCTTAGTAATCATCGACATGTTCAATAAATATGTACATTTTTTAACTTAGAAACACCTACATTCGATGGAGGTGGTGGCCAATACTTTATTCTCTAATGTACTCAAATTGCATGGCATGCTTAGGATAATCACGAGCAACAATAACCCTATGTTCATAAGTCAATTCTAGTAAGAGTTTTATAAATTACAAGGATTCACTTCTCCTTTGCCTATCACCTCGAACTAATGGCTAAGAAAAATTCCTCAAGCGCTCTTTGGAAACTTACCTTAGGTGTATGACAAGTGACTTCCCTAGTAAGTGGTTTAGGTGGCTTTCTTTGATGGAGTCGTGGTACAATACAACATATCACTCTTTAGTCAACAATACTCTATTTGCAGTGTTATATGGCTATCCTCCTCCTATACATGTTCCTTATCTAGACAAAGACTCAAAATTAATGGTGGTTGACAACATTTTAAGAGATAGAGATAACCAAGTTCCACCAACAGAGAACTCAAGATAGAATGTGTCAATAGGCACCAAAGAAATGCGTTGAGAGGGATTTTAGGAGAGGGGATATGATATTTGTCAAACTTCAATCTTGTAGATAAGATTCATTTGCTAGAAGATCTAACCAAATGTTATCTCCTTGATATTATGGTCCTTTTAAGACATAAACTAGTTGGGAATGATTGCCTATAAATTGAAACTCCTATTAAAGGCCTTTATACATAATGTACTTCATATTTCACAACTAAAAACACATATAAACTCAACTATGATGGTCTCATCGACTCTTCTATTCAAGCTAAATGCTGACGAAATGATACCTGTGGTCATCTTAGAGAGGAGAATGATTAAGAAGCATAACAAACCTGCCATCCAAGTTTGTATGAAATGATTTAGATTTGAGGAGTACATAATGTAGGAATTTTTGGTGCAATCTACACTAGAGCAATCCATAATTGAACCTTTTGGACAAGTTAATTTTTTAAGAGGATGAGATTGATATGTCTAAAAACAAAGAAGAGGAAAAACGATTATATAGAGCTATTGAACTTGTAAAAAGATGAGGATGCACACTTTGTTAGTATGTGCACTCTTTATATGTTACTATTTTCCTTTTTGTTACGTTTTCGATGTTACTTTTAGCCCATATATATGCATATTTTTCACTATTGGCTAATGAGAGACATAACAAACTGCCAATATTTTATATCTTATTTTCTCTCCAATTCTCTTTCCTTTAAAATATGTCTTTATTAGGTCTCTTTCTTCCTCACTTATGTTGAAGAATTTGCACCCATATCAAATTTAGTCAAGATTGAAAAGATTAAGAACATTTTCCCCAGTCTCTTGGAGTGAGGATTTTAGACATAATTGTCACATATTTCTTCCCACCGTTGCTGCTATTTTCTCCCTACTTCCCATCTTCCCTGAGGTTAGGTTTGTTAATAGTTTTTGTTAAGTTGTTTCAATGAAAAATGAATCTTAGTGTTAGAAGTGTCATCTTATAATAAATGAGTTTGTCTTAGCTACATTATAAGTGGGAAGATTTTTGCATGATTCCACTTTGTCTATGTTAATCAAGTGATGGGGTATTGGACAAAGTCGTGCCCTTAAAACATTCCAGAAATTGAACATCACTTAATAAGGTAAGCGATGTCACTTAAATGCTTTGTTTTATGATAGTAAGGGTGTGGATTATATGGTCATTTGACTATTTTTCTAATTGCTACAATCTAAATGTAGCGCCCCCCTTATCGTAGAGTACACACCGGAACACCCATGGGTCATTTCGATACATACCCTACGATGAGGGTGCACTACGAACGATCAATTCTAAAACCTCATGGCATCAATATAATTTAAACTATAATATCGAAATCACTAAATTTTTGGAACCATAAAACATGCTCATTTCAATTCTTAAAACCGTAATTACACAATTCTGTCATGATACACACAGTACAAGTCCAAAAGAAACTGAACAACTCCTAACTAGGTCACCCCCAAAAGATCCCCAGCTGACCAACCTGTGAACCATACGTCTCTCGCCAGTACTCACACAGCAGGGAAAGTCCCACAAACTGGAGCTAAGAGTCTACAATCGCTATCCTGAAAAATAATTGCAATGTTGGGTGAGTTTGCGAACTCAGCGAAAAACCGTCATCGATGGTTCACCCAACTCATGCATATACAATTAATTCACAATTTATCACATGTATAGCACAATCAAAAACCATGTAGATTTAATTTCACATTTATGAGGCATATCGCCTTTCACACAATTCACACTTTATTAGTCATATACAGAATGCAAATGTGACATTTTTCATTTTATTACGTTGTTGTGACCGTGCGCCTGAGCTCATTAACGTTGAGCCAGTGGCTCTGAATTTCGTTGGGCTTGAAGCCCTGATACATTGAGCATGTGGCTCTAAAATCATTGGACTCGAGGTCCTAATACGTTGAGCATAAAGCTCTGAAATACGGTGGCTGAACCGGTCACAACTGTCAATTATCTGATCATGCCTTATGCATGAATGCACATGTTCAATTCACATTAATTGTGTCACAACCTATCACACTATGTCCAATTTTGAATTAAACCAATTAATTTCAATTTAACACTTCTATAACAATTCCAAATATTTCAGACACCTGTGGTCCGAAACCAATCAAATGCAAGCACATAGGTCCATCCTTAACTCCACATGGCATAGTTGCATAAAATATAACACATAAGGATTGAGAAACCAACTAGGTTACTCACCTCTGAACTTCCGAGCTACTGCCAGGAAGTCTCACCTACGTCAGACGATCGACGCTCCACTTGAGCCTCTATAACAATCAGAAAGATCGAACATTACCAACTATACAATTTCTAATATTTAACAGTGCACACGTGACAAATATGGTGAGTACAGTACATGTTATAATATTCCCGAACCTATTCTGACATTCCCGATCTCAATTCTAAATCTCGAATTCATAATCTCCAAATTGAATTAAATCCATAACCAACATAATCGTCAAATTCCTAAATCCTCAAATCTCAAAACCTCAAAATCACATTTTCATCATTTGGGCTCCCTCGCCGCGGCGCAAGGTCACTCGCCGCGGCGAGTCCACTTATGTTTGTCGCGACGTGCGCCTTCGCTCGTCGCGACGTGCGGAAGGCAGATGCTCGCCGCGGCGTGCATTCTGCTCGTTGCGGCGTGCGATAGAAACCAGCTCATCGTGGCGTAGAATTAAATATTCGTCGCGACGTGCAAAAGGGGATGGCTCGCCGCGGCGTGTTCATCACACGTCGCGACGTGCGAACCCAGAAACACGTCCCGAAATCCAGAAATTTCTCAGATCTGCTGATATAAACCATTTATTTCAGTCTACAACACTCTTAATCAACTTAATACTCCACAAGCAGCTCATTTCTAATCTTAAATTCGTCAAACACTCATTTTCTCATAAACACCCAAATCAAAATCAACATATTTCACAAAACCTATATCACTTCTAACTTTCTAAACAATTAACAACTTAGTTTAATGATCAAATCAAACAACTTAAATCATAAAGAAGTAGGAACTTACTTGATTCAAGCCTTCAATCTTTCACAAATCACTCAAACACTCCAAGTTCTAAGCTAAAGCACATCCACGGCAACACTATCTTTCTCCACCAAACTCCATTTTTCTCAAATCCAAGACTTAAACTAGGTTGAAGATGATGATGGGAGGAGTAAATTGAAGGAAGAAATGAAGGAAGCAAACCAATGGAGATCCACAAATAAGAGAAGAAGAGAATCAAATGTTCTTTGCAAAGGGAGGGTGTCGTGGTTGAAAATCAAAGATGAGGGTTTATATATTAAGGATTTAAAGTTAAGGGCTTGTTTGGCAACTCCTATGCCACATGCCCAAATCTTAAGGTCTAAAAATCAGATTCTTATTCTAATTTCTCCCAATTTCGCAAAGATCATAAATAACAAATCCTAAAATCCTCACTCCAAGTTTCTCGAGTCAATTGTCAATCAATTTTGGAACCGGAAGCTAATTTATCAGTCTCTAAGCCAATTTTTCGGTCCGGACCCAAAACTCTAAAAATTCTAGAAAAATTCCCTATAAATCCTCAAAATTAGGAAATACCTAATCCTATACTCAAATTCCAATTTTCAAACCCCTAAAGATTAAATTTTCACTCCAATTCTATAATCCAACTCTAATCCGCACAATTATTACCTAATTTTCCAATTTACATTATCAGATCGGGAAATGTCATACATGTACGTACTTACATATGCTTGTGCAATCACTAATCATTTATCAATCATTATAGAGGCTATATGCATGTGCAAATGTCAAATTATGCATGCACCCAAGCCTAACCTATCCGAATTACCAATATGCCCTTCATATTGGTAACGGGATGTTACACTAAATCATGAATGATATTCCATTTTGTGATCTAAGTTATGTTAATCTCACATCGAAAAGAGACATAAAGATGAAGTGAGTTATATATAAAGATATGACTCATAATTCATTGTCTTAAGGTTTTAGGTTGAGATATAATGTCTTAGTTGTATATGAGTCTAGTCCAATTTGTCGCCAGACCCCTTTAAATTTTTAATGGTATCAAAGTTAGGTTGGAGAAGTCTGATGAATGGATGATTTGTTGAGTGACTCAAATAGCTTTACTTGAGTTATAAGTTGAGGGAAAGCTAGTCTGGTATAGATGGACTTGTAAAGGAGAGATGTTAGAAATTTATAAGTAGAATAATCCCACTTCCGAAAGAGACATAAGGATGAAATGAGTTATATACAAAAATATGACTTATAATCCATTGCGTTAAGATTTTGGGCTAAGATATGATGTTCTGGTTTCCTATGGTTTTCTTGAATTCGTTCCAATTTCTCCCCATAGCCCTTCAAGCTGAACATTTTTACATTCATAAAAAGAAAAGAAGTTGGTATTAGCTTTGAAAATTACTTCATTTAATTTCTCTAATCCATTAGATAATATTAGTGTTTGTCCTTCACCTAATTTGATATTTAAAGCTCATAATCTTTGATTACAATTCTGAATAATTAGGGATGATAATGATCGGACCAAAGGTGGCTGAACCCAAGCCCGGCTCGATCAATTTTTAGTAAACCCGAGTTGGGGCTCGAGCTTGAGCCTGAACTTGACTTGATTTGGCCAGGCCAATTTTTTAAAATTAAAAGTGAAAAATAACGTTTATTTGCTTTAGAGATCCGAACTCGAGCCTAGCTTAAGACTCAGTCAACCTGGGCCTAACTTATTGACTTCAAGTAAGGCCTGGACCTTTGCCATCCTTGTGAATAATCAAGTCTCAGGCTAAGTGGACCACTTAGTTGATAGTCCTCTTGAAACTCGATAAAAATCAAAGTTTTTTTTTTGTTGCTATTTGAACTGATTCCATTTTCTTCATTTTTTTTGTTTTATTTGAAGAGTCTATGCAGGTGCACTTTGAGGTCTCTAGACATCAAGATGGAGATGCTAGTTTTCCATCCTTTAAAAATGTGCATCTACAGATAACCATGCTCTGATCAAATATAATCAGCATCAAACAAGTACTTGCCCCTGGATCTCCTTAGATATGTAACTGTTCAAACAGAAATGCTTACTGGTTATTCTGTTATATGTGGAAAAACAAAGTAGATTAGTGACACATGGCTCACGTCATTTTCAACACATTTTCGACATAAAATTGGAGTAGTAATAAACACCATTAATCTTTGTGGGATTGCGACTAGTTCCTTTTGCGTCGCTTTTCCTGATTCCTGAGGCCATATTCTTTTCTCATCTTTCTCACAATGCTTCAGAATTGTGAGATCTGCATATATGGGACCCTTTAAAGAATAATAATTGATGAAGAACCTTTGCTTAAATGACTTTTGATTCACCGGACCTTCTCCTACTGACCTAACCCGGGCCATTCAGCATCATCCTAGAATCTCCTTTACCTGTTGTGGAATATAATAAAGCAAGAAAGTAGGCCTCAAGTACAGCAGCTGTTTAAAGAGAAAGGTACTTCAATAACTCTTCCTTCTTTCCCGTGTTTTCAAACATTCATTTGGACTTGTACATGGTTTTTATTCCTTTCTTTGAACATCAACAAAGAGCATGCCTCTAAGGCGTTACAGTTCTAGGACAGAAAGTTGATGCTTGCTTAAGAAGAACTTGTCACTAAAAGTGGACCCACCACTTACGGTCCATTTCTAGTATTTAACTTGAGAGCTTTTATCCAAGGATTTGATTATCTAACAACATGATCAGGAGACCTTTTATCCATCCTGCAGCCGCTACTCTTGTGCCTGAGTCAACCAAATCTCTATCTTTTTGTAATAACAAAGACAAATACACTTTCTTGTATACTTAAAATACAAATGTAATTACCTTCGTACTCTCATTTTATTAAGATCTTCTTGTTCCCTGTTTAAAATATTTTAATTTTTTTTTCAGAGATTTGCAGCAGACCAACTGAATGTATGGCAACATGTTTGGAGATCAATCATTGGATTTTGATTCCAGTGATCAAAGCTCTTGACCGCAACCCGATAAATCAGAAGATGGACTTGCTTCAATTGACTTTGCCGATTTCTTGTTGGCCATTTTAACTTGTCTTTTCTCTTTTCTGGGTGTAAATTTTTTTTATCAGTTTCAGCATGGAAATGGATTACAGGACTAAAGTGTACATCCCCTTTGGCCTTTGGAATATATTTCTTTAATGGACTTTTTACGCAGGAGTATAGTTGATTGGTTTCATACTCTTTTAACTACGCAGCCAAAAAATATGTGATCCTTTTATGTTATTGGTGTGGTGAATTAATCTGATATACACTCGAGCAGCCAATCCAGTTCCTTCATGTAGCCAAGTACCACCCGTTGTTAGATGTGTTGCCCAGCATCACAACTACCATAAGATGCTGTTTCTGTTTCGGCATGTTTGTTGTGTTGCTTTGTATCAACATCCATCATTAATTGCTGGCTTAGCTTGTTACTTACTTTATCTTACCATAACGTTGATAGGCTACTTTAGTTAGTTTTCTAGAAAGATAAATCAATGCATTCACTTGAAGAATTAAAAAGCAAGTTCCATGATTATCTCTAAGGCATGATGAGGAAAGGGAATCAATTAATAAACAAGGAAACTTGGAGCCTCAAATGCTAATGGAAGTGGGAAATTTCACATATGTTTGATTTCCTGAAAAGAAGGTGCCACATTGAGTGAGCACATAGGAAAGCAAAGCTTATCTTCATTTGTATAGGAAGGCTGATTTGATTCACTTTTTCAAGAATGCTTCTTTCTATGGAAATATGGTAACTTAATGTCCTACAATCTAAGGTTAGATTCTTTGATTCCTCCAACACTACAAAGAACAAAAGGAATCTGCCAATGCCACTACACCCTACTCAAAAAAGAAAGCAAAACTCATATGGTTATCTCTTTCAATCACCCAAAAGAAATATCCATTAATAACATTTTCGATCAACTCATTAAAATTTTTTTCTTTTTTCAAAGTTTCTCCTAGTGTTAAGAAAAGTTGCACCCATTATTCATCATGGTGGGGCTTACCGAACACTCAGCAGGGAATCAGGTACATAGAGAGAGATGGGAAAACAGCGAGATAAAAACAAACCATACACTTTTTCCTCTTTTCTCTCCTTTTGAGAGGCCCTAAATTGAACTGTGTTGCTTTCTCTGTTTTTGCTGCATCATAGATTCTCTCCTATCCCTCTTTCAAGTCAAAGAAGAAAGAAGAAAATTTAAGGGGAGAAATAAAAGGAAAAGTTAGTATGAAATGGGAAGGTTAAGAGAAAGGAAGAGCCACAGCTCATAGCATATATTCCCCTACCAACATAACCCCACTTATGTTTCCAGATATGGAGTGAGAACATAGGACACCCCAACTACTCCATATTTATAAAGAGAAACTACTCAACTCAGCTGCCACGATTTCAAAGCATTAGCTAAAAAAAGAATCACAAACTCACAACTCGCATTTATGTTCCAATCTTCCACTTGTCTGTTTTCCTTAAAACACAAATGGGTATGCAAAACCAGAACATGAATTTGGTCTTATCCACCGATGCCAAGCCTAGGCTGAAATGGACTCCAGAGCTCCACCAAAGGTTTGTTGAAGGTGTCAATCAACTTGGAGGAGCAGACAGTTGAGTACAAGATTTCTCTCATCTCCTTTTTCATTGATCATCTTTTTCTCTGCGAAAACATCTGTAATATTCGGCGTATTTTTGTTTTCTCGTTTTCTGCATTAACAGAGGCAACACCAAAGAGCCTGATGAGGGTCATGGGAATTCCTGGGCTTACCTTGTACCATTTGAAGAGCCATTTACAGGCATTCTCTCTTTATATTGCTTTCAACAGTTTCCGTAAGCTTTTATCTCCGTTCGAAAGTAGATCTTTTATCGTCTTTCTGCTTCTTGCTGCAGAAGTTTAGGCTAGGGAAGAGCCAGCCGTCACAGACCAGCGTTGATAACAAGCAAGAAGGTGACATTACGAAAAAAAGATTTTTAACTTCATCGCGATTGCTTTTCTCATACATGTCACATAATGATGCTTATGCTTGCGATTGATACAGATTATGAAGAGATTCAAGGTAGTGGTGATCATTTCAGTAGGGGAATCGATGATGGAAATCGCAATCCAATTAACGAGTAATAATCATACATGCTCTCCTGTTTCAAATTTTGGTTAATGTTTTCACAACCTTTTCAACTAATTTTACGTGCCGTGCATAGCAGAAGTTTGCAGATCACTGAGGCATTCGAAATGCAGATGGAAGTGCAGAGAAAACTTCATGAACAGATTGAGGTATGACCAGGAAAACAATCCAATTTATATTAGATGTTAATTGGTATATGCCTAGCAGTTCACACCGTTCCAATTTCAGGTGCAAAAGCATTTGCAGCTGAGAATAGAAGCTCAAGGGAAGTACCTACAATCAGTATTGAAGAAAGCACAAGAAACACTGGCTGGTTGTAACTATTCTTCTGTTGGTATAGAGCTTGCACAAGTTGAACTCTCTCGGTTAGTCTCAATGGCTAAGACACAGTGTCCAAGTGCACCAATCTCAGAATTGACAGAAATGGAAGGTTCAAGCTTGAAGAACACAGAAGGGAAAAATTTACGAAGCACAGTGTGTTCAGTTGAAAGTTCCTTAACATCATCTGATAGCTCTGGAAGGAAAGAAGAGACAAAACAAAAAAATGATGTTGGTGACACACACAAGGTCAACTCAGCTGCTGTTGAGCTTCCTTTAATGGACATTCACCCACAAGGCAAGTTATTTCTAAGTGGTGGTTTAAGCAATCAAGTCAAGAAGAGAAGTGGCAGTCCCATTTCTGATAGCACGTGCGTAGAGCAATCAGTGGCTAAGAGATTAAAAAGTGGTGACCAATTGAGAAAACCTTCTATGCTGGCTACATTTGATCTGAATAGGCAATATCCAAATGACATTGAACCAAGTTGAAAAGCATTAGACTTGAACATTAAGGGGATTGAACAAACCAATGGGCAGTTCTAGACTCATGGGACATTTATACAGGAAGGGCTTAGTGCTTATAGTCTAAGCGTTAAAGTTGATTCCCAGAGCAAAGCTCTTGTTTATAAACTATGTACATTGGTTTAACTATGGACCCCCAGAAACTGTTGGAAGTATATCCGTATATAAAGATGGTATAATGTATATGGTTTAATTCTTTTCTATCATCTGTCTCTCTCTCTCAGCTGCATTGGCACTGGAAGTACCTGCCGTTGATAAGGAAAAAACATCTCTTCCGGTTTCCAAGTTCACCTAAGGACCCCGTTACGAAAGGAAAGGTGATAGTTCCCAGCAATAGGTTGTTTCATGATTTTTAAAGCTGTATTGAAATACCAAGAAGAGTGCACAGTCAATTGAGGAATCACCTTACCAAGATATACCCAAAAAAAAAAAATTAGTGTAGAAAACAGAACCTAAAACAACAATTATGTATAAGATTACAAAGACCAAATCAAATTTAACCTGAAAAGTAAAGAGAAAAGGAGTTTTCTATAGGTAGACAATGTCATGATGCTGGCAAAATCATGGCGTCCCAAGAAACCTCGACAAAAAGGATTTGTTATTGCTAATTGTATTAATACGCAAGGAGCCCATCAATACATGTGCCGCTTAGGCCTGCAACCTACAATGATTAGACGAACCACATAATAAAAATTTGTTGCTGCCAACGTTTCTCTCTTCTTAAGCAAAGCCTCATGGACTTCGAAATGGGAAGTGCTTTCCTCGAACATTGTCCTCTTAAATTAGCGTCGTGACAAGGAAATTGGCAATGCAGGAGATGGATGTTTTTCACGTTATTCGTAGTTATGCTTTCCTCGTAGTTTTCTCTTCTATACTCGCCAGCTTGTCACCATCTGCAATAGAGATACAAGGTATGCTGTTTGAACACTTCACTCTATAATGTGATTGCTTTCGTTTGGAATCCTAAATTTGAGTCTAAAACCATTAGTTTTATTTATTTGTTGTAGGGAAAAGCCTACCATTTATGACTTCAGATGTTGAAGAGATTTCAGGCAAGTCCTTTGATTATATTGTTGTTGGAGGAGGCACCGCTGGCTGTCCCTTGGCAGCAACTCTTTCTGAGAGGTTCTCTGTGCTGTTGGTAGAACGAGGAGGTTCACCTTACGGAAACCCCCTGGTAACAGAGAAGTTGTACTATGGTTATCCACTACTCCAAACCGACGAATTTTCATCAGTAGCTCAAAGCTTCGTCTCGAGGGATGGAGTTATGGGCCATAGAGGCCGAGTACTCGGAGGATCATCAGCCATCAATGGCGGATTTTATAGTAGAGCTAGTGGGGAGTTTGTGACAAGTGTTGGATGGGACAAAAAATTGGTGAAGGAATCTTATGAATGGGTTGAGTCCAAAGTTGTCTTCAAGCCGGAGTTGACAACATGGCAATCCGTTGTCGAGCTTGGCCTTCTTGAAGCAGGATTTCTACCTTACAATGGATTCAGCTGGGAACATGTTGAAGGTACAAAGATCGGGGCAACTATCTTTGACGAATGTGGAACCAGACACACCTCAGCTGATCTTTTATCAATGGGGAATCCAGAGAATATTACTATCCTTTTTAATGCGACTGTGGAAAATGTTATCCTCCATGGTGACTGCATGTAAAACACCATTGAGCTTCCATAACATTTTGTATGTGTACAATCTCTTGACAATCATTCTTCTACAATCTTGCAGGTAAAGAAAACAAGAGCATTGCTCGGGGTATTAAATTCATCAGCAGCCACGGCAGTATCAATCAAACCTATGAAGCTTACCTTAACCAACGCAACAACCGAAGTTCGCGGGGTGATGTTATTTTGTCAGCAGGAGCATTAGGCAGTCCCCAGATTTTACTATTAAGCGGAATAGGGCCCAGAAAACATCTAAAGAATCTTGGCATACCTCTTATGTTGGAACTGAAAGGGGTTGGACAAGAGATGAAAGACAATCCTTGTATTGCCACTTTAGTAGATGCCAAAGCAGAATATCGGTTTCCAGATTCACCCCAAGTTGCGGGTATTGCAAAAGACTTCAAATTCATAATTGAGGGAGGAATCATACCAATAAGCTTGAACAAAACTAGGATTCCCATTGCAGTCAAGCTTGCATTTCCAGAATCGAAAGGGGAACTAGAACTTAGCAGCAAAGACCCTAGGCAAAACCCTTTGGTACAATTCAACTATCTAGCAAAAGAAAAGGACCTAGAGGGGTGTGTAGAGATGGTTCAATTGCTTCATCGAGTTGCAAAGTCTCAATCCGTCACTTTCTTCCTGGGTACAGAACACCAAGATAATCTGATGTCCAGTCTTAATGATCTGAGAAGTTTCTGCAAGAAGAATGTGAGGACTTACTATCATTATCATGGTGGTTCCATTGTCGGTTCAGTAGTAGATCCTAACTACAAAGTATACGGGGTGAAGGGGTTGAGGGTGATAGATGGATCAACCTTCTTGAAATCTCCAGGCACAAACCCTATGGCTACCCTTTTGATGCTAGGAAGGTATCAAGGAATCAAGATTATCCAAGAAAGGGAAAGCCAAAGTCAGAGCTAACAACCATAGTAAACTTCCAGAATCAATCTATGGCCATATATAAGGTCATCCCTATCTGGGAAAATTCAGTTGTGAATGTGTTTAATGTGTAACAAAGATATATGCTTCAACATACAGAATTAGCAGCTTCGTTAGTTATAACAATCTATAATTTCAATTCTCTTAGATGATACAAAAAGCCAACATAAAAATGCATCCTACGTTTTAACACGAGCGAAAAAGATGCAGGGATTGATGATGGTTTGTTTGTGACTTTTTAGGAGAATGAAGACGCGTTGACTTTATAGAATGATGAAGATTTCTGGATTCTTTTGGTTCGGCTATAATGTTCTTTAATAGGACATAATTAACGTAATTGAAAAAAAAGGGATATGCAAGAAATTCGCTCCTACTAGACCTCAGGGAAACCCGTTCTAAGCAACTTAGATGATGAGAATTAATTCCAAGAAATTGAACCTAACAAACACGCTACAATTTTGACGAAATTGATAAGTGAATTGTTGATTCCTAATGTAACAAGAACAAGAGGTGAAAATCCTCACTTTGTGACTTACAGCAACACAAGAATAATCTAATATAAAAGTTATTTTACAAAATCCTAAAACATAAGTTTTTATACTTAGGCTTAATGTTAAAAAACTTGGGCTTAAAATACATGGAAGTCTAAATATAAATGAGCCCAAAAATCATAAACATGTACCTAATGGTCTGGTCTTATTGAGACGTCAAGTCTGGTCATAAACGCGCCTCCTTTTGGGCTTCAAATAATGAAGAATAGCCCAACACAATAATCTTCAAGTTTCAAGTGAATCCGGTCCAAGGATTTAAGACAAGTGGATCAATTTGGATTATGATCCAACTAGCTCTCCTTCAATAAGCTTGGCTAATTTCATTCTCCCCATAAGTTAGCCCATATGCGCATAGAGAGCCTTTTTGAATCTCTCGATCCTAGCTCTAAATATAGGTTCAACTGGAATGACAAGCTCGTCTTCGTCACGCATATCATCTGTATGGTGATCCTTACTCTTGCTCATATCACGTTTCCTTGCCATCTCTCCTATAGTTAAATCTAAAGTATATTAATTCGAGTGAAAGAATAGCAAAGAAAAAAAATAACAAGACAAATGTAACATGTATATAATTGAAGAACAAGTACTTATTGTAAATAGTTTCTATCAAAGTTTTGAAACCTAGACCGGACATCGAACCGAAGACCTTACTAGTCACCGATTCGACCCGTTGACGTCATAATTATGCAACAATTATATTTAATTATATATAATATTAGTAATATTAAAAAATAGAAAAATATACCAAATAATAAAAAATAAAAAATTTATTAAATAAGTGGTCGAACCGGTCGAATCGATCAATTGAATGGTTTTTACCAGTTCTCACTAGTTCAATTGGGGATCGGTTTTTACAGATCACCCGGATTGGATAGCCAACCGGTCACCGGTCAAATCAGTTGAACCGACCGATCCGGTCTGGATTTCAAAACAATGGTTTTTATACAAATTGGACAACGAAAAAAGGAAACAATTTCCTAAAGAATAAGATTTCCTAGCCCTCTATCTCGTGATCGTCAATTGGACTTGAAGAAGATACATTGTTAGAAGAATCATTAGAAACCCGTTTCTCCTAACTAAAGAACTAATCCAAATCTCTCTTCCAAGTTCCCCCCTTTCTGCTTCATCTTTCTTCCACAATTCCTCATGATTTAGGCATCTTATAACTGCAAACAGAGCACAATCCATGTTGCCCAACCACTGCTCTATACAAATCACGTGAAACCTATGCTTGCGGGGCATTTCCTTAGCCACAACACCAAGTTCCCATTCCTCTAAACATACAACACACTCACCATCTTTACCATCAGTCTCTCCAATCTGCACACAAGACATGGCCTCTATTGACTCCTTTGAAGCTGCTAGCCGACCATTCTTTGTAACCAAGTCTCCAAGCAGGAGTCCAAGCTTTGATCTCCTTCAATCACCACCATCCCCTGACTAAAAGGGTTGGAAAAGATCATTATTTCACTTAGGGTGGTCCTTTCTTTTGCTTGCTCAACTAGGTCTTGTGGGTTTGGGTTTTGGTTCTCTCCTGCAGTAATGATGGTTGTCTCTAGCGAAGCAAAGGCACCAACAACTGTGAAACCCAGTATAAAGCGCAAAAACAGGGGCAACTATCTACGCGTCACAAGCCTTTCAAAAAGGGAAGAAAGTGTTAGCAATGGGGTCCCTCTTCATGATGGGACTCCATAATTGACTCAAATATTGCGGCACCCTCTATAATTGACTCAAATATTGCGGCACCGAAATTATTTGAAAGAAATGTAAGAACTTACGCGGTGGAGTACCTATATAAGACACTCTTCACTTCAGAATATATACAGAAAAATCAAAGAGAGAAAAATCAGAGCTTTGTTTTGCTTTGAAGTTATGAAATACATTCCTAAAGGATTGGTAAGTGACAAAATAGTGAGGTTAGTATTTTTAGGTTGGAAAACACCTTGTGAGCCACTATTTTGATTTTATCTCTATATACCTACTATTTGTAATAGTGGAAGAAATATTCTGAGTTTTGTCTGTGGACGTAGCCCAAAGTTAAGGGTGAACCACATTAAAAATCCTATGTTCATTTTGCTCATTTTATTTTCCCTTTTCATAAAATACACCCGCTACGCCCAACAAGTGGTATCAAAGCTGTGTTTTCATTGAAGGTATTTTTTGAAAAGAAGCACGTCAACAGGAAGAAAAAATTACAATAAATTTTTTGACGTGATCTGTTCGAAAAGTTGATGTAAAACAGAAAAGGTGATAAATAGTACTAAATAGTACTTTTACGTTGTTTTAATTAATTCACAAGGTGACGCACTGCAGTAATAGTAATTGGGTCCCGCGGTACTATTTACGGTACTATTCATAAGTTACTATTTACCGAGTCCCGTGATCCAGTGGGGTCCGACGAGTTACTATTTATCGGGTCCCGCAGTACTATTATGGTGGAAACCGATGACACTATTCCGATCCCGTGGTGAAAATTTAGAAAATACCTTTTCTGCCAAATTTTGACGTCTTGGTTCCATATTTGAGGTCAATTTTCACAAATTTGGATTAATTTGGCAAATAGAGGTGAAGACGAGCAAAATGATCAATTTAAATGGTATGAACTACCGTATATGATGAACCAAGATGAAGGATCTCTTGATGATTACAAAGAAGCATTTGCCAGTATTTTCAATAACTAAATCGGAGGAGATGTCCAACAAAGATTAGGAGTTTGAGCATGAACAAGCGTGTGGTTATATTCGATAGTTTACCGATGATAATGTGTATAATCACATTTGTAACGAGACTCATGTAAGAACGTTGTAGAATAAGCTGGAGCAGCTGTATGCTTCAAAGACCGGCAACAATAAATTATTTTGTCTGATAAAATTGATGCAGGTAAAATACCAAGAGGGTACTTCTGTAGCTGATCATTTAAACAATATGGAAGGAATAGTTGATCATTTATCAAAGATGGGTATAAAGTTTGACGACGAGGTGATTGCTTTGATGTTGCTAACTTCATTACCAGAGTCTTGAGAGACTTTGAAGGTGTCTTTGACAAATACTGCACCAAATGACGTATTAAATATAGAGTCTGTTAAAAGTAGTATACTAAAAGAAGAGATGAGACATAAATCATAGCATGCAGCCTCTTCATCATATTCAAATGTTCTACTTACAAAAAATAGAGGAAGGATTCAATCCAGAAGTCCAAAGTCTAGAGTTTAGAGACAAGTGCAGAGAAAGTCAAATAGATATGCAAATGTGAAATGCCATTATTGTAAAAAGAAGGGCCACATCATGAAATTTTTTCGAAAGTTAAAGAAAGAAAAAGACAAAGATGTGAAGAAAGAAGGAAGCAGTGATGATGAACAAGGTAACATTGTTGATGTATTTAACCTTGTTATTGATACAGAGATAGTCAGCCTGGTGTCGCAAGAAACAAGTTGGATAGTTGACAGTGAAGCTACTGTTCATGTTACATCTCACAAACAATTTTTCTTATCCTACACACCTAGGAATTATGGCGTTGTTAAGATGGCAAATGGAAATCTGTCAAATGTTATTGGTAAAGGCGATGTTTCTTTAGAGACAATGGATGGTTCGAGACTGTTACTAAAAGATGTTAGGACATTCCTAATATGCGTTTGAATTTGATTTCTGTAAACAGGCTAGATGATGAAGGTTTTTTAAATACTTTTGGAAACGACAAATGGAAGTTTACTAAGGGCTCGTTAGTAGTGGCCAGAGGTCAAAAGCACTCAAGACTATATATGATGTAGGCAAAGATCTCCAGTGATGTTGTCAATACAGTGAAGAATGATACTACAGTTGATTTGTGGCATAAAAGACTAGGTCACATGTTGGGACCTGATCCGGAAACCAGACCCCAACTACTTATCACTTAACACTCTTACTGTTGCTTTAACTCCACATCTATTGGACCCGTTTCCAGAGCCCAATTTCCAGAGTCCTAAAGCCTTGTGCTTGTTACCTTGCAGGATCATTAACTATAACTCAACATTCGTGGCGAGCGCACACTAATTAAACACCAAAATCATGTGTTGATTTATTCATACAAAATGTATCCTTATTCCTCTAGTTTACTTTGCAACAAGAATCACCTCAAACGGAGTTGTATAACTCAAGTTATGCTCAAAAATCCTAAAAGAGTTCATGTTCCAAAAA
>JANZLD010000003.1:29098771-29113684 GCA_026413575.1 Erythroxylum carthagenense | reverse complement strand
TTTATTCTTATAAAATTTTCATCTTATTTATTATATTCCGGTTTGATAGCGGTTCACTACCGGTTGAACCTCTAAATCTTAAATATTTTTTTGGACCGGTTCGATGTCCGGTCCAGTTTTTAAAACATTGGTGTAGACGTAATATACTTGTATAGTTAGTTGTTAGTTGTTAAGCTCTCTCTTCGTGTCTATATAAACAGTGACTGGGTTGTAAGTTATAGATTCATTGGTTGAACATGATTGGAAAAAAATAATAGATGGCGAAAACATGATTCCAAGTAATTGTAATAGAGGATCTGAGATCTTTTTTCTTTGTCAGTCTTGTAAGGTACTTGTTTTGTTCGTTATAGATTGGCGATTTGTTTCTTTAAGTTGGCATCGGATCACCGTTTCGAAGCGTATCGATAATTTTTGGATTGTGATTTTACCAGTTGGTACAGTAAATACCAGATAATAGCAAGGATTTTTGAATCGCAGATGTTTGCGTTAGTTAAGCTAGGTTTCGTGTTTTTTTTCTTGTAACCAAAAAACAAAAAAAGTATTGAGAAAATTCTCAAGGCCCAAATTGAAAAGGAGCAAACAAAAGTTTTACCTTCCCCTTTCAGCCCTCCATTCTCTCTCAATCCCTAAGCTCACCCCCGAAGGCACTCTCCTCTCACGTCTCAGCCTTTGTCGAAGTTGTCACCCCTTACTCGCCACTGTCAGCCCGTCACTGCCACGTAGTCATCGAAGCTTCATTGATTGTAAGCTACCGGTTATGTGGTTTAGATATTATTGTCCAGATTTTTGTTTATACATCTTTGTCTACACGTCTACTTTCTCCCTAACTCCACTCTGTTCGGTAATCTTGTTGGTTGTTTTGATTTGATGGAAATTTTCTTTCTTACTCTGGTTTTGCTTTTGGTCCGTTTGTTTTCGAGCTGCATGTGTTGTATGTAGTTGGGGATTACAAGTATGTTTGTAAACGTTGATTTGTATTGATGATTCTTTGTTAGTTTGGGAGGTTGCGTGCTGCTGTGCTGTGCTGTGCTTGTGTGCTGGTGCTTGTACCGTCAATTTTACTATAACTTCGATTGCCCTTGTTGCGGATTTGTTTCTCCGAATCTTTTTTCTGTTGATCGAGTCTTGCTTTGGTATTTCGGGTGCTAGAAGCTGGTTGATGTAAGTTATTGTGAATTTCATGTTTAGGTCAATTGATGGTTTTCAATTTCTTCTAAGAACTTTGGCTGTGCTGTGCTAATTTCCTATCGTTGTCAAATATACTATATCTGTCTGTGAGCCTTGATGTGTTTTTAACTGGCGAGATGACCTATCTAATGACTGCATCTGCTCAAAAACTTGAAATTCTATACATATGGTATAGGTTGGTACATATTAGATCCTTGCATTCAGCTCATGATCCAATTCAAATAAAAGCAGCATTTGCGTTGAGTATGGTTTCTTCTTTTATTTATTCTGTGTGGGCTGTGTTCAAACAGATTATGGCCAGCACATTGGTTCTAGGTTGTAGGGAACCATATATTTCTCTATATATAGATCTTGGTCAAATTTTATCTCCAGGAATTAAAGTGTGGGCATATATAGTGAAGGATGGTCAGACTTCCTTTTTAGAGAGTTTACATAAAGAGGCTTTATAAGAAGCAAAGTCCCATCAGATACTTGACCATGCTACACTTTGTTTGTGAGCGAATAAGGATTTCTTTTTGGAGGCTTCTTATATCACCTGTGCTTGTACATTCAATTTTACTGTCTACGCGATAATATGCTTGTTTTGTGTCTATTGACGGGTTGTGGAGTTTTCTTTGGTATCCATGCATTAGGTCCGAACCAAATGACTAGTTTTTGGTTTTAGTGATGGAATGTATTTATTTTGGTTTCCTTTTTAGATGAATAATATTTATACGTGTGAGTAATATGTGAAAAGAATGAGTCACTTTCTTAATCAGTGTTGGTTTGATAAATAGGAACGATATAGCTGTTACACCAAATTTTTGTTACTATAATTCTTTGAGACAAGGGTTGGAAGTAAAAAATTATTTAGTAGATTATATATTTTGGTTGTCAATTACTCAATTTTCAGGTGCCTAAGAGAACTTTATAAAAGTTGCATCTTCTAAATGATAAATATTGTAAATGGGGACAAAATTTTAATTATATAAAATTGAGACATTATTTTGTAATTTAAAAAAATTATTCGAAATGGTATCCAGTATTGATTAATACGGATACTGTGCCATACTAGTACCAAAATCGATACAAGCTCTAGTAGGTATTTGCAAATTTGAGTTACTAGATTTCTAAAAAAAAAAGAAAACCGTTAGTTACCAAATAAAGCAACGATCAGATATCTTTTACCAAAACACACCTACAGTTATGTTTGCAAACTGTTTGATAAAACTCCTGAACAAAAAAAGTTGTTGCCTTTCTCATGAGTTTTACTTGTCAGGACAGTTGTTGAGCAGTGTTTTGGGCATTACAATGTTTCAAAAGCTCGAGACTTTGGATTTTAGGGGTGTACCTTCACTCCGTTTCAAGAGTTCTGATATCTTCGGGGCCCTACCAAAACCTTGCACCATCAATCCCATTCGAACTTTGAGTAAGTGTTTCAAATTCAACAGCTTTGAGTTCTACCAGATATGTGCTGGTTACTTGATGGAAAGTGTTTGCTTCAATTTATGTGAAGAAAGAAAGAATTTGTTTGATTTGTTCTGGGCTTATGCTTGAAGTTCAAAAGTTATTGTTATTGCGTACGTTGATCCAACATATTGTCGTTATAGTATGTAAATCCCTCAATTCCATTGCAGATTTACGTATGACTACAATAGTGGCAAAATCGAAAAACATTACTCGAAAGGAAAGTGCAAAAACTTTAAATAGAAGAAGGCTGAAGAAGGTACCCTTAATCATTAATTTCAGAAGAATCTGCCATTTGTTTGTACGTGGAAATTTTGTGGGTCTTATTCCTGAAAGCAGACAACGGGCTTTCTGTAATTAAGGATAACTGTGCTCAACTTGTGGCTATCCTGTCCACGTATAAAGAAAGTGGTATCGCCTCGAGAGTTTGAATGGTAGAAATATACTGATTCTTTCTGATCAGCCAATTATAGACATTCCACTTGATAAAGAGCTTGATGTTGGTTTTTGTTTTAGGTGGACTTGGAAAATACTAGATACGAACAGGAAATAAATTTATTAAAATTGTCATTCCTACCAAGAAACTGAACTGACACTGGTCAGTTGGCTTTTGATCGCACCATGATTGAATGACTGGATGATATCATTGCGCCATTCAAATTAATTTCATTCATTTAGTTGATTTCTCTTTTAAGGGGTCGGTACTTAATTCTTGAAATTACTGTTTTGAATGTTTGTTTGCTTACTGGTTGATTTTCAAAAGTGATGTTCAAATGATTGCACCAGTTTAACGGCACTCCTACAAAGCCGAGGTTGTCAGTTTTCTGTTCAACTAAGCAGTTATACGCTATGGTGGTAGATGACCAAAATAAGAAGTGTTTATTCTATGGAAGCACTCTACAAAAATCCATCCATGGTGATCAGCCTTGCAGCATCGCCGTAAGTTGTTTATCAAGTCTATTCTTTTGGTCACGGTGTCAATGGGGGGGTTGTTGGGCTATCTTAAACGGATACTTTGTTCTGTTCATTTTGGGTGACCTGCTTCGAAATCTGTATCTCAATTGGCATTTCTTGCGTTCACAGGAGGCTGCTGAGCTTGTTGGTGAAGAGCTTGTTAAGGCTTGTATTGAGCTTAACATCGATGAAGTATTTTATGACCGCAATGGTTTTGCTCGAGGGGAAAGAATCAAAGCTTTTGAAATTCCCATTTCTCAACATGGATTCTTGCCAGACAGATCTTTCCGCAGGAAATCTACATGATTTTCTATCGCTAATGTGAAAATCTTTGGAAAGCTTTCTTCTTCGTGTAAATGCATTTTGCTAGGACAGCGTAAGCTAGATTATGTTTTTGTAGGCCTATCTGAAGTTTTTAATTAACAGGCTCTTTTTTAATTAAATTTTAATTTTTTTTTAAAAAAAAATTAATTATATTCTAAAATTTTATTTTATTCAATCTTTAATCAATTTTATAATATTTTAATATTATTTGAACTTTTTAAATATTAAATTTTTTATATTCAGTCTTAAAACAAACTTGTAAGATTTATTATGATAAAGTATTAAGTTTCATGTAACTATGGGAACACTCTAAGTGGTAGGCAGAATTGGTCATTGGCAGTAATAGATTAACCATAAAAAATGTCTTATTTATGGCAAACTTAATGCCTCATACAAACTATTGGTTTACGTCTTATAGTCAACCAATTAGTAGTTTAATAACATAATTGTTTAAATACATTTTCTATCTTTTTCATATTTAAATGTTTATGATAGCATTTATCTTATATTGCAAATTAAATTATGATCAGATCATGATTATAAAATTTATATTGCATTTATGTATTATCTTTAAATTGTTCTTAGTCATTGTTATATTAAGATTATACATTAATAGAGTGTAAAAAGACTATAATATATTATATTTCTTTCTTATGAAGGAAGTAATTGATTTCTTGAATTAAAGTATATAAATATTTAAACAAATGTATAGGTGGTTGTTAAAGAACAAGTTTACTAAAGTGGCTTTATGTGAGATTTTATCTAGGATATATATACTTAAACAAATGTACAAGTGATTGTTAAAGAACAAGTTTACTAAATTGACTTCTTATGAGAAATCTATTTAGGATATTATTTATATGTTTATGAAAATTCTTAATATGATAATTTTATAAGCATTCTTTATAACTTGAGATCTCTAAAGTATCTCATATTTTATGTCATGAAACTACTTCCGACTCATATTAATCAAAAATAACTTAATCAGTAATCGTTGGATATAACATGATTATACTAAGATAGTTTAGTGGTCAATACATAATTCATCACCCTAAAGTGATTTAAGATAATGTTCTACTATTTTCGAGTAGAATTGATTTGAGAAATTATTGGCTAAGGTAAAATAACCTTTTAAAGATAGTTTTCATATATAATTAATTGGATCAATTGTTAAGGTAGAAAACTAACATAGTTGGACACAAATAAAGCAAACATTAATTTCATGCTCTATATATAATTAGAACATTGTATGATAAAAATGATTCAATTATACAAAAAAATCATATATAGAAAAGTTAGTCAAAACTATTTTAATATTCTTAAATATTTAGGTGGTCATAATGCGTTACTAAATACTAATTTTGATATATGAATATAAATAATTTAATTAAAAAATTAAACATAAATTAAAGGAGTTTAATTTATCTATTCTAAAAATAATTTAGGGTTATAATTTATATTCATTCCCAACAAATTTAGAAAACTAATGGGTTACATACAACTAACAAGTTGAAGAGAAAAAATGCACTTGCACTTGATTGTAAAGTTTAAAAAACTTTATGATTCAATGAGAATTTTAGTAAATAAAGATCAATATGAGATATTAAACCTTATTTCGACATAATTGGTATTTAATTAAAGTTAATAGTAATTATAACTTGAGTTTAATTGAAATTAATTTTTTAAATTAAATTACCAAAATCATATTATAAATAAGTTTATGCTCCAAAAGGGCTAGCACTTTTTGTATAACCTTCTTTATAATATTTGTAAAGTTCTGTTAATTTGTTATGTGGATAATGCTAGAGATAAAACATGTATGCAATTACATGAGATAAACCAATTTTACAAACAGATAAAAGGAAATGACAAGAAAAGTATCAAGCTTTAGAATATGAATTGTTATAATTCATGCTTTATTATATTATATATGTTAATCATATAATAAAATTTAAAATGATCTTGGCTTCTGAAAAATCAAATGAAAAAAATGATTTGTATTTATTTTACTATGTAGGAAATGAAATTTTGCCTCAATTTCTCAATAATGGTATTAGAGTTAGCTTTATTTATGTTATGTGATTAAAATTGTTTGATAATTACGGAATTGAAACTTAAAAGTTACACAGTCTAAAAACCCTAACCTAATATAGAATTAAATTCAACTTAAAAATTCATAAGAATGTCCATGAATCCTTATACTACCTAATCAAAGATGATTTGATTGCTAACGTAGCCACCCTAATTTTGAAATATGAAAGTTCATATTTAAACATATTTAGAACTCCAATAAGCCCGAGCCTTAAGCCTTAAGCCTTTGCAATTAAATTAGATTTGATTCCAACTAACGATTTCTTATATTGACATGCCATCAAACAAACAAGAAATATTCTTGTTTCTATAAAATTGCAACATATTTAAAATGTAGTATATTAAATGTTTTCTGCGTTTTTAGTATCAAGGGTTCTAGAGACCCATATGGATGCTTCTGCAGCTTAGAAATTGTTCTATTTTTTGATTGATGGCTAAAATTTGGTGGATTTTGTGGCTGTGGGAGAATGATTGAGATGAACTGTCGGCAGTTTGGCGTGAGAAAATGGCGGCATGGGGACATCCGCTGTAGACTGCTGGTGCCATGGAGAAAGAGGGGCAAGCCTGGCTGATGTTAGTAGCAAGACAAGGTCAATGTCACTTCTGATGCTACCAAGAGCAACGTTCGCATCATTAAAGATATTGATTATCATTATCAGCAACAGATATTGATTGAAAAGGCAAAATACATTAAAAAGTAGAAAGAATTACATGTACAGTATACAGCTAAGCCACGTACAAGATAGCATGTATAAACTATTAATAGATAACTGTACACCGAACTATAGCCATCTCTTTACCTTCACAGCAGTTGATCACATCCGTGAAGTTGCATTCAATGACGGTAACACCTACTCCTATCAAAAAATGCTTACCATCTCCGAGTGCTGAAAATCTCACATTGTTTGGATAAAGGAGATAGGTTCAAGAACCTCAAGAATCTATTCGATTAACTTAAGTCTATCAATCACCACAGCATTTAGCTCCAGCTCCTTCTTGAATTTTCTGCCAGAGACAAAGCATCTCCCTCGGGCTTTGATAGTGTGCAATCATGTATCCATCCTTGCATCCTTCATTATGGATTCTCCCGTCCTTCTCATATCTAACTTTTAAGCCCTCCTTCTGCATGTCTGCAATCCAGATGCCCATTGCTACGTCTTCCAGCTTAAACATCTGCCATATTCAGAGTTCATGGGCTTTCAAGTTGAGAAATGCAGAGTTGAGTGCATGCTTTTACTGATTCACATTGTGAATAAATATCCATGTTAATAATTGTTCTTGAAGGGAAAATTACCTTCAAGATCCCTCCTTTGTGTTTCTTGTAAACTGTCTGAGCTATGTCGCGGGACACCACATAACCAGGACCATGTGCCCATGGGGGATATTTCGATTCAGGCCATTCCTGTTTTCAACACAGCCAAAGGAGAAGAGATAAAGAGACTGTCCAAAGCAGAGGGAATAATCAAGGCTGATCTCGGAAGGAGGTCACTTTCTGCACATCTAAACTTGTAACTGAAATAAACCAAGCAGAATTTTGCAGCCCTTGCAATATTTTAGTTACATTTTCAATCAAGTTAATTGCAAGTTAGAAGTGTTTACATGTGAGTCATGTTTCTGAGCACATATTGTTGCCGACTCTAGTGTCAATTATCTTTGCCTTCTTTGATGGCTTAGGATAAGCACAGTGTTCTAGTATGATTGCCTCGAGTTGGAAACATCATTTTAATTCCAAGAAATTGGTAAATTGTATGTGACAGTTGAATCAGATGGTGTAAACTGAAAAGCATTACCTCATTGCTAATATACCACTTGCTATCAGGATTTCGATGAGGACGGGAATCAGAATTGATGAGTCCATAAAGCAAGCCATGATTGACTTTGATCCTCTTCAAAGAAGATACCACTTCATCAACACGAACAAATGCATCATCATCAGTCTTCATAACATATTTTGCCGATGCAACTTCTGTCTGCTCAAGAAATGAGGTCAGTAGGTGAAGGTCCAACCATCTATATCTTAAAGAAGAAACAACATTTTACCCCAAATATGCAGATGGCTAAGGTTTTCCAAGTGATGAGATTGTAGTAATCAACAAAAGGCATTAGCTGTATGTCCCCATATGTCCTTGCTTCATTCCATAATTCCTCGTTAACTAATTGATTCTTGTGCTGCAATAGAACTAGACAGTGTAAATAACCTGAAATAAGAGGACACAAATGAAGGGTCTTTATTCTTCAATGTGGGACCTTAGACTTTAGTTGCATGTAATCAGTTATTAACAGTCACTAACTATAATTTGCCAGATATATAGAATTCAGAATTGACGCAACCAAACATGGGCGGCTGGAAATTTCAGTCTATAGCCATAAATATATGCATTCGATTCGAAAACCAATTCAATCGTGATTTCACCCACATCACACTATCAAACAAGAGAAATCCACTTCGTTTAAATCTGTTTGTCTTTTCCAAACTAAAATTCATATAGAATTTGCATGTTAAGCTCACCAAACCAACAAAGAAGCGAACAGCAACTGCCCCTGACCGCACTTCAGCATACTGCATCCATGTTCTTCGAACAGCCATTCTACGTTTGAAGTTGTTTGCTGTAGAGAAAACACCAATAAAGAGATCAAGTGAACTGTTTGGAGAGAGAGGAGATGATTTCAGTGCTTCTAAGTCAACTGCATGCTCTGAATCCTCTGATGTTGGAAGACCACTAGCAACAGTTGATATCAGCTTCAGGTCTCCAGATATCCTAACTTCACTAACCAGCCAAGGCTCCAAAGTCTGCACATATAAGAAAGCAATTAAATTCAAGGATACAAAAAAGTTGATCCACAATTTCCTGCAACGCAAGTGAAGAAAGTACTTCACGGTGTGCAAAAGATGTTATGTGCTTTCCATCAACCGTCATCTGGATTCCCTCCAAACCAACTCTAAGTGTTGCAACAAATAAATGGCCTTGCATAAAAGGAAAGTATCTTCTGGTTTTATATCCTTCCTGAACCATCGTAGACCTCCTTGAACCTTCAGAATGCTTGCCAGCCATCTGAGTGTCATTTCTGCCCACATTCTTGTTGCACTGTTCCAACTCGTCCACTGACATAAGATTGCCAATTTGCAGAACTAAGAACTCAATTAAAACTACAGGCTGAATACATAAATAAAATGAAAGGTCATTCAAAGCTTCTAATCATCATGAATAATGACCTTCACAATATGCATTGCAAATGTCAAATAGCAAGGTATTATCATCGATTGCCCCTGAAGAGTTTTGAAGGTCAAATGTAGAAAGAAGGTTCCTTACAAACTTCGATAAACTAGATAACAGAGTTAGTCTAATAGGTCCCAAACTCCAACAAAAGAAAAGCTTACAAAAATGTGTAACATTACACAAATTTATAGAAAAGCTTACAAAAATGTGTAACATTACACAAATTTATCCATGAAAATTGATCATGATTTTCATTTGAGACACACTGCCATCAACGTTAAATCCAAGGGCGTATCGTAAGATCTATGTTGCACTACATCAAAAGGTCATCTGAATTTTGTACCTTTCTTATTTTTTGCAGGATCAGGAGGTGGACAGCGCTCTTCTTCACCCCAATCATGAGCTATAGTCCAGGTGTTCTGCACTATTACTGGATCTTCAGCAATCTTATCCCCATGAAGCCTAACATTGTAGTGCAAAATAATGGGTGGATCAGGCTCTCCTGGAAGTGCTTCTCCAGTTAAGTCAATCCGAAAATTACCAAGAAGGCCATCTGGAATGCCAATAATTGTGATGGAAGAACCCTGAGTTAAGCCACAAGGAAGCCGCAACTTAAAACCTGTATTTTCAAGTTCAGTTGCATTCATTTTGTTAAGAAAGTGAGGGCATTGCTTCTCTTTTCCTCTTCTATTTGAGCTTTCATTTCCATGACCAACCTTTTCTGCTTCAACTGAAGCCATAAGGTTATTCCATGCATTTCCAGCTTCTTTCATGGCTTCTAATCCATTTGGTAAGACCTGGGCATGATCAACCAAGTGTTTCACCAGATACCATGTCTGCAAAGATATGTTCTCTGCATTGGAAATATTCCTCCGAGTAAACAGATCAAAGACAATGGTATCAGTGGAAATAACTTGAGAAGATTTCTCTGGATTTTGAAGAGCAGGTGGAAGTGTACTTTGTACCCATTCAAGAGGATTACTAACATTGGAAAAAGGATTTCTCAGGTAACTTTCTCCAATAGGATTTTTCATAAGAGAATACCTCAGGATCAGCAACATAAACAAGGACACAACGACTACACCACCATACCATTTCTTCATTATGCTGATTACATGAAGTGCCTTCGATGCAGTTTGCTTTCCTGAAAAACAGAACAGAAGACAAGTCTCTCGAGAGTAGTTTCTCTAAACCATGCCCACAGAAGGCTCTGAAAAAGAGGAAATACTTGATTTATCCAGGGCACGAAATTTTGCTATATAAACCAGACTCAGATGTGGAAACTTGGAATTATCATTTGAACATATGCTGGTTTGAGATGCGATCCTTCCTCATTAGATATCCGATTAAGTCAACTATTAAGTTACGCACACATTCGTTACTGGGCTGACCATTAACGGCCACATGCTCAATCACTCATTGCTCCTTCAAGGAAGAAATTCCTCATGAATGTCTCACACAAGACTGTTAAGCCAAGTCAAGATATCAAGCCCGTCAATCTGCAAAAAGGTAAATTATAAATTTAATGAAATAATTTGAAGTGAAAATTCATAGTGCATGTATATGTAGTTAATCTCAGCTACACCAAGGATTCTGCTGATAATCAACTAAACCAATACTACTTTATGCTAGTTAGGCACTGCAAGAGAAGCATTTCTTGAGTATGACCATCCTAAAACTTTAACTAGCCATATCATGTTCATCCAAAGGAAAACAGATGTATAAAGCACAATCGAGGATCAGAGTGTTCTTTCCATTTGAAAGTCCAAAACTGACATAATGACCAACAAAATTATAATTGAACGAAAGTCTATAGATAATAAATCAATGCACAATCTAGCTCATCACTAACTCAAATTAATGGGAGTAGTTAATCTTTCAACTTTTGGTGGCTGTATCACATCCACTTGGGACTATATGATCAATAAAAAGCTTATATGAAATCAAAATGATGACTTCATGAACTAGAAGACCTTGAAAGCAATCAAATGTATGCTATATTAGGACAATGACCAAATGTTAGATCACCAAAGCTTCTGGTGCAGGTAATCATTCAACTTTACGTAAAAAAGAACTTAAAACAATTTTTTAAAATTAAACCAAAGAAAGAAACAACATTTGATCCCTAAATTGACTTCTCAAACATAATTGTCAATTACGTCCTTTCTCATCCAGTAAATTCATAACTTTATCTGCTTTCCAATTCTCACAGTTAGTTTGCACAAACTTGTCCGATAAATCGCGTTCTTATTTAATTTGGATTTTATACGCAAACACTGAAATTTGTCCCTGGCTATATCTTTGACCAAAATAACGGTCAACAGCCGTCATTGACACGAAACTAATAAAGAAGAAGGGAAAGGAGAGAAAAAGATCAATCCACGTACGTCTAGAGACCTAAAACGCGTGCACTGTTGATATTCTGATTGGTTGCCAAGAAAATGCGTGAAAAGAGAAGAAAATTGGCTCACCTTCACACATTGAAGTACATCACATGCAACTTCGTTAGTTTTACAACTTCCAGATAATAACACGATAAATTAGAAAAAGAAGATCCTACAAAAATCTCATTTTTTTGTTTGCATTTCGAAGTTATCTGAGAAACTAAGACACGATTCTCAGAAACTACAAGAAAAGGAAAAAAACAGAAACCGGAAAACAGATCCGAGCACGATCAGAAAAAGGGAAATCAAAAAAAGGGAGGCACCTGAAGAATTCTCCAAACCACAAACCGAAACCTGAAATTACAAAGCAGAGCAGCATAGGAACAGTTAGCAGCAAAAAAAAAGAAAAAGAAGAAGAAGTGCTCAGAATGTGAAGTAGAATGTGAAAGTAGTAGCGAAGAATGATGTTGGGATATAGGAAAGCACCTGTAAGGCTAGTGGGAATCTGCAGGCCAGAGAAAGAAGCAAGGAGAGGGGGAGGGAAGTTGAAGGAAAAATTTTATGCGAGAAAGGAAACGTTTGGAAAGTTTCTTCTAATAAGTGTTGTTGTTGGACGAAGTAAACGAGAGGGTCTTGTGTGGCGTTTTATGCTTTGGACTCTCTCGCTCTTTGTCGTTTTAGTCGGTTGTTTAAAAAAATCTTGTTTTTCTTTTTTCTCCTTTTTTTTTTTTTTTCCGGACAATTAGTGGCAAAATTGAAACCATCGATCTGATTGTCTAACTCTGACCTGAGATAATAAATTCCTATAGTTTAGGGTGAACTGAAGATTAACTGGGAAAGTAAAGGTCTTCACAGTTGACTAGCAAAGCCAATGGGGAAGGGACACAAGAATCTAATAATTCCATGTGCTCGTTTGCTTGTTCACGTGTCAGCTTTTGACTGGTCCAATTATCCTATCTGTTTTTTTTTTTTAAATTTTTTCTTTTGAGGTGTTACGGTAATTTTGTGTCATGGTAACAGGCACATTTCATTGGACAGCGCAAATCGTACAATGAGGAGGAACAAATGGAACTAGGGCGTAAGTATCCCTTAACTAATCCTTTTTATGGAATTAGGTTATGAACAAGACTGGTTAATCGTAGATAACTTTGACGTAATTGGCATAGGACCATCACTTTAAAATTCCATATCCTCTGCGTGGTTTAAGGTGAAAAATAAATAAAATAACATTTTAACCACTTGATACAAAACATGCTAATACTTTGAATCGATGAATTTCTATTTATATGTATGTTTCAATCTTTAGATCTTACGACGCCAGCTGTAAGATAGTCTTGGATTGGATTGATAAAATTAATGTTGGATTAAATTTAATCTATTGGAGTTTGACCCTTAAATTTAGGTTTACTGACATAACACGAATTCATCGCAAACTAATCACTCCATTAAATGCCCAACTTGCAACTGAAATTGATTAACTAGAGTCAAGCACGCACATTTCAACACACTTTTATATATCATTATCATTATCATTTAAACGTAACATAGACAGGTAGGAAACAATTTGGATGTTTAAAACTTCAACCAGTGAATTAGATTAATTCCCAGTTTTTTAGGAGATCGATTCGTTTCTTAGGAAAAAGCACGTTCCTGATAAACAGTGTCAGAAAGCAACTAAAGGTAAAGCTCAAATGTGGAATAAATTAGAATGGTCTAGGCATGAAAATGACAGAACGGCTAATATTGAAGGTTTCTTCCTTCTACACGAAGCAAAGTTTCTTGTAGGTTCCTTATTTTAACTATTTACTGAGTTTCAGTATGTGATTTTTAATAGTTATCTTGTAGGTTCCTTATATTAAATCTGTAGTTTATTAGAAACTTGTAAACTACAGATTTAATGGATGATTTCAGATAAAGCTTGTTTCCTAAAATTTAGCCCTATTTCAAGCCTTTTTTTTTATGGTTTTGTAATTTTATTTTCATTTTCTCTATTTTATTTATTGGTTGAACTTAAAAATTTACAAATCGCATGATAGAACTCTTGACCTCCAGAAAATGGAGACACTTAGGGCTTTCCACCACTAATTCAATCACCTCTAAATACAAAAACTATTTGTTTTTCAATTGTACATATATCATAATTATTTATTACCTAATATTGTATTAATATGGTTATCAGAATCATTGTGAATTAGCATTATAACAAAATAGCCTATTTGCCACATTTTTTTTTGACAAATTATAAATTGTTGCCAGATGTAGACTTTTAGCAACAATATTTTATTTCGTCATGCAAAGTCTCAATTTTAGTGACATTAAAGTCAATAGTTAGAAAAGCGGATTATTTGTCGATAATTTTTAGGAGTTGTCACTAAAAAAGGTTAATTTTGTGATAGTTTACTCATATTGTCCCCAAATATCAACCATTTGGTGACGACAACCTAAAACATCAATAATTATTCAAACTTTTTGAGACGAAATGTATAATTCGTCACCAAATGTGGACTTTTGGTGACTAAATCTTTAAATCGTCACAAAAAGTGTAGATTAAAGAATTATGTATTAATAATGTCAATTTGTTAATGTTTTAATGGTAAATGTGCTTAATAATCCTAAAGTTAATTATAATTGACATTTATATATGATTTTTTTCATTTTTGACTTAAGTTTTCTTTTAAATTTGTTTATATATATATAGTTAATGCATAAAAACTCTATAAATTTTCTTTTTGGATATTAAAAGATAAACATGCCTAAAATTTAATATATTAATAAGATTAAAATTTAATAAATTTAATTTGACTATTATTCTTAATCATTAATATTTATTAACAAAAAATATTATATATAAAAATTGAAAATTGTAAGCAATTAGTACAATGATTTATGCAACTAAGTAGTAAAAGATCATAATTAGAAGTTTAACAATTCTTACAGATATAGAACAACATGAACAACAATAACAACATCAACACCCAATATGAATCCCACTGATACGTGAGGTATGGGAAGGCCCAATAGTATACAGCCTTATCCTAACTAGTAGAGATGTTATTTCCAAAATTCTTACAAGCATAACAATAAATAAAGTTTTACACTTATTCCGTCAAAAAAGAAATAAAACGATTTTTTTTTATTCCAAGTAACATGAGAGTCAGTAAAGGTAAATGTAGCGCCCCCTTACCATAGGGTATCCATCGGAACGCCCGTAGGTCATTCCGATAAATATCTCACGACAAGAGACCACTACTGACAACAACCTACTACACTCCTCATGGCATCGCAATCATAAAACAGTAATAAGAAAT
>JANZLD010000003.1:29002994-29018486 GCA_026413575.1 Erythroxylum carthagenense | reverse complement strand
CATTGTTTTTGCCATAACTTTTTATATGGTGGAGCAATTGAGATGATTTTTAGCTTGAATTAAACTTGAGGTGTTTGGCTACATTTCTTGTGAAGGAAGTGATGCTTAATTGTGGCTTAAAGAGTTCTAATTTTTAAGTTGAAAGTGGTAAAGTGTGTAGGGATGAATAATGTCATTTTAGTGACACTAACCTGAAAATTGTGATCTGAAATTTAGAAATTTTTCTAGGTTGATTAAGGTTGATTTTGTTAAGTTGGTCTTCATGAAAGTTGTAGCTCTTCTTGATAGCTGTCTATTGCCATAAAATGCACTATTTTTCGATGTTGGGGTTGCTAGTTATAAGTGTTTGAACTTTGCTTTTGGTTTAGGTGAAGGAAAACAGGGTAGCCACAATCATGTGGGAATTTGACTTAGTTAGAGGTAGAATTTGCTTCTAAGTGCTTCAAGAGAATTGTATAATGTGTTCTGATCTTTCCATTGATGTAAAGTATGGAATTTGTGGACCATGGAATAAAGAAGTTATGATTTTTAGAAGTTTTTGTTACTGTTTGGCATGATCATTAGTGGACAGAAACTTCGAAGTGGTTTTTGACTCCCTTACAGGTCAAATTAATTTTTCAATCCTTCATAAAAGTTGTAGGTTGCATTTTGATCTTTTCATTGATATAAAGTATGACATTTTTGGACCTTGGAGTTGAAAGATAGAAATTATAGAAATTGTGTTACTGTTGAGGATGATACTTATATGGGCAAAAACTTTAATTGAGTATTTGACCCTTTTAGAAGTTGAATTGGCTTCCAAGTTCTTCATAAAAGTTGTAGATTGTGTTCTGATCTTGTCATTGATATAAAGCATGGAATTTTTGGACAAGGGGATAGTGAGCTATGATTTTTTAGAAGATTGTGGTACTGTTTGGGGTAACAAGTATTAAGCAGTAACTTTGATTGAATTTTTGATACCCTTAGAGATTAAATTAGTTTTCAAGCCCTTCATAAAAAGTGTAGAGACTTCTTTGTTCTTTCCAATGATACCAAGTTTGCAAAAATTGGACTTCTGGATCTCAAGCTATGCATGTTGGAAGAAGAGGGGAATTAAGTAGAATTTAAAAAAATAGGCGAAATTGGAAACTCGTCGTTCGCGAGGAGCTAAGTGCGACTCAGCTCCTCCTGTTTTTTTAATTATTATTTTGTTTGATTTTAATTTTTTATTTCTTATTTCACTCTTTATTGAACCCTTTCCTAGTCTTTTATGCATAACTTTTTCATCCAACCTCCGATTGACCTGATTTTCGAGGCGTCGGATTCGTAAGTCATTTATCTACCTCTCCATGGAAATTAGTAAAATTTTAAGATTAAATTGGGAATAAGGGATTAAATCAGACCGATTGATTATTTTTCTAGATAATGTTTTAGCAATGTCCGAATCTATAGAGATAAGAATTGAGTGATTTTGGTATCTAGGAATTCCTAAAGCATAAAAGAATTTTTCTATTAAAGAGAGGTTGCCTAGGTTACCCTGTATGGACTGTCTCATTAATCGGGAGCAGTAGACCCGAAAGTATGGTTTTAGAAAAATTGAAATAAGCATAAATTGCGAGTTTAAGGATTTTAGTGTGGCTTAACCCTAGGCATAAATGAGTTTTGATATGGGAACGATTTTTTGTGATGAAATTTATGGAATGATACTGGGATTGTCATAAACATGCATCGTACATATATGTGCATAAATGAATAATTATAATTATGCAAAATTATTAATATGTGTGCAACGTATTGAATAAATGAATTGTACAGGTTAAAAGTCTGCAATCAAACGTTTCCAGAATTTAGAAGCAAATGCTAATCTAGAGCGTACTGTGAGTAAATCGAGATGGTCTCATTTTATTGTTGGTTTTGTTTCATTAATTATAAATTGACTGCTGAATGGGATTGACTGTATTGGTTCCGGACAGGAGGTCCGATGATTGTGCTGCTGAGTTGGATATTGAAGTGCTACTTGAATATGAATTGGGTGAACTATGTGTAAATGTGTTTTGAATGTGCAAATGCTACCTGTATGTGAATGAGATGAAATAAGTGTGCATTATATGATTGATGAGTGTTGGACCACGGTCCATTGACAAATGTCTTTGAATATGCATTGCATATGTATGAGAATGTGTTTCTCAACTCTACTGTTGAATGCCGGACTACGGTTCGATGATATGTGAAAGTGAGTGAATGGGATTGATGCATTTCATTGCATAAGTGTATGAAATATAATAACTGTTATGACCTGAGTAGCCACCGACCAGAGCTTTAAGCTCAACGAGTGAACATGATATGACTGATTAAGTGTATCGAATATGAAATAATGTAAATGTGAAATGAGCCTTATATCCTTCAAAGGGATAAAGGACAGTTATTAATGAGCCCTACATGGGACAGTTTAGGCACTCAGTCACAACAAAATAACAAATAAAAAGTGAGTCTCATGTGCATTGCATATACATGATATGACTGATTAAGTGTATCGAATATGAAATAATGTAAATGTGAAATGTGAAATAAAGTGCGATGTGTGAAATTATGTGTTATGTGACTGGGTGAGCCATCGATGATGGTCACTTACCGAGTTTACAAAACTCACTCAAAATTTACAATTATTTTTCAGGCTTTGAAGAATACTCCGTTAGGTAAACGGGAGTACAATTACTGCATGCAAAGGAAAGATAGAAGTCGGAATCAGTTCGCGTCTGTATTGTATCTCTGTATTTTTGCACTAAACTGTATTTTCCGCAATTATTGTATTTTTTGTATTTGAGTATATTTGTTGTGTATAACTTTCCGATTGGAAAAAGGTTTTGCAAAAGAGATTGATCAGAGTGTAATATGTTTGGTTTTTGGAATGGGTTAATCGAAATTCTAGTATTTGAAAAAGAAAATTTGCAACTCTTGTAAATGAAAAGATTTCTAAATAAATGTGGGCCCAAATTTGTGATTATTAATTTGCCCATATTCTTAAGTGAAAAAATAATTTATACTGAGCTTTTGAGTAACTAAGTGATGTAGCACGCCATTCTCACGAGGCAAGGACTCGGATATCACCCATCGATGTCAGGTTCGGGTCATGCGAGAGTGGGGTGTTACATATTATGCATTACTTGAATGTATAACTATTAAACAATCTAATTGTTAATCTCTAGGACTAGTTTGGTACACATATTATTGAATAAGAAAGTCATCAATTAATGAATTATTGTTGCTTAATACAATTGAATAAACCAACTTATTTGATAAGTAGAGTATATAAATAAATATACTATTTAAATATGAAAGTACAAAATTCATGAGGACTATATATTAAAAAAATTTATAAATAAGTTTAAAATAAAAGTTGTACATGCAAGAAGTTGTAGAAAAATATCTAAAGCTTCGGCTTTCACTTTAAGAACTCTTTGAGTTCAAATCCTTTATACCCCTATTTACTGTTTTAAGATGAATATGAATTGAAGTTGACCGTAACTAATCTTGGTTGGGCCAAATGGACTTATGGAACTGACCCATATTGGTTGGACTAACTACTCTTTTGACTTGGGCCTACTCGACCTATATCAGTTAACCCTTTTAGCTTGTATAAGGTTGGGTCTAATAACCTAATATAAAGTGATCAATCTAATCTTCTATTAAGTCATATTAATTAAGCCAATTACACAAGTTCTAGCTCATAAACATTTGTTCAATCCACTAATATGATTAACCTAATTGAAATAATTGAAGCCTAATTATATATTATTTAACTTATAATAAAATTTAATAACTAAATTAAGTAATTAGAAAACAATTTACAATTACCATAAAATCCTATAAAACACGCTTATTTATAGAATTTTCATTTGTCACTTAAAATTAAAAATGTCATGCTAGCCACAATCCACATAATATTGCCAATGATAGTTAATAATTGTCAATAATTAGAATATTTTTTAAATAAAATAATTTTAAAAATAAAATTTTAGAAAAGAAGATTCAAATACTTGTATTTAAATACTAATATAAAAATTATCCTAAATAATAAAAAATAAACAAAAACACTTATTTAGTATAAAATATCATAATATATACCTTCTAAATTTTATATCAATGTTAGAAAATTTAAGAATAATTGAATAAATGAATGCGTAGAAATTGGAAGTTAACCGTAACCTATAGTTATAACAAACTATAAGTTTGAGTTAGAAAGAAATAATATAATTATTGTTTTTAAAAACCTAATATTCTTTCTTTTTAAAATCTTTTAAGTCTATGTTATCTAAGTAGGATTAGTTGGAAATAATAACGAGATAACGAGAGAAGTTGATTTACTGTTAAGATATCCTTTAAACCCTAATATAAATAAGTGGACCCATTATGAGTGTTCCTAAATATTCTTATTTAAATGAGAGAATTTATGAGTTTCAAATTTGTTGTTAATTATTTTATTATATATTTATCTCAAATGCACGTGTGTGGTAACTGGTAACATATAATCTACGAGATGATTCATATCAACGCTGTCAGTGGTAATGGTAAAGTTAACTGTAGTTTTTGCATTGATCCTCTGTAGGATTGGTAGTGGCAAAGGTCATAATCTACTTTTACAATATCTGCAATTTGTCATAATCTTTATGAGAAATTCCTTTAAATAACTAATTAGTTAAAAATACACAATTTATAGGGGAACCCATCTACGCTCTTAAGCGCCAAATTCTCAAACACAGATACAATTAAGAAGTAGGAAAAATCTTAACGGAAGCCGATGGGAGTACATCAATTCTGGTATTATCCTACACATCTAAAATGTAGGGAACTCAATCTCCGACCCACATTTTCCTTTTGGAAATATTGGACATTCAATTATATCTGATCCAGAGGTATCTACACACAAGTAGATTTGGTATAGCTGGCTGTTGCCTGACTCATCCGAATTGCACTCTATAAGTGGTGTATAGCCCAGTGATTCTTTTATTGCGTTTTTAATGTCGCTCAAGCTGTATGAACTCCCATCTGGATGGATTCCTGTTACATTTTCACCCATCGGCACTCTGGACATAGAATCCCAAAAAAGGTAATAAGAGTGGTTTACCTGCTCTCTGTAGAGCTTGGAGAAGGTTTACTTGCTTTTTCAATTCTATTCCCGTTGCGAAGTAGGCGTGCTGGTTAAGCACAGACTCAGAGCATGTCCCGTGCTTCTCCCATTCATGCGACCAGAAGGTTACACCATCGCTGCTGGGACAGGCTAGTGTTGGCCAGTTCTTCTGTAAGCTGCTAATGAGATCAGAAATCTGCAAAAATAAAAATAAAAAATTGTCGTACCAAAACTATGAAAGGAAAATATTGTATATTTCAGTTAAAGGAGCCGCACAACCGAATAGGAATTTTTTTCCAAGTAATCAATAGTTTTAGATGATGAAAAAGTGTGGGGACGCGTAACAGAAAGACTGCTATATATGTTGTAACGTTGCACCTATTCTTTGGAGTGTCTTCATACAATCGGAGTAGCGTACAAGGAAAGACAGAAAGTGTTTTGCCCGAAATTATGGTAAAAATCTCTACACAATGAACGTTTATCTCATGAACCATCACAGCCATTAAAATCCTTCTCTCTCTCTCTCTGTTTTTCTTTTTTTTTTTTTTAATTCAGCACAGCAGAAAGAATAAGAAAACTTTGAGGTTTATTTTAAGGCCAAAACCCTAACAGTTGATGTTGTGTGAAGACGGGAATTGTTTCCAGTACCTTATTCCTGTTGAAGAGACTATCGGGATCACAATTTGAGGGATATGAGCCATCCTTATAATTAGGCCAAAGTCCATGAATACCAAAATCAGCTGCAGGTTTTCCGGTGCTTGGATAGCAGCAACTCTTCTGCGTATCACAATATGATCCTGGCCACTAAATGTCACAACAAAAAACAAAATTGAGAGAAACCCAGAATACCGAACAGACACCAAGTCTGAAACAAACCGCTTTAATCGTATAACTTGCCTGTTGAACAAAGTAGAAGAAGTCAAAATCTTGCGAGACACATAGTCCTGACAGGGACAGTGTTACCAATAGCTTGATCAAATGGAAAGTATAGGACTTCATCTCTTCCTTCTCTCTCTTCCTCGCACTATGAGGGATTAGAACTTTGTATATTCGATCTTCTACTATGAATGATATCCTCTAGATTGTGAATGACGGGAGGCAAATTACGTGTATTTATAGACCTAAAAAGGAAGTCGACGTGGTATCTTTTGACAGGAGGCAAACTTGTTTACGTGTGAACTGTTTCCTCATGGTTGTCATTGGTCGGCACCACATTATTTGTGAACGATTTCATATGCAGTTATTAATTTGAAAAGAAATGATTCGACAACATAGCTAATCAAAATTTGTCAGTCTAAATTTCATGTCTCTTTCAAGGAATCAATTAACCTTTGCCCGTTACCTTTCCATCCATTCATCCTTTAAATGAAGACCCACTCTGTGCCGACTTTCAATTCCAGAAATTATAGACTATGGAGAGCAAAGACAAAAAGGAAAAGGTTTGAAAACAATGTATATATCACTTGATTCCTGGAAATAGGTTATTAATTTTATTTTAGTTGCATATGTAGTCGCATAAACTTAGTCTACAATACTTTGTTTACTACTACGAAGTAGTTACTATGGTTGCAGTTTGGCCTGTCAATCCCAAAAAAACTGCAAAAGGGAAAAAATATGGCATGACAGTGTTCAAGTCAAAGAAATTACATTTGGCACGACATGAGCGTAACTTGCCTGTTCTGCTTATCGATTAATGACATTTGGATTTTATAGTTCAGTTTATTTCACATTGACCAGCAGCAACCCAAAAGTCGTCCCATACACACCGCGAAAGCTGATCTTCCATAAAAAACATTTAACTTCTTGCTTGTGTTCCTGGAATATTCATTGTTGACACCATTTTCAGTCCAAGGTACTCAGCGAGGTTCATGTTCTTTTTATTCTGCTTTTTGGGTGAACCAAAATTGTTTCATCATGATTTTATTTTATTTGAACAATTCTTAGATAAGAAGATGCCCTTTACTTGATTGCTTTCACTTTCAGTTAGAAAGAAAATGAACAACAGTAATAAAAATGAAACAGGCGACGATGAATGATCTTTGTGTCAAATTGAGCCATCCCTAGACTTGTAGGCGAGTGAGAAAGAGGTAGGCTACTGGCGGAGTTGATCTTTGAAACAAACCAAGTTTTGGGTTCACACAGCCTAGAAGTCTCACGTTGGACAGGTATAGTTTTTGACATACGTTTCCAGCAAATCCTGAACTCCATGAATGTTACCAGAAATAAATTCAGAGTGTCTATTATTGAAATGGACGACCAGTAAATAATAGTTACGTATTCAAACCAACTTCCCGCAAGAATCTCGACGACCGCAAAACGGTCACCTGTTATACTGCCATTCCAATCGGTTGTTCCTTGTGTCGTTTTATCCGTGATCATATCTGAATAGATGATTAATAATTTAAACATCAACTGTACGATTCTAGTCCAGAAGGAGAGCAATCTTTTGCCTCTAAGCTAAGATAGCACTAAAATATAAGTTATACTAATTGCGATAACCATGAGCATTTCACAAACTGCCTTTTATATCAAAGGCAAAAAAAAACCTACTATTTCATGATGAATTTGTATCTGAATAAGTACCTATGATTAGTGGTGTGGTGTACACGAATGGGTCATATACAAAGTTACCAACCGGAAATAAATTTGCTTGCCCTTCCTGGCAGCTTCTATACCCCAGAAAAGTGGCACACAACACATGAAATATCATGTCAACTCCGGTGAGACCATTGCAAGTTTCTCTTTGCTCGAACGAGTTTCACTACCAATAATCTCCACAAGAGCATTTACCATCTTTGAAATGATGAAATCGTTGGACATCTCGAAGAATTATTTTCCTATCAAAGATCAACGATATAAATTTGGCAGCAGAATGACAATCTCCACATACACGAAGGTTCTTCACCACACGGATTGTTGTCCCAGGTGGAGTGTTAATTAACCCAAAAGCAATGGCCAATTTCTCACTATGATATCTAAGAATCAATTCTTTCTCTTCTTCCTTCAGACCAGCCTGAAAGACCAGGGAAGTGTCAGGTCTATAACCAACTAATTTTAATTCCTTGACCAGCTCATCAAGTGCTCGGTGTAGATCTGTTGAAACATAATGTACTCCATCCCCAGAAAAGAATTCATGCACTATATTGTCTATTTCTATAGAGCTACACCCAGGAATCTTCACGACTCCTCTTTGAACCATCGATTTTCTTAAGGAATCCACGTCTTCCCAACTTCCTGATCTTGCATATAAGTTTGACAAAAGGACATAGTCTCCACCATGAGAGTCATCTAGTTCAAAAATTCGTTCTATAACCTTTTTCCCTAATTCTACATTTCCATGGCTACTACAAGCAGATAACAGAGTTCTCCAGAGTATAGGTGTGGGCTTGATTGGCAGTTCATCTATGAATTTATAAGCTTCTTCTAAACATCCAGCTCGACCTAGCAAATCAACCATACACCCATAGTGTTTGACTACAGGAGTAATCCCGTACTTGTCTTTCATACTATTAAAATATTGTTTACCTTCCTCTACTAATCCAGTATGACTACATGCGTACAATAGACCTATAAATGTAATCTCATCTGGTTTCACTCTTGCTACTTTCATTTCTTCAAACATATATATAGCTTTACGACCTTGTCCATGTGTTGCATAAGCCACGATTATTGCAGACCATGCTTGTGTATCTCTTACATCCATGTTTTCAAAGACAGAGATGGCATCATCCAAACTTCCACATTTCGCATACATATCAATCAATGCAGTGTTCACTTTTACATATCTATCAAAACCATTCTTCTTCACATATTCATGAATCCACTTCCCCAAATCCATAGCTCCCAACATAGCACAAGAAGATAAAGCACTGAGCATGGTAACATCCGTAGGCTTAAGTTTCCTTGCCTGCAGTTCACGAAATAATGACAAAGCCTCATTAGGTCTAGTATTTCGAGCATAACCTGTTATTATCGCATTATATGAAACAACATCAGGTTCCAGTATGGCATCAAAAACTCTTCGAGCCCCATCCACATCACCACACTCAGTGTACATATTTATCAGCGTAGGAGATACATACAAGTTATCATCAAGCCCAACTTTAATAGCGAGACAATGCAATTGCTTCCCTTGGGGCAATGCCTTAGCACTAGCACAAGCTTTAAGTTGAGAAGGGAAAGTGTATTTATCAGGAAAGAGACCATTTTGAAGAGCCCTAACAAAGAGAGAAACAGCTTTGAGTGGGGCGTTTGAGCGTGAATACCCACGGGCCATACTGTTCAAAAGCACAATGTCAGGTTGGGAAATTTTATCGAACAGCTGGTAAGCGTACTCCATGGACGACTCAGTGGGATGCTCTGTGCATAAATTAATGAACTTAGGAACTAAATGGAGATCAATTTGGAGATGGGTTTTGATGGTAAAGGCTTGAATTTGTTTGAGCTCTTTCAAAGAGGTGCATTTTTGCAGCAAAGAAATGGGATTGGGCGAAAAAGCAGTGTCGGTACCGTCGCAGACAGAGGGAGAGAATTGAATTGCCTGCAGAGATGAGCATGAAGCCATTGGAATGGGCGTTGAGAGCCTGTGACTCGGCTGATGGAGGGAAATGTGGAGCGAAGGCATTTGTGCGTAAAGATAGGAAGTTTTATCTGAATGGTGCCTGTTTAGGCCCATTAAAGTACATTAGAAAAGAAACTTACTGGTCCAAAATTTAGAGTTCAGACCATATCAAATTCAACAAGTGCTTTTTATCCCTAGTAAAGAAAAAGTAATCGTCATTTAATTAGGACTTTAATGGCTTACCATGTACGATTTGATTCCTTAGGAAACAATTCTAGTCAAAGTTGGATGTCATAAAAACTAACTCCTAATTTCCCTCAAAAAAAAAAAAAAAACTAACGCCTAATTTTGCGCCGTTACCTGGGTCCTAACTAGGGACTATGAAGTCCCACTTGGATATAGATGCCTCGGAGGCTAAGCGAGCTGCCGTCATCTTTTTGTCCAGTTTATAGCTTTGTTTTCTGTTTATTAAAAATAATTGATAAAACTAATTAGTTATAATTAGTTGTTTATGAATAAAATGATCAATGAGACCATAACTTAAAATAATTATAAGAATATAAATATCATTTCGTTGAATATTTTTATAAGAATTTAAATTTTAAATATTTAATTTTACAGAAATTAAGTTTATAACTTTAATAAAAATATATAATAATAATAATACTAATATTTCTCAAAAACAAAATTGACAAGTCGATGATTTTTAAGTGTTTAGAGAAGACAACTCGAGGAGATTCTAGAAGATATACACAAGAATCATAACTTTTTTTTTAGTGAAAAATCTAAGAGTTACCAGTTACTTAAGATGAGAAATGAGCTTAAGGGCACAATGGTTTTTGAATAAGATTTTTATTAACTAATAGGTTGAAACGCTACTTGGAGTAGTTTTTCAATCTAACCCAACCAGTTTCCATATAAACAAATATACTAGCTGTTTGACAACTAATACTCTTTACTCATCTACAGAACACCCATTTCTATCCGTTTCATTACTTATACATTGTTTCTGCACATTCTTTAACTGTGTGTCTACAAATATAGTGTGAATCTAGATTATAACATTCATAAATGTGTTTACATGAATGGAACACTGTCGTTTTAGTGGGGTAGAACTTGCCAATTATAATTATGTAGCCAAGTCTGAATTTGGCGGACTAAGGTTAACAAGGGTTGAAATTTGAAACGAACGTACTGTAGGTTGCTTGTATCTAGTCGACAACTTGCATTTCTTCTGCGTGCCTGTCTATGTTTGTCTACGCATGTATTTCACTCATCTTAATTAGAAGGGATAATCGATAATCAATAGAAGTTCCATCAAGTATTCTTGACGGCAATAGATTTGATGGTTCTTTTTATACCTACGGATGGTTTTGTTGGATGAAATTGGGTAATCCAATTATGTTAATTGATGAGACTATAAGAAGCCTGCCTGCATGGTGGTTCCACGAGATTAACAATTTAGCCAAAATATGGAGAACCCTGCTATTTGGTAATGTTCTTTCATTTCTTTAAGGTACATGCATCCTTTTCAGTCGAATATTCCACAAATTTTATAGTTGATTCATTGGCAGAGAACCTAACATGAGCTCTAATGCAATCTTATTTATAATCTTTGCTTTCTGAAATGCATTTATTGGTTTAGTTTTGATGAGTGTTGAAAAATTCGTAGGAGTGCAGTAGTTTTGCAAAATTTTCGATTTACGTCAATAATTTCTAGCACAATCAAAAACTAGAAGAATTAAATGTAACAAAATATAAATTAACACTGAAATTTAATAATGCAATTCGACACATCTTGTTTACGTCTACAGGGTCCTTACCCAGCTTAATTCTTTCACTAATGACAACAGTTTTATACAAGGCTTTACTGAGTCGACACCACTCAACCCTTGACACTTAATTCTTTCACTAATGACAATAGTTTTATACAAGGCATTACTGAGTCAACATTATTCAATCCTTGACACTATCCCACATCATCACAACTCGTTAAAAAATTTTACACTCAATAGTATGACTGTCTCGTATTAACCTCAACAGAGGATTTTTCTCAACGATCTTTTAACAAAAAAACAATTAACAAATAACTCAAATGATTAAAATAATAAAAAATGAAAGCAAATATACTTGAGATAGAAAGAAACAACTTCCCGATATTTTCAGCTTCTCCAAAGACTAATCTGAGAGTTGTTCACCAGTTGAAACTGTCATATTCAACTGCTGGAATTTTTTGAACATCATCTCCAATATTGACAGCCACTAGAACAGACATAATCAACACCCAATCAGCCCATAAAAGTCACTTAAACGATCAAGTATGACAGTTACTAAAATCACGAAAACTTTTGGAAATTTTTGCATATCAAAAATCATAAAAACCAACCATACAAGGTTTATGCATATTAGAAAAAGTTAGCAAAAGACAAACAACTGTCCAAAGGAAAAACGTTGCACACATACATTTACGACAACATAACCATAGAAAAGTGCAGCATTCTTACTTACCAATAAACCAACCAGATCACGCCAACCCATAAGTAAAATAGATGTAGATATTTTTCAAAACCAGCAAACACAAGACACTGAACAAAATCATCGACCACACAACCTAAAAGAAAAGTCACGCATAAAGCATCACAAAATCTGCAGCTCACTTACTCTATGCTTCAATCCATACCCACGTAAGGAGTCCAAACGCAAGCCAGGAGTCCTAACTTAGAGTCATACATGCAAGGTGATCTTCAGCAATCTCACCATGTCCTCCAAATATGCAACGTCATCCACATATGATCTTTTTCTAATGGATTTCTTTTATACTTAAACAATTATCCAAAAACCCAATTCAAATAATAAGTATCACTTTGTTACACCTTATCTTAATTTGGATTTTAAGGCTGGCATTATCTTGAAGATTTGATAATAAAAAATGCCAAAATTAAACAATAAGATATATAATAAATATCTTAACAATCTTCCCCTTTTTAGCATTTTTGTCATAAATAAGAAACTCTCCCTTAATCCAACATCAAGTTCCAAAGAACATCCATCAAAATCTTCAAGTTCAAGAAACGTCCAAAGAAACAATAATGAACAATCATCCAAATTTCTCATCCTTAGGACAAAAAGATGCCAAAAAGCAAGACTAGTAGTCACGAAGATACCTTAAAATCTTCCCTTGAATTGAACAATCACCGAAAACAACCTAATGTCTCCCCCTTAGGACAAAACAATGTAAAAGCAAAAATCCTTTAATGTGATCAATCTTAACGAATAAGGAAACGTAAGGATCACTTCAATTCCATCTTCATAAGACTGATCAAATTCATAAACCCCATCATCAAGCATAGCCTCATGTACATATCAATCAACTGAACCTTAGAAAATCTATAAATAAAAACTCAGAAAGTCTAAACGATAACTCCTTCAACCTTTTTTGTTTTTTTTAACATTTTTAACATCAAATTATACTTCGAAAACATAAAGCACATAGTCTCTGTGCCCCTCAAAGAAATTCAAACCTGGGTTTATTCCTCATCACATTATCTCAGTCATAAACTGTCTGGTTGATTTCTTCATTTGAAGCAACCGACTTATCCTCAGGCTAAATAGTTTCTTTAGAAGTAGTAACTAACTGTGAATCTAGACAATTTCTTATTTTTTTCTTCACTATGTCTTTGTGCTTATACTTGACCCTTTCTAACCTAAAAGTGCTTCGGTAATATGGGTTGCTGCGGAAGATTTAATGGAGAGTGTCTAGATTTTCGGTTTTGACCCTTTTAAAACATCATTTGTAACAACTTGTAACATTTCGGTTTTATGTGCATAATTACTCCATAAAAGTGACATATAGTTATGAACCTTCCATTTTTCTTTGAGATTTCTCCTTTTACAGATCTGGTCGCACCGATTTTCTCATCATTTGACTTGGAACATTCATCTCTATAGCCAATGCCTTGAAGGTCTCCTTTAGTTTTACTAATTTCCAATAACTTTTCTAACTTTTCGGTACCTCCATTTAATATTCTTATTCCTTTTTTTGTACTGACCAACTTCAATTTTGTTTCACCAAGCTCATCTAATGTAGACAATAACTTCTTCTCTATATCTTGAAGGATGTTCTTCATGGAAGAGTTTTCCTCTTTTAACTTCTCATTTTTCTTTCATGTTTGGACCCATTTAGCATATATTAACTCGAAGGCTTCATAAATACCTTCCTTTTTATCATCTGAAGTACTATCATTACTACCATAACTGAGATTAAGCTTTAAGCTAATTCTCTGCGTTTTCCTCAGAATCTTCTAATTTACTCACATTTTCGTCATTGATTACTTCCTTCTTGGTTGCTATAAAGCAAGTAACTAGACTTTTGTTGTATAAAACAATTAATGCAGCATTATTCATAACTTCTTTTTCACTACTATACTCACTTTTGTATTCATTCTTACTTCAAGGGCTTGTATAGGACTTCCTTTTTCTCTTCTTCAAGGTGTTAGCACATTCTTCTTAGACATGTCTAAAGCCTTGACACTCATGATATCGAATTTTCTTCATTTTTCTTTCACCCTTTTGAGTTTTCCTTTATTGTTTGAAATTACTATTTGATGAGCTCCCACCATTTCTTCTAAAATTGGATATATCCTTCTTCACTTTCTTTAACCACTTACTGAAATTTCTTCTTAATAACTCCATATCCCCTTTCTCATCAGATTCATCTTTGAAATCATTCACGACCTTACCAATCTCAGCTTGCAATGTCAATCCTGTGTTCCTCTCTTGTTTGCCCTTTAGCAAATTTATCTTTAAATTGGTAAGAATTCCAAATACCTTATTCAATGATAATTCATTAATATCACGAGTTTCCTCGATTGCTGCAATTTTCAGTATGAACCTCAGAAGCAATGATCTCAATATCTTCTTAATCAGTTTTAGGTTAAAGTACCTTTTTTCGAGTTGATGTACTTAGTTTACTATGTCACATAGTCTCTCATAAAAATCTCCAATAGTTTCACTTTTTTTCATCCTGAACTCTTCAATCGCACAAACAACATCTAAAGTTTCGAAGCTATCACAGATTTCGATCCCTCATGTATAGTTTATAAAGTGTCTCATACTTCTTTCGCCGATTCACAGGCTGATATCATAGCAAAGCGACCTTCATCAACTGCACTAAAGATGGAATGCAAGGCTTGACATTTTTCAAGCGCTCTCTCTTCTTCAGCCATTATCCACTCAGATGCATCTTTAAGCACTACCTCTCCCTTTTCATCAGTCGTCACTGGATGTGTCCAACCATTTAAAACTGAGTTCTACGCTTTTGTTCCCTGTGCCTGAATGAATGCTTTCATCTGTGATTTCCACGTAGGATAATTCGAACTATCTAATAACGATGACCTGATGATTGATGCCCCTTCTCTTATTGTCATAATTGTGAAGCAAAGATCTGCACCGACTTAATATACTAAGTTCTGATTTGGTGACCCTTTCTGATAGCAATTGAAAAAACCGTAGGGGTGTAGTAGTTTCACAAAATCTTCAATTTACTACATTCATTTCTAGTACAATCAAAAAATAGAAGAATTAAATGTAACAAATTATAAATCAATACCAAAATTTGGTAACGCAGTTCGGTACACCTTGCCTACGTCTTCGGGGCCCTCACCTAGCATAATTCTTTCAATAAAAATATTAGTTTATACAAGGCCTAACTGAGCCCGTACCACTCAACCCTTGACACTATCTCTCGTTGTTGGACCCCGTCTCCGAGGCCCAACATTCGGAAGCACACAAGCATGGAATGCCCAAAACCAAACACAAACCGACC
>JANZLD010000003.1:28963635-28989553 GCA_026413575.1 Erythroxylum carthagenense | reverse complement strand
TCATGTTACCTAACTTAATTAATGCTACTTCATGCTAATTAATGTCTTATGTTATTTAATACTATCATATTTTAATTAATCTCTATTCAATTTATGCTAAGTTAACTTACTTAATCAATCTTATCATGCTTAATTTAAAAAAAAAATTGGGGCTAACAACAAATATTCAGAAAAGAAGGCTCTTATGGAAATAAATTGTTGGGACTTCTAAAACTAATCACGTTGGTGAAATGTATGAATCACATTGGAAAGAAAGAACCCAACGGTTAACTAAGATTAAGCTGTAAGAAAATTTATTGGATCGATTAATTTTGTCATATATGTATCCTTGGCAGTTTTTGTAAGGATTTAATAATGGCTCAGATTAGACATTTACAAGTTTCTAAAACTTATATATTCTTTCACCAACCATCATGTTGGTTCATTTTAAAAGAAAGAGAGAAAGGGTCTTTGACCCATTTGAGATCCCTGTATTTAATACCTAATAACCATCATCTTGGGTTCTTTTCATGGGACTTAAACTATAAGTCACATGCACCATTAAATATTCTAACTATCTTCCATTTGGCCCGTGTTATAACTTGGTGATTCAATAAGAAAACTTTAAGTGCACACAATATATAGAATTGATCAAGTCATCCTTAACACAATTAAGATGATAGGATCATGGCAGTCACAAGTTATACAACATGATTCCTTCTATGTATCACATAATCAACTCAACTCATAAAACTTTAAGTGGGTAATTCTGTAATTGTTATCTCACAAATAATAATTAATGTATATAACATAATATGGATAACAAGTAAGTGAAAAAAACATATAATTGTAATTGAATTCACAAGTGTCATAACAATTTTAGCAAAAACACTAATATGTATATATACATATCAAAACACTATGCCAACAAGGAATTATCTATAAGGCCCATCCGTTCAACATGACCAATAAATGTTTTAGGTGGTAAGCCTTTAGTTAATGGATCCACTATCATGAGATCGATACTAATATGCTTAATTGAGACTTTATGTTTTTTCACTTCTTCTTTCACTGACAACTACTTCAAATCCATGTGTTTCGCACCTTTTGAATACTTGTCATTCTTAGAGAAGAAAACAACTACGGAATTATTATAATAAATTATTAATGGTCTATTAATACTGTCGACAATGCCAAGACCGAAGATAAAGTTCTGCAATTACAATCCATGAATTGTGACCTTAAAGCACACCACAAATTTAGCCTCCATAGTGGAAGTAGCAATGACGGACTACTTTCCACTTTTTCACAAATCTACTCCTCTAGCTAATAGGTACATATAACCGAATGTAGATTTCTATGAGTCTACACAACTAGCGTAATTTGAATCTGAGTAACCTATCACTTCGAGATGAGTTGATTTTCTATATGTGAGCATATAATCTTTTGTGCCTTGTAAATATCTAAGAAGTTTCTTTGCAGCTTTCTAGTGGCTCATTATAGGATTGCTTTAATATCGGCCTAGCATTCTGACAGCAAAACTGATATCTGACCAAGTGCAAATTTGAGCATACATTAAGCCCCCAACTATTGACATATAAGAAATAGACTCCATTTCCTTACATTCCAAATCATTTTATATGGACATTACATTTTACTAAACTTGTCCCCTTTTTGAATTGGAACTATCCCTACTGAGGATTTTTTCATTTGAAATCTTTCTAATACTTTCTTAATATAACCTTTTTGAGACAATCCTAACAATCTTTGTGATCTATCACGGAATAATTCAATTCCTATCACATAAGATGCCTCACCTATGTCTTTCATTTCAAATTTATTAGCGAGAAAATTCTTTACAACATGTAACAAAACGATGTTATTATCAGTAAGAAGGATATCATCAACATATAGGACTAATATAATGAACTTGCTCCCACTAACCTTCATATAGATACACCGATCAATGATGTTTTCTACAAAATTATAAGACATAATGATATCATTAAACTTAAGATACCATTGTCGGGAAGCTTACTTTAGTCCATATATTGACTTCTTTAATTTACACATTAATCATTCCGTTCCTGTGGTCACGAAACCTTCCAGTTGATCCATATAAACTTCTTCTTCCAAGTCACTATTTAAAAAAGCGGTCTTTACATCAATTTGGTAAAGCTCTAAATCATAATGAGCCACCAAGGCCATAACAATTCTTAAAGAGTCATTCTTTGAAACTGGAGAGAAGGTCTCTTTATAGTCAATACCATCCTTTTGAGAGTAAACTTTAGTAATAAGTCTTGCTCTATACCTTTTAATGTTGCCTTGTGAGTCACATTTGGTCTTAAAGACCAATTTACAACCCACTTGCTTTGCACCTTCTGATAACTTAACTAATTCCTTGACATTGTTGTCATCCATTAATTTCAACTCTTCTTTCATAGCATTGAACCATTTTTTAAAATTGCTACAGTTTATGGCTTGTTTAAACGAGACTGAATCTTGATCATTGCTCAAGTCCCATTCATGTTCAAATGAGTAAACTTCATAGTCGCTCGAAATAGCTGGTCTTCTTTACCTTACAGACCTTCATAATGCTACTTCTTGTGGCATCACTTGATCATTTATAAATTGAACATCATTAGCTGGTTCTTCATTAATATGTTCATTTTGTGGAATTGGAACATTAATTTGTTGTTTCAGTATATTACGTATCAGTGATGCAACAAGAGGAATAACAAATGGTGGGATCACATTTGATGTAGTAGCTTCTACTCGACTAGGAGTAGTTTCTACTTGACTCTTGTGAATATCCACTTTTTGCGGTGCTCTACTCCCAGTGATTGGACCATTCTTAATGAACCGAGCATTACTAGACTCAACTATTCTTATACTATGATTAGGACAATAAAATCTATACCCCTTTGACTTTTTGGGATAACCGATGAAATAACCACTAATGATTCTCACATCAAACTTCTTTTCATGTGGATTATACAACCTTACTTCTGCGTGCAACCCTAAATGTGAAGGTGTCGTAAACTAGGTTTCTTTCTTGTTCACAATTTATAAGGTGTCTTAGGAATTGCCTTACTAGGAATCTTCTTAAGCAGATACGCAGCAGTCTTTAATGCATGCATCCATAATGATGAAGGTACAGTACTATAACTTAACATACTCCTAACCACATCCATAAGAGTACGATTTTGCCTTTTAGCTACACTATTTTATTGTAGTATACCAGGCATTGTGTATTGTACACATATGCCTCGATTTATAAGAAACTTTACAAATAGACCTGGGAATTGTCCACTTTTATCAATTTTTCTATAATATTCACCACTTCTATCAGATCTCACTATATTTACTTTTCTATCTAACCGCCTTTCTTTCTCATTAATGAACATCTCTAGGATGTCCACAGATTGAGACTTCTCATGTAGTAGATAAATATAACTATATCGTGAGAAGTCATCAATAAAGGTAATGATATATTTTTCACCGCCCCAAGAACAAATGTCGAAAAGACCACAGATGTCAGTGTGTATTAATTCAAGTAATTCGCTACTTCTTGTGGCTGGATTCCTTAATATATGTTTGGTTTTCTTACCTTTAATGCAATCTAGACATATATCCCAGTCAGTAAAATCCAATTAAGGTAAGATTTCATTTTTCACTAACCTCTGTACCCTTTTCTTGGATATATGACCTAATCTTTTATGCCACGAAAAAGCAGAATATTCCTTATGTGCACTACGTTTTTTCCCTATAATATGGTCAATATGAAACAAAGATTCAGCAAAATCAACATCAAGATTGAAACAATATAAACAATTAATTAAAGTACCAGAACCATAATAGTTCTTGTGTTTATATAAAGAAAATACACGATTTCCAATCTTAAAGTTAAAACCATCATGATCTAACTTTGCAACAGAAACTAAAGTCCTATCACAGTCAGGAACATAAAGATAATTTTTTAGATCCAGGTGACATCTACTGTCAAAAATCAATTTGTACGTCCCAATGCCCTTTATTCGTGCCTTCATTATGTTCCTCATATATAAGAACTTTTTAGTTCCGTTTATGGTCTGGATTGAAAGGAATCCCTATTTAACATGTGACACATGAGTAGTTGCACCAGAATCTAACCACCAAGTATTATTATGCACTTCAATAAGATTTGATTCAAAAGATACTGAGACCTAATATGTACCTTTCTTTTTGAACCAAGCCTTTCTTTTAGGGCAATCCTTCTTGAAGTGACCAGACTTTTTGCAAAAGTAGCACCCCTTATCTTTATGGATTTGACTCTCATTAACTTTGCTAAGAGCTTTTTCTTTATATTTGCCTTTCTTTCTTGGTTTGTTCTTGCTGCTACTAGCTCCTAATGAAATGTGAGATGAACGGAGTGTTCCTTCATTTTCTTCAATCTCCCTTCCTCCTAAACCAACATGGCCTTAATTTCTTGAAGGTTCCATTTTCATTAATGGTGTTATAATTTACCTAGAACTGGCCAAACTTAAGAGGAAGTGAGTTCATAATAAACTGTACAAGGAAAGACTCACTTATATCCATACCCATAGATTTAAGCTTTGCAACTAGATTTGACATATGTGTTATATGATCGTGAATAGGCTATGACCAATTAAACTTTTTGGTCGTCATCTCACTCATTAAAGTCCCTACTATGGACTTGTCAACTATATCAGATTGGGAGTATTCTTTAAGCTTCAACATGAACTCTTTTGTATTGTCCATTTTAGGACTTGACGACTTTACATTTTCTGTAATCATCATTCGCATCAAATTTAATCTCAGCCAATTAAACCATTCCCAAGCCTCATAATAAGAATAGTCAGCTTCAGAACTAGTCTCAGTTATGGCTGTGGATCTTGCGTTTGAAACTATGGCTCAGTCTAAATCCATTACACCTAGTTGGAACTGGATTTGTTCTGACCAGTTAGCATAGTTCAGACCATTGAACTTGATTAGCCCATTTCCTAAAGCAAACAAATTAGTAAATGCTACAAACACAACATATAGCTCACACATTAATACTTTGAGTAAACCTAAATGGATTCAAACAAACTAATACACTTTAATTATGCATTTAAATTCTCCTTTGGGTGAAATTTAAATATATAGATATAACCTGTTATGATGCAAATATAGTTCACTATAATAGACAATCAATCATATTCTAGTCAACTTGCATGTTATTTTTGGATGTACAATCATATTAACCAAATATGTTGATAAAGTCCCTTTAATGTCATTAATTATAAGCAATGGTCCACCTTTGGGTGACCTCTTAGTGTTGTAATTAATAATCGTAATTGCTCAGTTCAAACTTTATATCATTATAGTATCATATCATAATGAACAATTGAAACATTCACAATTAAATGATTAATATTTTCAAGCTAAGCCATTTTGGTGACTAACAAGCTTTCTATACAATAAACATTTAATTGGATAATTATCATACATGACAAAATTTTATTTAGTTAGTTTAGTCACTTTGATGACTAACAAAGTATTCTAAATTACCATAATGTCATGTAGCACATTCAACATATAATAAGAAATGTAATTCCAAGCATGACATAATATAAATAATCAAAGTACCAATTAAAACATAATATGACACAAAAATATATTATGCATAGCAAACATATGCGTAACTTTTATGCAAATAAATATAAATTAATTAATTGATTACTTAATTAATTAATTTAAATCATTACTTAATTAATGACCCAAAATTAAATACCTTAAGTAGGATCAATATTCAAACCCATAAAATCATTTTATTAAAAAATCATGATAATAAAAAAAATCAAAAAATCAAAAAATATGTACACGCGCCCGCGCTAGTCCAACCTGGCAGGTCAGGTGCGTACGTTGCACAGACCTCATCTTCCTCACTGACGCTAGTTTCATTTCTGTTGTTTTTTAATTCTTAAATCTTCTTTCTTTTATGAATTCTTCTGTGATTTCTTTCCAGGATCCTTTCCTGGTTTGAGCCAACAATAACATCATCCACATTTACTTCTTTGGTTGTCAACCAATGAAACAAACCCATGATTTTTTTTCTCACTCTAAACGATCCTTTTATATCTAGTTTCGGTCCATCCATAGATATTATGTTTCGATTAAGCAGTGAGAATGGCTTTCGAGTCCTTATAACACTAATTCTATTAACATCCGAAAATCATGAAAACTTATGGTTCGTTGTTATTTTGTTTCTATTTCTTTGTTCCTTTCATGGCAATGCAACAAAGAATGTTATGCCATTACAAATACAGACAAACATTATACAGAAACGAATAGAAAATATTGATCTTATTAGATCACGTACCCTTTTTCCCCGTCTCCAATTATTCCCATTATATCAACCATACAAGTCAGAATCATAACACCTGATCATCCTGACTTTTTTTTCTCACATTGACATATCCTTATGCAATTTGATACTCTGGTCATTTAACCGATATTCTCCTCATGTCTACATTTGACCCAAACCAAACTATGGTGCATTTCGTTTTCTTTTACTCAGTTTATTTACTTACGCTATAATGCAGTCCATCATACCCATATAGTAACACAAATACAGTAATTCCATATCTATCTTTTTCTCATTTCTACATATCCTAATTTATCAAAGAACTCATCAGAATCACGATTATCTAATCCTCACTGAGCTTTTGATCCATCATAAGCATATTTTTATACTCAATCGTACCCCTTATCATTTTTTTTTTCAGATATCTCTTTCATATGGAGATTTAATCTTTCCAGACTATCAAAAATTTCATTTTCTTACAACCCAATTTACGCACTTTAAATCTCATTACTCAATTGATATCACTTATTTCCTAAATCAGCCCAGACCATTGTGTTCATATTTATATCGCATTGAAGGGTTTACACCCACAGTACAATGTGAATATTATTAACAATTTGTAGGACCTTGGCCTCTCGGGCCTCGCGCTCTTGCGTTGTACTTTTCCCATTTCCAATTACCCATAATCCTCGTTGGCTCAAATACTAATATTTCGTTTCTCTTTTCACACTGAAACACTTAATACATGTACTCAACACTTTTTCATGCGCAGAACTCATGCTCTTGGGACTCAGATTAGGGATCAGTTCCCACGGTCTGCTCTAACATGTCTTTACTGTATACGATTTGACTTATGTTCAGAGAATGCCCATGTAAGTTCATACTTCTGGGCTCTGATACCATTAAATGTAACACCCCACTCCCGTAAGACCCGGACCTGACATCGATGGTGATATCCGAATCCGCGCCCTACGAGGATGGGATGATACATCACTCTGTTAAATTACAGTACAAAAGTTTGTTTTGAAACAATCATACTCTTACATAAATGTATATTGCGGAAAACAGTATACATAATCAATCTGGTAGATACAATGACCACGAGGGTCCTCATATAAAAATACATAATAACCTATAAGCAAAGTCTTCACTCTAATGCAGACGCAACTGATCCCGTCCTCAACTGGCACTCCACGATCTCTATACACCCGTTACCTGACGGGGTATTCTTCTGAGTCCTGAAAAACAATTGCAAATTTGAATGAGTTTTTGCAAACTCAATGAGTGACCATCATCGATGGTCCACCTACTAAAATACAGAATTCAATAAAAACTTATGTTCTCATTGTTTCTCTCTGATCTCATTTACAATTCTATTTCTGTCTCGTAATATATTTTCTCCAAAAAAACTTCCACATTTATACATTTACATAAATCTATATTCATGTATTTAACTCGCTTATTATCCAATTATCATTGTCTGAGACTTAGAGCCTAAACTGTCCCATTGAAGGGATCAATAATATCGGACCCTTATCCAATACTGGATACCAGGTTCATTATATGCTGAGCCTAAGGCTCTGAATCAGTCATGAACTCGAAGTTCATTTCCGCACGATGAGCCAAAAGCTCTAATATTCCGTACGACACTAAGTATATCACAATCGGTCGTACATTCTATAATTAAAAGTATCCCATAACTGTTTTCACATCAGTGTGTGGCATTTTGCCTATCACTCAATCAAACATATCAGAATAATTATAGTCTATAACTCATTATCAATAAATAAACAATATCAGAATAATTGCAGTCAGTAACCCATTATCAATAATCACACATTATCAGAATAATTACAGTCAGTAACCCAATATCAATAATCAAACAATATCAGAATTATTGCAATCAGTAACCCATTATTAATTTATATCGGTGTGGCGACCAAGCATTTATACTGTCCCGATAAGGGCACATTAATCAGTGAACGCGTCGTAGGGGTAGGAGAGCCCTTTGGGTATGCACTACTTTCCACGTGTCTTAGAGATAGGAGAGCCCTCTGGGTATACACTAACTCATTAATCGTTGAGCTTTTCGCTCTGTAACTGTCCCATCAAGGGCTCATTAATCAGTTAACGCGTCTGAGGGGTAGGAGAGCCCTCTGGGTATGCACTACTTCTCACACATATTAGGGATAGGAGAGCCCTCTGGGTATGCACTATGCCCTTTCGAAGCTGTCCTATTTTGGGCTCATTTATCAGTGAACGTGTTTGAGAGGTAGCAAAGCCCTCTGGGTATGCACTACTTCTCACACGTATTAGGGATAGGAGAGCCCTCTAGGTATGCACTACTTCTCACACGTATTAGGGATAGGAGAGCCCTCTGGGTATACACTATTCCCTTTCGAGCTCGAGGCTCTTTTTCAGTGGTCGAACTTGTAGCTCTAATCAGTGTATCACAGTCATTTCTAATCTATTTCAGATTTTTACATCATAAACACAGTTACAGTTTCACTTCTCATAGCATTTCTGTGTACTATGACATCAATACTCCGGACCTTCTATCCGGAGTTCACATTCAATATTATCTCATCATTTTACTTCAGAGGATTTGAATCACTGAAATATAACATTTAATACTTTGAGAACCGTCTAGGTCACTCACCTGGCTTCCGCTCTAACGCCTGGAAGTCTCAATAATGTCTGGGGTTGACTTTCCAAATGCTTCTATCACAAATCGAACACTCTAATTTACACATTGTCCTATCAGAATAATGCTTAAGTAGCAATTTACAAATATAAACGCATCATCCACTTTAGTGGCATCCCTGGCACTATCCCAATATTTCACCCTCAAGGTCTTCCTTAATAATCAGAGTTCAATTTATACTCACATCAGTCAATTTGTTTCATAAATCCCTACGTTATTCTCCAACATATAACCATATTTTGCATTAAACCATTATCCCAGATTTCAAACCTTTATAGACTAATTTAACATTTCCCTTCTTCATAAAACATGGAGACCTTAGTATCTAGCTCACAACAAATCAGAAATTATCTCCTTTGACAATCTGTACAAAAGTTGCAGTTTAAAACCAAAACATATACATTCAGGAGAAAGGGTTCCTCGCCGCGGCGTGCTCCCCTTTTCGCGTCGCGGTGTGCGCAACGCCTCGACGTGCGGGCCTGCTGCCGTCTCCCAATTCCGATTTTCACCCCTTTCAATCCAAATTTTCTCCAATCTATTTAACCCATAATTCATTCTAAACACTTAAACATCACTAATACTCCATTTCCAACCCATTTAAACCAACATTATTCATCAAACAATCCAAATCCATCCATAAATGATAACCCTAAAACCCAACATATAAAACACCCAAATCTATACTCTTAACACTTAAAAAAAACAAGAATCAATCAATTATATAAGAAGAAAGAGGCTTAGACTTACTTGATTGGCTCACAAACTCCAGAAGCCCTTCATGATTTCATCGAGAATCCTCTTCTTCTCTCCCACGGCATCTCCCCATTTCTTTTCTTTCATCAACCCTAATTTCCCTTTTTATACCCCTTTTAATAATGTAAAGTCCATTTCGCCCCTTCCTTAAACCTTAAGCCTTATACTCTTAAGTGTCTTGCCCAAATTGCCCTTATCCAAATTCTTATCACTTTACAACTCCAATACAGAATTCAGATTCATAGGGGCTGAATTAAAGTTCAATTCTTCAGAAACACTCGCTTTCATGCCTAACAATTTCTAATTCAGTCAATTCATTTGCTTTGACTTTCATAACCTTTCCAATTTCAATTACTCACGCTAAACAAAATTTCTAAATCATATCTTTAATTGGAGTGTCCAAAAAGGCAGTCATTTTCAGTACCAGAAATCTCATCGGTACCCACCTTGCAATAATCAGAAGAATTCACATAAATCACTCCAAATTCATATTTTTCACAAAAATAATAAAGCCGGGAAATGTCACAAGTGCATGTACAATTTGTGCACAAAAACACGACCCAATCCAAATTTACTATGTGATCAATCCCATCAATGACGGGATGTTACAATACATATGGAAATCCCCAAAAAAGAATAATTCATTTGAGCAAATGAAACATCTAGCTCGCTCTAAATGCAATGCATTAGTTGTTGAAGTAATAAGAGATTGCATGCAAGGGTGTTTGGAATTCCAAGAGTCTAGAGGTAAAAGTTGTCTAACACTAATACTTAGGTTACAGAATAGGCATATCTGACAGTTAGTTAATTCAGAACTTCAAATGGATACTCTTTTTTACTATGTAAATATCATTTCATTTTTACAAGCAGTCTCGGAGTAACTGTCATTTTTCCCAATTTGCATTTGTTCACTATATTATCTTGGATAACATATTTTTTTCATCAAAGCATCCTTTATTCGAATGAGGCTTAAAGTTATTAATTTCTATTTTCTTACATGCATCATGCAATATGTTATTATACCCTTTAAGTTATTATTATTACTTTTGTTTATTTGCAAATAAGGAAGACATGCCTGAACAAAGCAATCAATAAAACCATGTATGAATGAAGCCATACTATTACTTCTTCCCTTTAAATTTGTTATGCGAAGCCATGCATATAGTTTCAATTATGCTAGCATGTTATTGTGGCATAATTCAAACTAAATTTTTAATTCATCAGAGAGACTTAAGAGGTATTAATTCATCCAAAAGGTTATGTAACAACCATTCTTCTGAACTCATGCGCTTAGCAAGCTTAGAAAAGCTCTAAGCTCAACCCTCCATTCCTCCAGAGTATCTAGTTCATAGATTTCTAAGAATTGGAGCTTAAGAAATCCACCTGCTGAGCAGACCATTTCCATTCCACAAAAGGCATTTGACAAAATCAATGACTATTTATGTCTTAAGATGATATATATTATATTATTTAGCAGAGACAAACATGGTGAGTTATGAAGATGGTAATGGTTCATAAATTGAATGTTAGTGACTGAAGTTTTATGCTTTTTGTGACAATAAAGAAGTTGCCAAAGAATCGATTCTCTACAACTATAAGCATGGGTTTTCTGGATTTGCTGCAAATCTAACAAAGTCTCAAGCTAAGTATATTATTGGTGTCATTAATGCTAGTGAACTGTGAACTCCGATTTTTTAACACAATCTATTACTTGTAGAAAGTTGCATTCATTTCTTTGTTTATCGATGTGTTCTTGTAGACTGTAGTTATAACTCAAATCTACTCTTTGTATGTACTACTTGTTACTTTCGAAAGCTTTTTGCATTTAGCTCCATTTCTTACTCATAACTGCCCCACCATCTCTTTTTTACCTTTAAAATGGAAAAGCTCAACACAATGTTACGCAGAGAGTAGAATGTTACAACACACTGATATGAAAAACTATTCCTAAACTTCACTGATACACAGAGTGAAGAACGTTATAATAGTGCGTCGATCAGATTCCAACCAGTAACTTCTTCTCTAGTAAGTTTATCCTCTCCCTTTCCCCTTTCTCACCCATATGTTTTTATTGTGTTTAAAGGAATAAAAATGATTACAACACTTCACCTTCTCCGTTACCTATTAGTCACCATTGTTAGTTGTTTCTTTTCTCCGTCACCTATTGTTCCCCTTCTTCTTTGCCTGCTAGCAATTTTCATTAGGTAGCGTGGCTTATCTTATTTGATATGTTGTAGAAATAGAATGAATAAAGAGGGTTTGATTGATGAAAGCTAGAGGATTGTGATTCTGATAATGCCTACAAGAGATCGAAAGAAGAAATAAAAAGCAAAGAAGGAAAATGTGCTTATGTACTGAGTTTTAATAGTTTTATAATGTGTTGTGCATTGTAATCATAACCATTGTGCATTGTACACCACATTATGCACTATGCATAGTAACAATGCATTGACATTTGGAATGGGTGTTTACTTAGGGATTATAATAATAAATATTTAATTTTTGGTGCAGAATTTCGTTTTGCTTCTCATTATTCTGTTAAGGGGTTCAAAAGGTTTTATAAAAACTTAATTAAAGAAGTAGTAATATAATGATAAAAGAACTAATCTTTAGATTTTGACAATTTAGTTTTTCCTTTAAGCCTATTTAGTGAACTTGTATAGGAGGGATACGTTGGATGTTGTGTTTTTTATATGAATCTTTAAAATTTAAATTTCCTTAATAAATAACAAAGAGAAAGTTTTTTTAATCATCTAAGTTCCATGTATTACCTAATTTTTTAAATTAAGCTAAAAAGGATATGACTGAGAGTTAAAAAAGAAAAAATCTTGAAGTTCTAAAAGAGATTTCCACCACCTAGAGTCATGGTTAAAATAATAAGATATTAATCATATTTATTGGATCTTAGAGAATAGAACTAAAGTTGTGCTCCACTATCAACAAAAGGATGAAAATTTTTCCTTTTTCAATAAGATTATTAACAAATAGATAGAAATATTTGAATATTTATTCAAATATTATATGATGATAAAAGAAGTAATCTTATTAGAAGCATTTACTTAACTATAGATGACATTGCAAATTAACTAACTAGTATATAATCTTCTTTCATATTTTATGATTAGATGACACCATCTTAAAGAGGAAAAAAAAGGAGAAAGTCAAAGGGGAATGATATAGGCAGGGTTCGTAGGTCAAAAAACACTTATTATCTTTTGTGACTTTTGTAACCAATATATTCAAAGAAGTAAGGGAAAGTATGGTGAAATTATTTGTCAAAGGTTACCATAGAAGAAGGTGGAGGAAGAATTTCACAAAACGACCAACTTATCATAGGGTAAAAATAAACTTAAAAATAAGTTTGATTGGATGAGAGATAGATGGGGTCTTTGGAAACAGTTGAAAGGGAAAGAAATGAGATTAAAATGGGGCTATGACAAAGGAACAATCAGTGCCAATGAGGAATGGTGGACTTTAAAGATTAAGGTTAGCCTGTTTCCCCTATTTTAAGTTATTTTCTTTTACTTTAACACTAAATATTTAGTTAAATAATTTATGTTTAAGTTATTTTTTTTATAAGAGAACATCAATTTTAAAACATTTAAAGAGGAAGGGCTTGAAACTGAGCTTGAATGTAAGTTAGATCTACTTTGTAGATGTTTGGCTCGAGAAAAGATTACATTTTGTTCTATGTTGGCCCTCCACAAGGACAATGAGAAGTTGAGGAAGTTTATGTACCTTCTTCACCTTATAATCATGAGAATATGGATGAGACTAATGGTTTAAATAATTACTATGTGATTGGTGATTGGGAAGAGGCGTTGAGAGAACCTTCCCCGACCACTATGTCTACTCCTGTTGCTACCCCTCAAGCTACACATGATGAAGGGAGTGACAAAAGAAGATGAAAAGGCTTTTGGAGAGACCCAGTGCAACCATGAAGATGAATACTTTTATTAAGAAAATATTGAACAAGATGACTATTAGTGTATCATAGAGTACTGGTGCTAGTGTGTCACATCATGGGAAGCATAAAAATGTTAAACATAGTTTAAATGCATTATTATGTTTAGTTTATTGTTGTTATGATTTGTGTACTTATGTTGACATGGTGTGTTTCGAGACATTGTGAACTTGGTTAGTGTACTTTGTTATATTATGTTATCTTGTTAGTAATCTATAATTATATTACATGTTATATTATTTATTTCTTTATATTTAGACATATAAGTGTCATATTTATTTAGAATATAATATTACTTGTTGATTTGTAGGGATGGATGATAATGTTATGCAAAACATGCAACTTCAGCAAGTTAAGCAATTTTTGGACAATAAGAATGAGTTTTGGGATGTGGTGGCTTGTGTAGTGAGTTAATTTTTTAGAAAGTAGGTTTATTCATGCATTTCCTAAGTAAAGGTGCCCCTAATAGGGATACCCCATATTGCTTTCAACATTTTGTTGAAACTGTGAGTAGAGTTTTTAAAGAAGTTTTGAGTGTCATGGATGAAATTTTAAGAGATATACTCATACCAAAAGATCCCGAATTCAAGGAGATTTCACTAGAAATTACCAATGATGCTAGATATATACCACATTTTAAGATAACTGAATATGTTCCGCCTCCCCCTTCATTACATTTTTTATTGAAAAAGGTTGTTTTATCATCTTATGATTATTATTTTATATTAGGATTGCATTGAAGGTAGTGATGGTACATTTATAGTGGTAATTGTTGCAAAGGAGGATCAAATGTGATATAGAGGATGGAAAGGAATAATGATTACAAATGTATTGGCAGCATATTACTTTGACTTACTATTTATGTATGTTTTAGTAGATTAGGAGGGATCAACACATGATTTTCGTATTTTCCTTGGTACAATTGATAATCCGAGAATCAAAATTTTAAAACTACCGATAGGTAATTTTAGGATTTATAGGATTTATTATTCATGATTTAGACTTTTATAATATCATTCATACTAATTATATTGCCTCTATGAACTCTCAAGTAAATATTACTTACTTGACAAAGGCTATCCGAAAAGAAAAGGATATTTGACACCTTATCTAAAGACATGGTATCATCAATTAGAGTTTCGTGGTGCAAATCCAAGGGGATCTCGGTAAGTTTTTAATCGAGCTCATTCACTATTGACAAGTTGTACTGCGAGGGCTTTCAATGTTCTTAAGGCTTGATGGAAGATATTGGAGAAAATGCCTAAGTATTCATTGATAGATCAAAACAGAATAATTTGTGTAGCTTTTACGTTGCATAATAACCATATTAGAAGAAGTACAATTGGTGACCTAACTTTTAACATCATTGATCAAGATCATGAATTTATAACTCTAGATGTATTTTAAAATGTTGAAGTTAACTCTACACAAGAAGACGTTGAAGAACAGAGAATTCTAGAGATGACAACTATTTGTGATAATATTGCTTCTAGTTTAATGACAATTAGATGTCGTTTTTATATTATTATAAACCTATGCTTTAAATGTTGGTGTTGACTACTTTTGTCCTAATTGAATTGTGTTGTTAAATTTCATTTGGGTTATTATATTTTGTTATTGGATGTATCACTACCTACAAAATTTCTGGTTGATTTATGTTCATGATTTTGTTGTTATTATTGTTATTGTTGTTATATGTTCTATGTTTTTTATAAGAGTTATAAACTTAATTTTTGTAAACTTAAATATCTAAATTCTAAATTCTTATTAGAATATTCAAAGAAATACTAAGATATAATACTCATGTCCTTATAATTTTTTTTAAAGTCACGTCTTTATACGTCATTTTATAGATAAACAACTAATACTAAACAACTTATTTTATCAAATATCTTTAATAAACAGTTGATGTTATATGCTAGTCAAATGAGCTGATATAATCTGTTATCGATTAACCGTTGATAGAATTAGCTAACAGCTAATGCAATCTACTAATTGCCAAATAAGACTTATTTTTAAGGGAGTTAAGAGAACTAAATGCGTGATTCCTCGCACTTCACTTCCTCCGTGATGCCGACACCACTGGGTCTATATTCTTGCAGCCAATTTGTATATCTACCATAAAGATCTAGAAATTGTCCTAAAGAAGCTCAATTTGATTGCGGCTTCATTGTGGGTAGTTGATAAATTTGAGCTTAATATTGTGTGCTCCTATGGATGTATACAACAAGATCTCCCTGAGTTCTTTTTTGTAATTTTTGGTCTATTTTTTAATTAGCAGTTTTTTTATATTAGTTTAAATGACATGTGACTAGCTTGAAACAATTCAAAAGGAAACTATAGAGGGAACCCTTATTCACAAAAAAAAAATGAAGTGGAAAATAGTTGTCGAGGCTATAATTATAGATTTACATCAACGACATAAATTTGGTTACGACTTGGATGTTTTGTTAGGTTCTGACAATTTTAGCAACCTGAAGTGCATATGGCTGCATTAGAAAATTTAAAACCGAATTAAAAATATTGAATGGTTCAAAATTTTTATTTGAAGGATTGAGTTTTGTAATATTGCTTTTGGTTAGTGCTTTTTATAGCCTGAGAGGAAGTAATCGTGTAAGTCAGAAGCTATCTATAAAGAAGGAAAATATACAGGGGTGTCGGTGTTATAATTTATCAAGAATCCTGTTACAACTTTATAGAGCAGTGGAGTTATTATACTGCACCAAATGAACTGAGCCTTTGACCCGACCTCCATGAACCTCACATTACTCGCCGTTGCAAAGCTACTCTTTGATCAGAGATAGTTTACGATTTGTTTGACAGAAGTGTACGTGCCCACTATGGCAACGAAAGCCCCTACCACTATTGTCATCAGAACAATGACCAACTCCAATCCAAAACTTGGAGCAGCTTTGTTGATCCTAAGATAGCAAAGGCATGGAAATATCACTGACACAGTAACACTTAAAAACGCACCAATGAATGCCATAACGTACGCAAAAAAGGGAACAGTCAAGGCCACGACTGCTGTGCTGATCAGAATGGTGGTTCTGATGAGAATGCTGAATAGTTTGTTGTTGCGGAATAGAAATTTATCCTCAATTGATTCAGCGATTGGCGTAATTATAACTGCATACTTGGTCAGGGGGTTCAATAGAGTACCATATATGGCTATTTTTGTAACAATTTTGTTGATGGGAAGATTTAAGGTCACCTGAGATTTGACACGCTCACCATACATAAGGTACCCTAAAATCGCCATGGAGCCATAAGAAAAGGTGCTAACTATATAGCAGACAAGTAAAACCTGCAACAAAAGATAGATAAGCAGTCTTTTTTAAACTCTGTATGAACTTGACCTAACTCAACACTGTATCCTTGTACCTTGGAGAAATGGATTTTATCTTTCATGGAATTGGACAAGGTGGGGAAAATTGCATGGCCGCAATAACAAAAGACGTACAAGCTTATAGCAGTAGGCAATCCTCCCCAATTCAAAAGCAATCCTCTCTCTCCAAATCCCACGCCATCAACTGTACCAGCCCATACAACACAAAATACCAGCATGATTGAAGCCAGGACCCCACCAGCAGAAACATATGCCAGAAGATCTAAACTCAGCCAAGTGGTTGGCAGCATTACAAGTGCTGTCAGCAGAACAAATCCTTTGTTGCCTCCTAACTTTACGCCCCCAAATTTAAAAACCATATTTGGAAACAGTTTGTCTAGATTGTCACCTGCTAGTATCAGAAACTCTACGGCTACTAAATATAGCTCAAGACACATGAAAATGGATACTAGAACCCTTCCTTTGTGTCCAAAAGCTCTCTCTCCCACATCAGGATAGGATTTAATAGCTGGGTCAGTATCCATGCAGCGTCTTTGAAGCAATCCTGTGTAGCAACAGACAACTGCTGCTACGACAAGTAGAATTAAGCTTAGCCAACCTCCTTCAGAAAGGGCAAATGATATTGAAAGTATGCCAATACCTGCACATGAAATTGCTAGGAATATAACATATCAAAAGTACAATTGACGGTTATAAATAGTGTGCTAATGTTAGTATATAGAAGTTTGAGGAATTGGTGCTTGTTAAAGCATAAATGGTTGAAACATAGTTCCTGAAAGCCCAATGGTAAGGAAGAGGGAGATCAGAAATTACATTAATTGGCCAGCTCTTGCCATCTCCTTTTTTGGTTTACTAAAACTAGGATAGAAATAAAGAAGCAACCTGATAAAGCATTCAGGCCATTGAAACAAGTTCTGACGAAGGTGGTGCCTTTCACAGGTTCCTGGACCTTTGAGACCTGGTTTTGGCTCTCCATTTCTCCTACTCTTGAGCATTCCATCTTTCGTTGCCCACTACACAAAATAGCTGGTCCATATAGGAGAGGGTAGGACAACGTTTGCCTTACAATGATGAAGTGTACATTTCATTAAAAAGTAGAGGATTCTATATTTTGGTGATGTGTAGTCTCAATGATTATTGGAAGTGACTAGTGATGTAAGGATCCTCAAAACCAAAAAATTATTTTATTTCCATTGCTATATAAATTGTCCACTATAATTGTCTCCCTTGTTGATTTTGTTTGAAAGTGCAAATGATGACTAGATAATCACTCTAATTAGAGGGTGTTGTTTGCTTTCATCTTCGGACAAGTCCAGAAAGAAAACGCCTCTCGTGTCCCCTTCCACTTATTGCATAATTTATGTAAGGCGTGAAAATTGTTTGGTAACTTCGGCCAAGGTCCATTTAAGTTCTACACTAAAATCTGATAAAGCTTTTGTGGGAATTAGTTAAAGTAGACTCCTAACAGTTTTTGTAGCTATATAAATGGACTATCATTAAACCTTTGTTTCAAATGGTCCGTCCAACGTCTCTTATTGTAGCCTCTCTTTTAGGTTTTATACCCTACAGCATATCCATACAACTACTGATGTCATGGAGGAGTCTTTCATGCACGAACCGACTATGACATGTTTGACCACCCTTGAACTACAAGGAACTTTCCATGATATGTATTAATGCAGAGCTTTAGTAGCACGAGGAACTTTGAATTGAGTGCATTGAAAACAGAAAAACAAAGATACAAGCATTTCCAATTTTGCCGATATTGCAGAAATTATGCTAAACACGAACAGAGCACTAAGTACAAAACCCCAAACCATACTTTGGTCGTCATTTAAAAGTTCCATACTTTTTGATCATCTTAATGTTCCATATAGCTACTACATGTGCTGTAGTTCGACTACTTTTTGGGCAGGAAGTTGCAATGCTTGGTTCTATCACAGTAAGGCAGAAAAATATATGAAAGTGAATGTACAAGAATATTATACTTGTAGTGAAATAGCTATCATTTTAGTGATTATTAAAATTAGAGTACTTATGTCATTTTTATATACCTTAAATTGTTTGTTGATACGCACATTACAATATTAAACTTAAAGATCATAAATGACACTAAGACAATGACCATATACTTAGTTCAATTGATTATTATTAGTGAGTTATGCATATAAGATATTGTAAGTTGTGTGCTGTGTGTTGTTTTGTTAACAAGCTCAGAAACTCAGGGATTTTCTACATTTTAACAAATTCTAATGAATTAATATTTCTTTCCACATTGTCCTAAATGAATTCACGTTCATGGATATAAACTATGCTCCTTATTCTTTTTACATTTTTTGACCAGTGAATATCAAGCATTTAATTTCTTTATCAATTAATGTGAGTGCTTTATAAATCAGCACAAGCTAGTTAGATTGTGACAGGAACTTGTCTACGAGACTTGGATAGCTCATATCAGGCTTAAAGCTATTGGAATGAACTGTGTCTATATCTCTAAGACATCATAATCTTGAGCAGGTAACATCTCTTTGTTAGAGGATATAACAGAAAAATAAAATTGGAACGGCTAATTTGAAATACAAGACGTCATGAAAATCACTATCCTAAGTTAAAAATTCTTCCTTACGATATAGTAGGATAACGGGATCTGACCTCAAGGATAATGCTTTCTCCACCAGCTCCAGTATACTCCAAAAAGCAGAGTAGGAACTATATCTGAAAATTAATAAAAACCGACAAAAGCAAAATAGAAAAGACAAGAAGATAAGTATATAAAAGGTGTTTTTATATGAAAAATGTGTGCCTTATAGAAGAAAATGAGCAGAATCGTGACTATGGGAGAGAGCAAAAAGAACAAAGTGTATGTTGTAAACAAGATGGACAAGCTATTTATATAGGAAAAAACAAATGACCGTTTACATTAAAGAATAATAATAAAGATGGGAAATGTTTTGGACGTTTGGATATGATAAAGACTAATAATATTCATGATGGTTGTTCAAGAATAACAACTACGATGATATGCATTATTATGTAATAAAAGTGGGGTATAACTGACAAGTATTTGGAGCCAATCAATATCAACAATCTCCTACTTGGTCCAAAACTTGAGAAATAAACACTAACAAATTAGGAGAAAAATAAGAGAAAACTAAGTAACTAAATCTTGAACTTGGTGTCCAAGAAATTTCGGAGACAAAACTTGCTAGAGAAATAAACAGTCTCAAAGTGCCCTAGTCTTATAATCGCTCTAAAGAGATAGCCCAAATATTCTCATAGAAGAGTCTCTAGGCCCCCATGTAGGTGAGTCTATCAAGTGTATATTGCTCACACCACTTAAACTTGGGCTATGGAACTCACTAAGGATTAAACAATCCAACCTCAACAAACACAGTAAAGTCATGCTAAGGGATGCTATTCAATAACTAAATATCTCAGTATTATTTCATAAAAAAATGTACAAGTAAGTAGTCACCATATAACTTCGTTGGACCTATTGAACTTAATTTCCCAAGTCGGGTGTTCATCATGAGGTTACTATATAATTGGACTCAACCCTATCCCTTTAGGATGCTCTAAAACCAGTTTTCTACTTAAAGCTTTTGTAAACGGATCTGCTAATTTTCTCTTTAACTTGACATAGTCTAAAGAAATTACACCATGTTTAATTAAAGTACAGACAATTTTATGTCTCAATCTGAAATGTCTACTTTTGTCATTATATGTCTTGTTATTGGCAACATGAATGCTAGCTTGCGAATCACAATAAAGGAGCATAAAAGGAATTGGTTTTTACCAAAGTGGGATATCTGCTAAGAGACTCCTTAGCCACTTAGCTTCTCATCCTGCCAAATCCAAGGCTATAAATTGAGCCTCCATTATTGATTTCGCAATACATGTTTGTTTGGATGATTTCCAAGACACTGCAGCTCCTACTAAGGTAAAAATATAACCACTGGTAGAGTGTATATCATCACTCTTCATAACCCAATTAGCATCAGAATACCCCTCCAATATAAAAGGATGACCACCAAAAGATAATCCATAATGTATAGTATCTTTTAAATACCACAACAAATGAATAAATGCATTCTAATGCTCTTGAGTAAGATTATGAGTATACCTACTAAGTCCACTCATGCAGTATGCAATATCAGGATGAGAATAGTTCATTAAGAACACCACACTACTAAGAATTTTAGCATACTCAACTTGGTTTACACTGTCACCAAGATTTTTCTTTAAAGCAACACTAACGTTATAGGGAGTTTTGACTGGATCAACATCATAGTGACCAAACTTCTTCAAAATCTTCTCAACATAATGAGTTTGATTCGTCATAAAACTAGAGTCAGTTCTATCAACTTTAATTCCCAAAATAAAGTCCATAGGTCCAAGATCTTTCATATTAAAAAAAGACTTTAGCAAACTGTTAATAGTATTAATGACAGATACACTAGTACCAAAAATAAGCATATCATCCACATAAAGAGTTATGATTACACAACCATTGGCATTAGATTTCATATAAATGCAAGAATCAACATCACAAGAGGTGCAACCATATTTGAAAATCTCACTTTCAAATTTTTCATGTTACTATTTGGGAGCTTGTTTAAGTCCATACAAAGAGTTAACCAACTTACACACTTTTTGCTTTTGACCATGCACTCTATACCCCTCTGGCTGGACCATATAAAATTTCTCATCTAGAACACCATTCAAGAAAGTTGTCTTAACATCCATTTATTGCATATGAACCTTAAATACTGAGGCAATAGCAAACAAGATCATTATAGATGCAATTTTAATAATAGGAGAGTAAGTGTCAAAAAAGTCTAATCCTGTTTTTTTAAGCCTTTAATCACAAGTCTTGCCTCGAACCTCTCAATGTTTCCTTTAGGTCTTAATTTCTTTCTGAAAATCCACTTACACTCTAAAGGCTTACAAAGTAGATCAACTAAAACCCAAGTTTTATTAGACATGATTGACTCTAACTCATTATTTATGGCTTCCTTCCAAAATGTAGCATCCAAAGATCTCATTGCTTCCTCATACGTTTTGGAATCCTCCTCAATAATATAAGTCACCACAAAACCGTCATCTATCTTTTAAATTTTTTTTCATCACAAAGGAAGTAATAAAATCAAAACCAAAACTAATGAGTAATCTAGCTCTTTTGCTTCTCCATATTTTAATATTTTCCTCTTCCTTTAATTCATCATTAGTAGAAGAACTAGGGACAAACTCTCTAGGAAATTGCACACCCACTTTCATAGGAAATATATCCTCAAAGAACACTATATCTCTTGACTCTATAATTGGTCCATAAGTGTTAGATCCTTCTTTTTTAACCATAAATCTATAGGCAGCACTATTTGAGTCATATCCTACAAATTTTTTTTTTTAGAAATTTAAAAATTTTCATTGAATAAGAAGGAAATACACCGGCTAGTCATATGAGTGACCACGTGGCCACACAATACAAATGGACAAACTACGTCGTGTTACATTAACTGAAGATAACTTAAAAGGGCAAAACAAACTTCTCTTTTCTCGAAATTTTGAGCCTATACCTGATTAGGGCTAGCGGCGATGAGCGGGAGACGAAACTCTGGTGATGTCCGGAGGCTTTGCTTTTGACTTGTGTCAGCGATTTTTGACAGGTATCATCGACCTTCAATCGTCTAGCAGGGGATTATGCTTTCCATAGACAATAATCGTTTTCGTCATCCCCAGTGGTGAGATGGATCAACCTCAAGCTTAATCTAACATTGTCAGTCCAGATTGGAGAGCACCAATAAGGTTAGTTATTTCTATTTTCGGACCCTTCGCTACTCCTTCTGCTATCTATCGCTTCAGACAGAGTGAGGATTTTGAGTTTCTATTTGCTAGATCTGATGATCCTTGGTAGTGAGGAGGCTGGCTCTTGAAGGGATTGTTTCAGATAAGTCTATGCCTTATGATGATTCGATTTGTTCTTTTATTTCCTTTTCAATCTGAACATTTCTTGCAAACTTTCTCTGGTCTTCGTAAGGGTCTTCCGTGAAGTGGTGTGGCTCAGGCACAAAAGGACCTTATATCCCCTAACTTTCACCCAAGCTGCAACATCAGTACGTGTTCTCTTTCGAAAGTTTCTTTTGTTAGGGCATATCCAACTTCTCTCTTAGCTGTTCATAAAACACCTGATTTGGATTTCCAGGTTCAGAGTTGATCCACTGAGAGCAACAAGCAGTGGTTATTCAGAGTTGAACAGGTAACTCATTATTGAGTCTGCAATGCTTCTGTGTACTGTGATTGGGTTTCTACTGTTGAGCTATTGATGTTTCCCCTTCTTGTGTGAGTAGAAAGTTTTAGAGAAGCATAGGATATAGCTTATAATCGCCATATACTTATCACTCTCCTACTACAGTATCGATTAAACTGATTGATGATCAGTTGTTCCCGAATGCTTGTAGTGGTGAGGTCAATAATAGAACTTAGAGAGTTAGCCATATTTTGAAACCTTCTGCTGTTCCTTTCCTTCCAAATGCTCTGAGCACATGTAGCAACCGAAAGTAACAAGATATCCTTCTCATGTTTAGACTTCTGTAGGTTTGGGATATCCAGTAGAACATCTGTAATTCTGTCATAGGAGTAATCAGGGGACCATAAAAATGAGATATTTTCCCAAACTTCTTTAGAGAAAGAACAATAAAAAAATAAATGGTCCCTAGATTCACCTTCTTGCTCATATAGTAAATATATCTTGGAAATAAATAGAAAATTCAATCTGTCCAAGGTGCTTAGTCTGTTCAACATAATGAGCCATAGCAAAAGGCTCACATTAGGTCTTAGTACCTTGTTCCAAATCAGTTTATCCCATCCAACAAGAGTAATAGACCTCTCCCTCATTCTTCTTACATCTTTTGTAGTGATCTCTGAAATGGGGATACCCTTCCATAAGTAGATGTCACTTTCCCCTTGGCTATTAAATTTAAGCAGGGATAGCATTCTAACCTCAACTGGGGAAAGGGTCTAATTACCATTAATTTCTGATTATTTCTTGGAGCTTTGTATCCTTAGGAATCGGATTAGTAGAGATCTTGCCAGTTGATTGTGTATAAGTGGTCCATTCCTTGTCCAATTATCAAACCATAGTGAAAATCTTTCTCCTCTCCCAATCCGACGTTGAATATGCTGAAACATGTCCTCCCTCAATCTGAGGAGTTGGTTAAAAAACTAGGTGTAGCTGTTTTTGGGTTTAAGAGTCCACAAACTATCTTTTTTTAATATATAGGAGTGAATCCAAATAGACCACATGGCCTATTTTTCATTTAGCAGTCTCCAAATTCTCTTAGAAGTGAGGAGTCTATTTTTGCTGAATAGAGATTCCAGTCCTAACCCTCCTTCTTCTCTTGGTTGGCAAACTATCGTCCAACTAACTTTTGCTAATTCTTTATCTCCATTCTGTTTACCCCATAGAAATTGTTTCATTAATTTTTCAATCATTTCGATAAGCCCTTTTGATAGAAAAAGGTAGGAACACCAGTAGGTATTCATAGACAAGATCACCGATTTCAGAAGTTGAATCTTTCCATCATAAGAGAGTGCTCTATTTACCTAAGCCCCCAATCTTTTCTGTATCTTTTCAATCAAAGGAAAGCATTTACAGAATCTTAGTCTTCTTGATGAGATAGTAATCCCTAAATAAAGCAGGGGAGGATCTTTAGTTTCAATTCGTGTAATTTGGGACAGAATTTAAGAGTTGAGTACCACTTTAAGAGAGGATGAGAAAGCTTTTGCTTTGGTTCACACATAGGCCCAACATCTCTTTAGCACTTTTAAAGAGGATGAGAAAGCCTTTGCTTTGGTTCACACATAGGCCCAACAACTCTTTAAAGAAGTTCAGGGATTTCATCAAAGGAGTGACTGAGTATTCATTAGCCCTGCTTAGGAGCATAAGATCATCTAAAAAATATAAGTTAGTTAGTGAAATTTTCTTACACTTTGAGTGGTATCTAAATTTTGGGTCCGAAGAGATATTGAGCTTTAAGACTTGAGTAAGAACCTCCATGCAAGTAGAAATAGGTAAAGGGATAGAGGATCCCCTTGCCTAAGCCCCTTCGTCCCCTTAAACATCTCCGTAGGGCAGCCATTAATCAAAATCCCATAGGAAGCAGTAGAGATACATTCTTGAATCCATTGAATGAACTTTGGGGGAAAGTTCATAACCTCCATTGTTTTAATAAGGAAACACCAATTGACACTATCAAAAGCTTTCCTTAGATCAATTTTAAGAGTGCAATTATGGGGACTTCTCTTCAGATTGTATCTTTTAAAGAGTTCTTGCATTAAAAGGATATTGTCCCTTATGTCTCTGTCGGCCATAAAGTCTCCTTAGTTCTCACTGATAAGGAATTTTAGGACCTCTTTCATTCTATTCGCTAGAATTTTGGCAATGATCTTATATAGGAAATTGGTACATGAAATATGTCTATAGTTATTCCAAGAATTTGGGCTGGAATTCTTAGGGATCAAATACAGATGTTTCTTGTTTATTTCCTTTAGTAGGACCCCTTTTAGGAACATGTATTGCATCCTTGACTATCCCCCCCAAGCTAGTCCAAGTTTTCTGATAAAAAAAGCCATTTAGCCCATCTGGTCTTGGGGCTTTAGATCCATCCATGCTAAAAACAACCTTCTTAATTTCCTGATCTAAGATTGGTCTTGATAACCAAGCACTTTCATTTTCTGGAATCTTTGTTAGCCCCAAATTTTTTTTTTTAAGTTAAACATGATTAGACTAATTAAGTAAGTTAAGTTAGCATGAATTAGTAT
>JANZLD010000003.1:28945216-28959716 GCA_026413575.1 Erythroxylum carthagenense | reverse complement strand
TTTCTCGCTGAGTTCGCAAACTCACCCAACATTGCATTATATTTTTCAGGACAGCAGTAGTAGGTTTCCTAGCTCCATATTGTTAGAGTATTCTCTGCCTCGTGGATCGTCGGCAAGAGAAGCTATGGCGCAGAGGTGGGTCAACTGGGATCTTTTGGATGACCTAGTTAGGATTTGTCAGTTTCATTGTATAGTGATGCTTTGAACAAGATTATGTATTTATGAATTTGAGAAATGAAAAAGAAAATTTGGTTTCAATTTTTAGTGATATTTATATTTGATGCCTTATGGATGTTAGTTGGTTGCTCGGTAGTGCACCTTTATCGTGAGTTATGTGTCGGAGTGACCTGCTGGCGTCCCGATGTGTACCCTATAGTAAGGGGGCGCTACAAGAAAAACCATCCATAAAGGTAATATAATATCTTATGCCTCCTTTATTCATACAATTCTTAAAATCACCCTAATCTGTGTGCACCAAGTCTAACAATTGTGACTCTCTCTCGGTCCTTGACTTAAAAAATTTCTTAAAGTGTTTAGCCTCAACACAAATTTGATATTTTTCCAATTCATTAGTTATCTAGTTAGGTAACAAGCTTCGCATCCTCTTCATTGATCTCACATTCATATGCCTAATTCTAGAGTGTCATAGGTCTAAAGACTCAACAATATAAGAAGAAGAAGTATATACATTCATTTCAATGTCAAGCATAAATAAACCCCCATTATAAAACCCTTTTCTAACAAAGTTCCCATTCTTAGTCAGAACTAGCTTATCAGCATCAAAGGTCAATTTAACACCGACTTTGTTAAGCAATGCACCAGAAATCAAGTTTCTACGTACATTAGGAAGAAATAAAACATTTTCTAATGCCAACACTTTTCCAAAAGTGAGTTTGAGAGTGACTTTGCCAACTCCTTGGATAGGAACTCTGCTAGAGTTGCCTATGTATACGAATTCACCGTCAACAGCATCATTTAACTCCTTAAACAAGTCCTTATTGGTGCAGATGTAAAGTGTTGCTCCTATGTCAATGATTTACTTCTAGCAAGGTTGACTTTGAGCAGCATAGCGGTAATGATCTCTTTGTCATCACTAGCTTCAACCATATTAGCTTGAGGGTTACCAAAGCTCTTCTGGTTACCCCGTTGGTATCCCACCTGGTTTCCTTTCTCGAATTGTTATAGTTTCTGTCTGTGGCCTTTCTTCTCGTAGTTGATTCTAGTTTGACAATTAGAGTAGGATGGCTTGGCTTGTGACACTATCAACAGTTATCATCAATCCTCTTATACTTAAACTGACCTTGCTTATTGTTGAAAGACTTGTTTTGTCCACCATTCTTCTTAAAGTTATTAGCATTTTTATGTTCTACCACATAAGCCTTAATAGTAGGGACAAGGGTGAGTGTTTTGGTCTTATCTTGTGCAGGGTTGGCATCTTCAATCTTTATATATCCTATCAACTCCTAAAGCTTCATATCTTTCTTCTTATGTCTCAACTGGTTTTTATACTAATTCCATGAAATAGGTAGTTTCTCAATAAGGGCTTTAGCTTGATACAACTTACACATGTTCATACCTTTAACAAGGATTTCAACAACTTGATTTTCATACTCATGTAGTTGGTCCATAATAGACTTATCATCAAAAATGATAAATTTTAACCACTTAGCAACTGCATATTTCTTAGTATTGGCATCATTCGTCCCATATTTCACGTTTAAAGCATCCCAAATTTTCTTAGCATTTTTGTACTTGCAGTAGATATCAAACAAAGGGTTTATCATATAGTTCAACAGTTTCCCCCTAACGGTACAATTATCCTTAGTAATCTTAGGGTCAGTATTGTCATAAGGAATCTCTTGAAACATTACATAATTGATTTTGTATTGTTGAAAATAAAACGTAATTTTCTTAAACCATCATTTAAAAATTCTCCCATCTTCAGGTTCTAATCTAGTTAGGTTAAGTATAATTTTTTGGGCTACAATGATAGGGGTTGAACCTATGTGGGGAATAGTAAGTATAGAACCTACAATTGTCTCATTTGCAGACGACATATCAAATCCAAAAGTAGAAATATCTCACTTGAAATAATCACATAATATAAAGAAACAACATCGTATTCCGACTTCTACTAAAATAAATATGTAGCAACAAAATCATAGTAATTTCCAACAAATAGTAGCACACAACAATAATAATTTTCCGAACTAGTGAAAATGCAAGGTGTTGTGAAAATCACTGCCCTAAGTCAAAAAATTTTCCTCTACAGTGCAACAGGACAACGAGATCTGACCCTAGAGTTAACACCTTCTCCACCAACTTTGGTGCACTCCAAAGGGTGGAGTAGGAACTGTCTCTAAAAATTAATGAAACTAGACAAAAGAAAAATAGAAAAGATAAGAAGATATGTGTATAAAAGTGTTTTTATATGGAAGATGTGTGCCTTATATAAGAAAATGAGCAGAATCGTGACTGTGGGAGAGAGCAAAAAGAACAAAGTGTGTGTCGTAAACAAGATAGATAAGCTATTTATATAGGAAAAAACAAATGACCGTTTGGGTGTATTAAAGAATAATAATGAAGATGGGAAACGTTTTGGACGTTTGGATATAATAAAACTAATAATATCTATGATGGTTGTTTAAGAATAACAGCTACGATCATATGCGTTATTGTGTAATAAAAATGAGGTATAACTGACAAGTTTTTAGAACAATCGATACCAACACTCTCAAGTTAGGGGTCACATTCAAAGAGTAATTTATCATTTAATCGAACATGAAAACAAAACTATCCAATATGTTAGTCATGTCTAGTGCCTGAAACACATAGTTCACGAACTCCAATTATATGAGATGAAAAGAAGCCAATATAATATGGGCTAATTTCTCATTTACGAGAAGCTATTCATTCTATACACACCTTCCTCTTTGATCTAGATAACAAGAAAAATAGGGTTATACAAGTTTATGAATGTTAAACAAATAAATCATCCTCTACATATAACAGCACGTCCCTAGAACATTAAAGTAAAATGATTGTTTCATAACATATTTACTAGTATTTTTCTTCCAATTAAAAGACTTCTAGCTACATGTAAGATAGTTGTTTAATTTAATTAAATTTAATTCGAAAAGAACACAATTTAAAAAAAATCGGAAAGAACCCATCAAGTGAAACTGAAGTAGTAACAGGTGAACATATAAACTATTGTTTAATCCCACATTAATTTAGGATATCACTTTTAGTATCAATAAATATTTTCTCTATAAATCTTTATCTTCTTCCAATTTAATATTCTTTAAAAGAAATTGAGCATGTGAGCCTCTCCTTGGAGATGATATCAACTACTATTTCTTCATTTAAATTATGTGGAAAAAAAATTGTTCCATGTTTAACATAAGGTTCTTGTTTTGAATTCTTTCTAAGTTTCATATGATTGGGATTTTATATGTAGAATAAATGATTTATAATTTGAAGTAAGTTAAACTATAAAACTCTTTTTTTATATATACAAACTCACACAAATTTAAGTTATTTGAATTAAACTTTTCTCTTATTTAATTTCCTATTTGATAAATACTTTTTAATTTACTAGCATATAATTTGAATTTACTTTATCAGTTATTACAGTTTTCATGAGATGTTAAGTTCTTTTGGTCTCTATAGTTTCTCACTAGATTGGTGGAAAACTTTATGACTTTTAATGCCTGTTTGTTTCAGCTTTTGGAGGGTGAATTTCCACCGCATAAGCTGTTTTTAAGAGAAAAATGAGTGTTTGATTGTAAAATCCAAAAACACTTTTTTTATAGAAATAGTTTTTTGGAAGCTAAAATATAGTTTTTTGAAAAGTTTAAATTTGAAGTTTTTTTAAAAAGCACTTTTTTGGTAGATTTTTTAAATCAATTAATGAGCCTATTTTTTAGTCTTTTTTACCATTATATTTTGACATATAATTCCCACAATACCCATAAACACATCTTTATGTTTATTTTGAGATTTGTATAATATTATTTGACTTTTTTATATGTTTTAATATTTATTTTTGATATTCATTTTAATTATATTATAATCCATATAAAAGATTTGGTTAGATATATTTTTATTTATGAGTCATATAGTTTAAAATTATATAATAATTAATATATTGTGCTTTGCATATTATTTAATATATTTTAAATAATATTTATATGTATAAATAATTTTTATTACAAAATAAATTATAGTTAAAATTAAAAATACTTTTTATTTTATATTATCAAACAGTCTATTGTATGAAGCTCTTAAAAAAACTTTTTTTTAAATGACAGCTAAACAATCAACTGATTTTTTAGAAAATTATTTTTAAAAAAACTATACTAATAAAAGTTATATTGATATAAGCTAATTCAAATAAGACCCTTATTGTAACAAGCGCAAGCTAATTATCACTTTAAAATTTTACCCTTCCATAGTATGGCCATTAACACGTCATTCTCATAATGAGAAGGATTTTCACCGGTTTTTATGTCTTTCAAGCCCACCAAGCCTATACATCAAACAAGAACAATCACATGTAGTCATATTTGGATCCCTAAATAATAAGTTATTCTTTAGAGAATCATTAATTATGTTTTGTCCATCGCAATGTAATCATGTCAAAATATGATTTGCCGGAACCGATCCGCATGACTGCTAAAAAGTGAAAATGACTGGAATACCCAGTCAAAGCTCTTAACGAGTTGGTTTATTTATTATTGTAAGCAGAGAAATGGGGTAATTGGAAACAAAAATGACTTTAACAAGAAATTAATAAGGCACACTTAACACTATCCCAGACTTTCCATAATGTAACAATAAAGTAATAATTAATTCGTACAGTAAAGGGCATGCCTTAGGCATTTTGGATGACAGCCAAGCCAGCCCAAAATCATTTCCTATGGGTCCCACTGACACGCGGCTTATCAATCCAAACCGCGTTAGACAAAGTAAAACTCCCCCGTTAAATTAAATCCCAGAAATCCCAATTCTTTCTTCTTCTTAATTCTATTCTCTGCATAAAAATTTAAAAAGAACAAATAAGATAGAGCGGAGTTTCCAACTCGTTTTCCTGTTTCCTCGTTGCAATCGATAACGAACAGCAAAAGCCACAGCCTTTTCAAGTCCCAAGGTTGGATGACTCCTTCTTTTCTTTGTCTTGGTTCATGTTTCCTTTTACGTTTATGGGTAGTTTCAATCAATAGCTCAAGTTTCTAGCATAATTTGTTACTTTTTGGTCATTACAGCGATTTATTCGTCTGTTTCTTCTCCTGAAAGGGAAATCTCTTGGTGTTCTTGGGTTCCTAGGGAAGTTAAGAGTTGGGGAAGAGAATGAGTGATCGCTTGGTTTTGCACGTTGACCGGCTGGTGACGCCGGAATCGTCGTCGTTGGGTTCGGTGCGGACGGAGATAGAAGGGGCTGCCGGAGCGTCTTGCTCTAGGGAAAATGAGGAAAGGAAAGATTTTTCGGAGGCGGAAGAGGCGCCTTTGATTTCGGGGACGGAGTGTCGCATTTGTCAGGAGGAGGACTCGGTTAGCAACCTGGAGATTCCATGTGGCTGCAGTGGTAGTCTCAAGGTTTTGATTTTTATAGTGTATATTTTCAAATCTTAGATTTTAGTTAAGCTAAATGCTTCTTTAGGTGTGTTTTTGGATCTTGGTCAATCTGTTAAGGTCAGTTACGAGGTGGCTCCATTCTAGCAGTGGAGGAAATCGGCTGTTCCCTATATTAGTTAAAGCAAACAAGGTCATGAGGTCTGTTTTAATTGACGCAGTAGATTAAAACTAGGATTAGTTCATGCTTTTTGATGATGGGTTGCAGAAGAATTCGTTACTACCTTGAACGCTACAAGTATTTTTTAATTGCATTTTGAAATTATTCTTACATTTTATCTTATGGAAAGGTTATTGATGAGATATTTACATTCACATACATGGGAACTAGTTTGTAAGTTATTTTCTTGAAGAAGACATAAGTCCTCATTTATCATGTGCGTTCATTGCCCAGTGGTCCTTCCCTTTTTGCTATCTTCATCTGCGTGAATTTTGTTTGTTGTTGTTTAATGGTTGTGATATACTTTTTGCAGTATGCTCATAGAAAATGTGTCCAGCATTGGTGCAATGAAAAGGGAGATACCACATGTGAGATCTGCCATCAGGTATATTCAACTACCAAAGTTGGCCTAGAGTTTTCAGGCATGGTGCTGAATGCTTGGTATTTGATAGGAGGCTATTTGTCTTTTTTATCTGCTTGAATTATAAACCTGTGGCATGCTGAGAAACTTTTCACTTTGAAGTGAAACTCCTGGAAAAGTGATGTATGGATGTTTCTGAAACCTGATTTTACATAAGTTATAAGCTGATATTACATAACCTATCATCTCTCTTTAATTTTCCGGAAAACATCTTTGAATAACTAAATGGTACAATGGGAAAAATATTGTTCACCCAATTATGAATCTCAAGATGCATTTTTGGATTATTTCCCAGAATAGTAAAGTTCATGCATCTAATTACTAGCTGGTCTTTTTGTGGATTTATCTTATTCACTTATCTTGATGCTTTTGCCTTCATGTATTTTGAGTGGTTGGATTGTATTACTGCTTGCTTCTTTGTTGACCTTTTGCATTGAATTCTTGTTTATGACTATCCGAATCGTGTTGCCTCAGATTAGTAGTGAGTGTTTTGTTTGTAATTTGATAAACGAGGTAGATGGTTGTGGTCATGATTTTGCAAAAGCATGTCTGTAAACTCAGAGAAATTGGTTTCACTTTCTTTCATATGCTTCTTTAAGTTCCACTCTTAAATTCATGGTTTAATCCATCTTTCTTTCATTTGATTTACAGCCTTATCTACCTGGTTATACTGCCCCACCACGTGCACCACAGTTCGAAGACACTGTTATTGACCTTGGGTAGGGTGCAGTTCTTCATCTGTTCATAATTGTCTATGATACTGGTTTGCTGTTCTTTAAGGACAAGTGTGTGACCGTAGGCTACTTTAAATGTTTTATATAAAACAGAAATGTCCATTTGGCCACTGAGATATATCTTGCTTATTGGATTTTATGTGATTTACTTACAATTGGTGATATTATGTTCTCTTCATGATTCTTTTGCAGTGGAGGCTGGACAATCAATGGAACCCCTGTGGATCTGCGTGATCCTCGCATTTTGGCCATTGCAGAGTCAGAACGACATTTTTTGGAAAATGAGTATGATGAGTATGCTTCTTCAAATGCCAGTGGAGCTGCATTTTGTCGTTCAGCGGCTCTTATTGTAAGCTCTTAAATTTTAAACTCCTCTCATTAGTGCAGGAACATAAACTATTGAACATTATACGGCATGCAATTCATATGCAACTTTTGATTAGAGGGGTTTTTGCATATGATTTCTTGTTTGATGGAGCAATCGACATCATCCATTTACGTTACTAAATAGTAAATACTGAAGATATAATCAGTGGAAAGTAGATATGGAAAATAAGAAACTGAATGACCTTCAGTTATTGGTTAGCATTTGAATGCTATTACCTTTACATATCTCAGTTATTTTCATCAGAATATTATGCAACATTTTTAATAGCTGAAAATTGTTACTGGTTAAGAAAAAGCATATTCGTAGTTCCTCTTTTTTGCCTTTGCGGTAGTGCAACTGAGGTTTGATTTTAATGTGAAAATGCACATTGTTGCAGTTACTAGCCCTTCTGCTCTTACGGCATGCATTGACTGTAACAGATGCTGATTCAGATGATGATGTGTCTACATTCTTCTCTGTAAGTGATTTATGATCATTTTATTGTGTTTCCACAAGTTTGGAGTATTACATCATGGCTTTTCTTATTAAGAACATAATGCGCTATGTTTACATTCACATTTCATCTCTGGCAGCTCTTCTTATTAAGAGCAGCTGGCTTTCTTTTGCCCTGCTACATTATGGCTTGGGCCATCAGCATCTTGCAGCGTCGAAGGCAAAGACAGGTAAATGTCATTTTCACTCATTATATTCTTATTCTTGCATATTTATTGATCTGCCTATGCAATCTTCTCATCAAATTTGTGTATTCCTTCTAAAATATGTACCATAATTTGATGCAACAGGAGGCTGCAGCATTGGCAGCTGCACAAGTTGCTTTTGTGGTACAGGCTGGACAGCACAGGGGTTTGCAGTTCACAATAGCACCAGGACCTACTGCAACTCCACACCAAGAACCTGTTTAATCGATGCAAACATGGAATCCTCCATAATAAGCCATATGGCAAAGTGATCAGGGAAAATGATATCAAAGAATTATCGATAAGTGAAGTTAAATCAGCAAAGCCCAAATGACTGAGCAGCTAGATGCCTTCAATTGCTGATGTATCTTGTCTTCCAGTTCCACATCTGTGTATATTATTTTTAACATCCTCACTAAGAGCTACAAGGAGATTGACGTGTATCTGATGTGGAATCATCTGTCAGTCTTCACCTGTATTTGACACTTGCGTATTTACTACAATATCGATCTCCCAACCATCTCATTTGACCGTTGTTTTATCTTGGCAAGAATTAATTAATACGAGGACATCGTGTTTGTGCAAAGTTCCATGACAGGTGAGCTAGTTAAAGTACCCCAGAACTTTCATTCCCCGTGAGTTGCCATCATCATCTGCAGATATTGATCCTAGTTAATGATCTTTCATTTTTTTTGAGTACCATAGCTTTATAAACAATAAATTCCCTTCTTCATAATTTGGTTTTGAACCGGCCAGCCGTGTAAATAAGTTGGACCACACGGTCAGACCTGTTGTCATCTCTATTTTCTAGGCACACCATAGATTTATACATAATAAGCCTGTTGTCATCTCCATCTTCTAGACAGACCAAAGTTTTATAAACACTAAACGATCCTATTGATATATTATCAATGTGTTAGAGGTAGAACCATAGGGGAAAGAGATACAAGTACAGGAGATGGAGTAAATTGAAGGATGCTTTTTTTTAATAAAAACTTCATTCTGGATTCAAAAAATGTATTTAAAAGAAATATTAAAAAACCTTGATTGTCCCATGATGACATTGCGCACCCATAAGAAAGTATAAGCACCAAGTTAAATCATAATTTAATTTTCCTAAAGTGAATTGAACACTTTCAATCATAACAGTTGTCCCATAAAATGTACTAAGTTAAAACTTTCAGAGAGACAAAACCTTGATTGTCCCATGATGACATTGCGCACCCCTTGACATGATTTAGGCAAAGGACTGCCCTTCCCATCATATAGGAATAGACGATTTTAGTACAAGAGAATGATTGGTGTCAGGAAATGCAATCTTTGGTTACAGTGTTTGAAGTTTTAGGGGAGAGATGATCAGCACAAACGTCCTTCGTAAGCTGTACGGGAGTCCGATGCATTAGTCCCCGTGTAGGTGCCACTCAAAATGAGGGTGCAGAGCGTTACGAATTACAAATTGCTACTAAAGCACCAAAGCATATATTCTTGCATGTTCTTAAAAGCAGAACAGAGAAGCATCTCTTGGATCGCCCTTTTACATGTTTTTCAACATTCTGTTTGCAGATCCTTTTTTGCTCCCGCCTTTATAAACCATACACTAATTCCTAACCCAACAAGTTCAATAAGAAACAGATGCAAATTATTCACGTGTTTTTCACGACCATTGTCTCCTAATTCCAATGAGACACTGCGGCCTTTTGTTTTCAAAATATGTGGGGAATGCTGTTGAAAACAAGGAACAATACTGGCATCTTAATGCCTCGTAGCTAGTCAATTCCTCAAAACAAATATGTGTGAAATCTCTGTGAATCATCATTTTCATTATTTTCACCAATGAGCCTTGCGGTTCATTAGCCAGAAGCTTTTTACTGTCATTAAAATATGACGCAAGATTAATATTTTTCTCTTTTAAAAATCTCTTATACATATCGTCATCGTATAGCTTTTTTTTGTACATATCGTCATCATACAGCTGCTTTTAAACAGACTGATTATGATTAGTTTCACTTTCAATGGAAGAGGAGAATGGCCGAAGAAGCAGAATATGATCTGTAGCTGTTACAACTTACAAGCTCAGCCTGCTACTTTATCTTTATCATGCTTTGATTCTTCTTTAGCTTTTTTCTTCTTTGGCCTGTTTTATATTGGTAGCTTAGTCCTTTTCCACGGGCTAGGGAGTAATTGCTCCGAAAACATTAATTTCACTTCTGAATGCAAGTGCATAAGAAAAGTTGCAAACTTTAAGAGACCAGCCTCGAGAGTCCCGAATCTACAAGGTTTTTAGCTGCTACTCGACAATTTTAGCTATAAACAAATACGAATCAACATTTGCTTTCCTTTGGTTACTGAAATTCCGAAGCATTTTAATGGAAATAACTTTTTTTTTTTTTTGGGTAATTCCCCTGGTATCCGGCGTCACAAGGACAACCGACTAAATCCGGAGCTAAGCCTATATAGGACCTTTCGGGCGGCTCAGTTCTCCCTCACTAGAATTTAAGACGAATCTATATTCAAGACTCAAACTTGAGACTTTGGCTAAGGATGGACAGCCGTCATGGGTAATGTAAGATGAAGCGTCTACAAAGAAAGACATTAATATTAGCAAGTACAGGGGAAGAGAAATTCTCCCTTCCACTTTATTCCAATCATGTCTACACTCCTAGTACAACGTTTAACATAAAATAATGTTGCATGGGCGACAAAAACAAGGTTAGAATAGAGTAATTAAAAAAGGGAATTTTAAATCCAATTTGTGGGTAGTACTCAATAAATTGATTATTCTCAAATTTTTTGACTTTTTGGTTCAAATTTACCAAGGATCAATACAGCCCTCTTGTTTGACATGTCTATTGAATTGGCTTATCAACTATTGAGTTTGAGATTTCATGAAACTCAAGTACAGGAGTTCTCAGTAAGTTTTAACTCAATTACAGCACTTCCTTTTTTTTTTTTTTTTCCCCCTTTCCTTTCAACAGCTTCTGTTTTGAGCTTTCCATATGACAAAATGTGATATGAATTGATAACAAGAGAGGGGCGCGTATTTTTTTTGGGTGGAGGTACATACATAAACGACAGAAGTTATGTATGGAATGAGGACGTAGTCATGATCGCAAGTAACCCGTGTGAGAAGCTTTTAATTGTTCAAGAGATTGGTTCTAGTGGACAAGGAGAAGATAAACAAAGCATAACTGGGTCATAATATTTTTAAAACTAGTCCTCCAATCAGTTCCCTACCCTAAAAAGCGACTAGGAAAAGAAATGAAGTGCTCAATGGCCGTTTGAAGCGTTTGACTGGTCAATGAGCCCAACTACTCCCGCTGGAAAGTGACAAACAATATGGATTTTGTTTCAGGTTTGAGATAAAATGACCAATAGCTATCCTGTCAGGGATGATATGTCAAGTTTCAAAAACTCTTAAAGAACCTATTGACTACAGGCTCACCCTTAATTTGACACTCTGTAATCAGTTTTGTATTTTTCTGCACATTCTTTATGCCTGCGTTTGAATGTGATGGTGTGATATTATCAACTAAAGATGTAGGAATGATTGAATCAGGTACATATCATGGCAATAATAAATTGCTTAAATAGTAAGTGAACTTTGTTCGAAATGAAAAGAAAGAAAAAAAGAATAGAAGCAACAGGAAGTTATCGTTTCCTTATTTTGTGTTAGCTTGCATGCATAGACTAGACATTAGAAAGATAAACCCACTAGCCTTGTGAAAGGATTTAAATTTAAAAGCTAGTTAGGGAGAATAAGGACACAGAGAAACAACGCATTTACCCTTTTCCACTGTAAATGGAGGACAGAAAGCAGAGAATAAGCACATTCACAACACATTCAAGCTGAGGCTAAACCACCGTTAAATGAATCGGCAGTATTTGATAAAAGTTGAAAGAACATACGCTTTAGAATGTTCCAAATTACATGTGAATAATATTATAACAGCATATGCAGCAGCAGCAGCAAGAGTGAAGGAAAAAGCAAAAAAGGGAAAGACAGTCCTCAAAAATAAACGGAAAAATTTTACACCAGGAGAAGAGTATTGAAACAGGATTAAGAAGTTGGCAACCAAAATAAGAGCAAAGAAAGGCATAAAGAAACACAAGAAAACAAGTACTGTTCTTTTTGTTGCATAGAGAATAAAGCTAAAGAGTAGAGGAGATCTTAGAATGGTATAAAGCGATCGTTTGTTTGTTTTTTTTGGATAAAATTCTTTACCCTCTAATTTGATTCTTTACTATTAGATGACATTGGCCATGCTAGCTATCTTCTAGTCCTCCTAAAACTTAAAGAAACAAAACCCACCTTTCCTTAATCCCAAAGGAATTGTACACATACATAGAGTATCTTTCTTCCTAAGAAACATATTTTTAACTACCAACAGCAAACCTGTTAAATCCTAGAAAGTAAAGTTTCTCCATGTCCACCTAAGCTTAAATTTAGGCAGACAGTCTCACCTAATAATTATAGGCTTGATAACGTACTATGTTGATAGATTTAGAAACTACAATAATCTCCTGACCATGTCCAACTAGGCATCGGATTGGTGATTTGGCACCACAGCTAAGCGTGGAAGAGGCCAGTAGTGCCTGTTAATGTTTTGAATAGACAAAAGCAATAACAAATGATAGAGATGTTGGGAAACAAATGAAAAAAGATGCTTGGCTTCTCAAGGGTATTGTTCCAACCCCTTTATTCATCCTTCTCAGACTCTTCAATAACAGCCTGTTTTAGATTGCAGGCTTATGACTTGGGGTGAATCTGAAATTCCCCTAGGGCTTCTGGGACCCCCTGATCTGCTTTTCTTCTTTAAAAGACTACACCAAATCTAACAGGAAATAAATACAAGACTCATGTCTACAGGGATGGGACCTGAAAATAGAAGGATCATATTAGACCTGTTTATCCACTCTGAACAGAAAGGGAACGTATCCTGTTCTTGTTTGCTTCAGAGCAGAAACAATGGCTTTGAAAAGTTCTCGTAGGTTACTCTTCCTTCTCATCTGTATTGGGTCTTTAGCACTTCAACCTGATAGAGCTTATTGCCTAACAAACGTAGACCTTGTCCTGAGACACTCTGTTAATGCTCAAAAGACGATGGCGCATAAGCCGCATATTCTTCAAGATAAAGCCATGCGGAGAATGAAGGCAGAGAAGCAAGCAACAAATTCAAACAAGTCATTCGATCCTAATCAATCAAGCACAAGAAGAGTAAGAAGAGGAGCGGATCCTATCCATAACAGGTCAGACCATACCTGAATTCTTTCTCATCAACAAAACCGTACAGCAAGAACAAGTAAGTTGAGACTAAAGAAAGAAAGAGAGAGCTCCAAGCAATGCACAAAAATTGGAACTGTAGTTGCATCTCAAAGAGAAATCTAGAAATGATGGATTGGTTAGTTTTTCTTTGGTTTTCTTCTTTTATCCTTTTCAAGGTTTTTTGTTGTCTGTACGGTAACAAGCAAAAACTATTCTAGACAGTCATTGAAAATTCAGCCAGCCAGACACATTCATCTCTGATTAAGTATTTAAACGAATAATTAACCTTCAAGGAGGAGAATGGTATAGAAGATGATGTCAGCTTCCTGAAACAGAATAGAAGAATTTTTTCAACTTGACAGTTGCTTGGCCTTGGTAACATGATTTCCTGTAGATCGCAGCATATTCGTTTGTAATTCTTTCTCCATTCTCAAACACAATGCTCTTCAACAAGTTCCGTACTTGGAAGAACAATCTTCTAGTCTTCTTGTTTCCGTTGCCTAATTTTCCTGGAAAAGGTGTAATTTGGAGACAGATGTTTGCAACCTACAAGAGTTTGATAATTATGCTGTGCATAATTGCAATAATTATAAACATTAAAGTGCCACGACAATATAACTAGTAATCTCGTGTATAAAACCCCGATAACATCTTACCTGCGACTTTGGAATACGAAGATCTGGTAAGCTTGCCCCACAATTCCAAAGAGTTGGAAACAGTTTTTGATGGATTTCCTTGTGGCTTAACTTCACGAGTTTAAATTATAGTAGTGGAGAGGCCTTTGACTGGTATAATTATACCATTTTGTATACAAAATGACGAGCAATGTTGTCTGGAAGGAAAAAGAACACATATTTTACAGTTACACCAAAGAGTTGTTACGTGCATGTTGGACTGAAACATTCATCTTTATCGGCGTTCCTTAAAAATGTAGCAGTATGTCTTTGGTCTCCGGAGCAAAATTGTAACATCCCACCCCCTACTAGAAGGGTAAAATAGGAAATTTGACATAGGATGAGATTGATAGGGATTTCTTAGTGTTGTCCAAGCATACTGGGACTAGTGAACACCGAAATCTGTGCACATGAAATAACTGTACATGCATACATGATATTCCCGGTTTGCGAGCCTAAGACAATTTTATTAAGATTAACGTGGTTAATGGGTTTGAAAAATTATTCTGAGTGCGCCATAAATTGTTTTCTATTTTACTGGAATTATAG
>JANZLD010000003.1:28828765-28838778 GCA_026413575.1 Erythroxylum carthagenense | reverse complement strand
ATTTCTGTTATATTGTGATTTAATTATTGCGATGCCATATGGACTATTAGCGAAATTTTCTGGTAGTGAACCTTTATCGTGGGATACGTGTCAGAGCGACCTACGGGCATCCCGATGTGTACCCTACGATGAGGGGGCGCTACAATATTGGTCATATCGACACAGGAAATGGAAAAATTATGAGTAATTTGAAACATAATGAGGAACTAGTTAAGGAAGTGAATGACCAAATAAGGGAATGAAAGACCGAGTGAGTCTATTGACTATAGTCATTTGAAAGAAATTATTCGAGGAGTGAAGTTAAATGGGAAATAGAGGACCACACTACCTTCCTGATCAATTAGATAAGAATTTCAAGGGCGAAATTCTTTTAAGAGGGGGAGAAATGTTGGCCCCCAATTTTTTTTCTTGATGAATAATCATGTTTACATGAATTATGAGGTTTTGATGGGTTAATTTTTGGAGTTAATTGTTATGTCAATATTGGTAGGATTTTATTATATGGTTTAGTGGAATTAAATTAGTAAGAGTGCATCAAGTGAAGGGCGAATTTGGAAGAGCTAAACCAAAGAGGGGTATATTTGAAAGGACAAGAAAATTGTTGTCTTGAATAAGAAGAAGAGGAAGAAATTGTGGGAGAGAAGAGAAAATAAGAGAGAAAAACGTGGGAGAAGAAAGAAGAAGAGAAGATCATGGGAGAAGAAAGAAAGAAGAAGAAGAAGAGAAAATCAACTTGTTCTAGGTAAGTTCTGCCATCTTTCCTTCTCACTTGGGTAGAAAACAAAGAAATAGGAAGAGAATGAGTTTGTGTAGGAAGAAAGAAGAGAAATCCTAGATGGATGTTTATGGATTTCTAAACTAAGTTGAGTTTTCTAATCTAGGCAAACTTTGGGAATGGTTAAATGAAACTCAAATGAAGTGGGATATGCTTAAGAAGTTGTTGATGAATGGTATGTGAAAATGTTTTAATCTTTTAGGGTTAATGATCAAAGATAGATCATGATGTATTTGTGGATGATTTTTAGTTGAAATGAAGTAGAAAGGATGATTTTTGTATATGATGTGTTACATGTAGATGTTGGATATGAATAATCTAGAAAAATTTAGGAGAAGAGTTGCATTTCTGTGAAAATTTGTTGTGGCTAACTTTTTGGTTCGTCGTGGCCAACTTTTGTAGTTTGCTGTAGCCAACATTAAAAAAAATCAAAGTTCACCGCGGCCAACTTTTTGGCTTACCGTGGCGAAGTTTGTCCGGAAACAACTTAAACATATTTTGGTATTTTAGGCATAACTTTTTCTGTAGTTGTCCAAATGGAGTGATTTTTTATTTGGAGTAAACTAGAGACATAGGGATACAATGTTTATGAAGAAATCGAGTTTTAATTCAGTATTTAAGAATTCTAAGTTTTGGATGGACGTTGAGCATAGAATACTGTTTCAGCATAAGAACAGTCCAAAAATGTTTGGGGCATAACTGTCGGATTATTAAACCAAATTGAATGATTTTGGTGTCATTATAAACTTAAGACAATAAGGAACATTTTTTTAGAAGTAAGGGTTACAAAATTTCTTCATTTACCTTATCAAAATGATAGTGGAAAATTGACCCGAAAGATTGAATTTTTGAAAGGGTTTTAGGTTCAAAAAGCTTAGGAAATGCATGGGTTTTAGTGAATATGTTTCTTTGGGTTCTAAATTGTATTCCTATTGAATGGGAATTTTTGTCATTGATAAAGGGAATTAAGGAAGGCAAGAGGGTCAAGAGGAGAGGCACATTGGAGCAAGTCTATAAGAAAGGAATTCAATGTGGGTAATATATTTATGGTTATTGTGTAATATGAGCAAGTTTGTCTTATTGGTGAATATATGCTAAATGGCTTCAATTGAATGCATGTGTATTGTATGTTAACTTGCTTGATAGTGAATTATTGTGATTGTTGAAAACGCATTGTGATTTATGAATTATGATTAAGTTATGCCAATGAAACATCTCATGGCATTTTGTGTGAATGAAAAGATAGAAAAGCATGAAAGTATGAGCGTATGATAAAATGATTATGTGCTTCTATTTGCGCAAGAGTGGAACCATTCTATTCGTCGCATGTACATTAACAAGAGCCTTCTCCTGGCTGCTCGCTTGTGACATATGAGCTCAAAAAAATAGACTCATTCTATTCATGATGTAACCTTCGGTTTCTCCATTTTGTTTCCGTGGAACTCTCGAGCCATTTGTTTGTGCATAGCATATTCGATTTGTTATGTATGATGCATAATTGAGTGTTATGCTTTGAAGGATAACTAACATAATATGTTCTATGTAATGACTTTTTGTTAATTATGAATATTTGTGTTGGCCCCCATTTCCGGAGCCCAACATCGAATATGGGATTATGAAGCTTGAGCATGGAGGATGGCTTGGAATTTGGAACTTTAAAAGAAAAATCCTTCGAGAGTAAAGGTAGGCTTTGCCACGGCGAATACATGTGAGAAAATCCCTTGGACCTCTCGGGAATTTTACACTGCAATGAACGATTTAACTTTCGCTGTGGCGAACCTACAATTGTATTTTCGTCGCAGCAAACTCACCACGCCAACGAAAATAAAAAGCTTCGCTGCGGCGAAAACCCCTGAAACAAAACACACAACCCAAAATCAACATACCTTATTTAATGCAACTTAAACTTTTTCAACTACTTAACCCCATCATTAACTCTACTGAATGTAACCATAAATTTCCCAACAACCATCCTCAATTCAAACCCAAAACAAGATAAACTTATACATAAACACATGCAATTTCCAAAATCTGAATACATATTTCATTAATAACAAAAATAAGAGTTTTACAAAGCTTTAATGGCATTTCAAGCCATAATACATCAGTTGGGTTTTGAGAACCAAAAGTACGAAATACATTTGAACTAGAAAAACTTGAAATGCGGCTAAAGCCTTGAATTCCAAAAAAATCTAGCTTAAAAACACAAAAGCATGTCAATTTGAAGTGATGTCGTAACTCTTGACCTACTCGATCTCTTGCTCATCACCCGAATAGGGGAAGGAGAATGGGGGTGAGCTTAAAGATTGTGGGTAACAAATTTATAATCGACAAACAAGCAAAAACTATTTTCAAAACTCATTGCCATTATACATTTTGGAAACCAAAGTAATTGCACATGTAAATATCATCAAACACTTATTCCTCAAAATTCTAAATTTATCAAACAATTCATGAGAAGTATTAAATCATGTATACATCAAACTTGTCAATAGATTATAAAAACATAAACACATTAGAATGGTTTGGGTAGATCTATAAACATGAAGCACTACACATTTTTACATAATGGTCCTGTGTAGTCGTAAACTTGAGGGAGTCCATGAGGAGCTCCATGCCACTAGCGGGCAGGTGGGAGAAGCCTTAACTTGGTCAATGTGCACGTGACATTCTTGAGGGGCTACCACAAACAGACATAACACATATTTCATAACTTGTAAACTTGTTGCCCAAAATGGCACTTTTCTTTTTTGAAAACTTGCTTTTCAAATACTTGATATATTTTGGAAATCATTTCTAAAATCATGATTTTATAAGCATGTATCCTTTCAAAGAGAAATCCTTTTCAAAGTATTTTCATCAATAATCAACACAATTCATGTAGCAAACATATAACAATTTCATAATACAATCAAGAAGCAAATAAATGCAACATCTATTATGCAATTGAAATCATTTAGCTTCCTTGATTCAAAGAAAACAATGAGTGGTTATTTACTCTATTATAAAAATGTACCCACCTTGAATTCCTTGCTTATAAACTTGCTTAAGAATGTCTTTCCTCTTGCTCCTCTTGCCTCTCTTGCCCCACTTGATTTCCTTAAACAATAACCAAAATTCCATTCAATTTGGTTTAGAAATCGGAAAGTCATACGTCAACAATTTAGACTATTTCTAATGTTGAAATAAAAATCTATGCTCGACTTCCATCCAAAAATTGAGATTATTAGAGATTGAATTTAGACTTTATTCCTTCATATAATTTGTAGCCACCAAATCAAAAATCATCTCATTTGGACATCTACAGGAAAAGTTATGCCTAAAATACCAAAACATGTCTGTGTAGTCAGAAATTTGCCACGACGAACTTGTCCAGAAACTCACTCCGAAGATATATTTTTCTACATTTTTCACCTTTTCACTTCCCCCTTTCATATATAACCCATCTTAACACTAACCCATCTTTTCTACTTCATTTTCAAATTCATTTCCAACCCAAAATCATTCACAAACCAATTCATAATCTACTCTTGATCATTAACCAAACAATAAAACATTAATATAAACCATTCATCCACAACTTCCTACCCACATTCAACCATGTTTTCTCTTCTAACTAACCCTATCTATGCTTCATCCAACAATCAAGAAGGTTTAATGCTTATACTTACTTGTTTTAGCCTTAAAGTCTTCAAGTTCTTCAAGATATCCCAAAAACCCTAGATTTTCTCTTTTCTTCCCCTCTTCCACGATTTTTGCTCCTCCACAATACAAGACTACATTTACTTCTTTCACTTTTACCTTAAATGCTTGAGCAAAGTCCACTATGTCCTTCCATGTAATGCCTTAATCCTTTAACCTTAAGTGATCTTCCAATTTTTCCCTTATACATTCTTACTTCTTCAATTTAACTTACACCATACTATACTCTAACTTAATCTTAATTTCTCCATTTAATAATTTTAATTCCATCAATACAAGCAGTAAATTCTCCAATCATTAACATGCTAATTAAACACCAAAAAAATAATTTATCTAGCATGACCACAAAATTTAATCTATTCATGCTTAATAAAATAAAAAAATTAGGGCCTAACAATTTGAGTTAGAATTTATGGATGATTGACTTCCTAGCTAAAATAAGTTATAGATGTATATGAATGAATTATATGTATATGTTTGAATTGTATGGCTCATTGCCAATGGCTATAAATGTATAAGCCACTGAGCATCGCAACTCACCCCATTACCTTCCACTCCACAGGTGAAGGAAAAGCAGAACAAGAGAATTGTGAACCTTGCAAGGCATTTGGAAACTCCAAGATAGCTACATTTAGTAATAAAGTTAGTTTATAAACTTTTGGTATTTAGAATCATATTAAGCATAAGCATCCAACTGTATCATGTGCATTTTGTATTCTATAATAAGCCAATAGTGTGGCTTTTGATACGTAAATAAAGTTTTCAAACTCTTTTGCTTTAGTAATGAAATAATGAATTGAAGAAGTTTCGTTTGTATATGTTCATAGTTAATTTCTTTGTTAAATGAAAGAATTGTATGAATGTACATAAGTTTGTGTTGAATATTGGTGGTCTGGGTTTTGTCCGAACGTTTCAATGGGGCGAGGCATAGAGTACGCCGCGGCGAACCTTTCTTGAATGGTTTCTGTGCTAAATTTGGTAACTTCACTGCGGTGATGCAAAGACTTTTGCCGCGGCGAACTATTCAAGAGGAAACTTTGTCACGGTGAAGCCAAACTTTCGTCGCGGCAAAGCCGTCGGTGCTGAAGCTAAAATTTTCTGAAGTTTGAAATTTTTGGAAAATCAGAGTCTCTCATAGGTACCGTGACTCGAGCACCAGCTTTGTTTGGTATCAGAATGATAATTAGACTCTGGAAACAGGGTCCAACAATTTGATTGTATGAATTCAAATCAAGAAATTAACACAAAGCAGTAACTGAAATTGAGCAACATAAAAGGTCACTACGAAAATTAATTAAGAGAAATTAACAAGTTATGAAAGAGGGGATTCTACCTATCGTTAATGCTAACCTAGACAATTATCTGTTATTGGGATGTCAGTTCTAGACTATCGTAAAAGGAATTACTCTATCAAGTTATAATCCTACACCCTAAATTATTAACCCTAATTAAATTATGGAATTTACAAGCTCTCAATTAACAAAAGACCTATAATTAAAATTAGATAGGAAGCTTTCTACTAAACTATCGAGTCTTACACAGGATCTCTCTCTGCACAAAAACTGATATGATTAACTACACAGTCTATTGGAATGTAACTCTCGTTAATCTGATCCAATCATTTTTAAAAGACTTGCCCTCTTGGTTTATTATGATAATATGAAAAAATTGAAGTTAATCACAACACCCAATCAATAAAACACAAAATTGACTACATTAACATTAAATTAAAGTAAATTCCCTAAGGAAGAGTTAGAACATCGTCAACAATCCAAAACCCATCATCATACAATCCATTTTAATCTTACACATTAAATAAACAAAAATGAAATGGAAAGGAAATAGAACTTGGATTAGACAATCTAAGAAGGCAGCAACATTGGGAGACCACTTAATTCGAGAAGCAGTATCGTCGGCACTTGCTTCTTCTTCCTCTTTTTTTTTCTCTCCCTCTTCTTTTCTCTCTCTCTTGAACTTCCTAAAAGTCGGATAATGTAGAAGCTCCTTTGGGGTTACATCATTAAGTCTTATAAATTATTTCCAATTAGGGCAATCCTAGGGTCTTTTCTGGGTTCGAAGGGTTTGAAAAATCCCTCAAAAACTCAAGTTAAGACAATTGTCCTTGTATTTGACACAAGCTGTTAGGTCCGGGTCCTGTGACTAATCCTAAGGTGAACACTTAGGGCGGTCAGGTGAGGACCATGCAAGAGAAAAGCTGAAAACATTTAATTTGCAAGAAAATTTCAAAGCAGCAATAGTGGTGGGTTCGCCCTTGCCGCGATGAAGTAATGTTTCGTCGTGGCAAAACTATGGAATCACTTCTAAGGATCCTTCGGCAAAAGTTTTCCGCGGAAAACATTTGGCTTCACCATGACGAAGTCCCAAGGCCATGCAACTGCACCCTTCAGAAAAAAAAATACGCTGCAGCGAGGCATGGTGAACTCCGGAGGTTCAGCGAGAAAACCCTTCAGGAAAATTACATCGCTACAAAAATACATAATTTAAAACAAAATTACCCTTCAGGAGAGGTTCGCCACGACAAAATCTTGGCCTCACCATGGTGAAACCTTCAGATAACCCAAATCCCAACAATCTAACACCGATTTACACATACACACTCAACCTTAATTCCAACTCTATCATACACTTCTATTTCTAACCACAACAATAACAACTCAATCACACGATACATATGCACATACACAAAAGGAACTTCTTCAAATCTTAATCTCATTACAAAAACAAAGTATTCGAACTGCTTTAGTTACAGATCAAAAGTCACAGCATTGGCTTAATATAAAATACAAAATACAATGAATGTTTATACTGATATGCTTATAAAGCTATCCAAAAATAGTCACTAACTTAGTTACAAAAGTTCCTATCTTGGAGTATGCTAAAGCCTTTGCAAGGATCAACAATCTTATCGTTCTACACCTAAGAAGTGGAAAATAGTGGGATGAGCTGCAAAGCTCAATGGCTAATACGTTTATAACCAGTAATAATGAACTATGCTTCAATCATACATATATATGTATATCTACACATCTATATCTCATTTTAATGTAGCAAGTCAATCAATAGCAATTCTAGCTCAAATACACATAGTTCAAAATGTCATTATCACTCAAAGCTTATCGTGTAATGCATAATCATCAACATAACACTCAATTGTGCATCATACTCAACAAATCAAAATGAAATGCACAACAAATGGCTCGAGAGTCTCATGTAACAAAATGGAGAAACCAAATTTTACACCATGAACAAAATGAGTTCGATTCTTAGGAGCTCATATACCACAAGTCGGCAGTCGGGAGAAGGCTTTGGGGTCAATGTGCATGGGAATAACAGAATGGTTTCTCCCTTGCCCAAAACACAAACAAAGTCTTATACTCAATTCATTTCATCGCATGTTCATACTTTTATGCTTCTTATGTTTCATCATTTTCCATTCAATCCAATCAACAAAAAGAAAACCTAGAAGGTTTTAATAATCAAGAAAAAATTAAGCTTAAGCTTAATCCACCCATGGATTATTTAGGTTAGAGAAACCAAAACCAAGTTGAAAATCCTTAAACATTCATCTAGGGTTTCATGATTCTCTTCTTCTTCCTTTACCCCTAACACAAAATCCCATTCTCTTCCTAACTCTTTCTGTTTTTCTACCAAAGTAAGAAGAAAATGATGAAGCTTACCTCTAACAAGCTTGATTTCTTTTCCTTCTTCTTTGTTCTCCTTTTTCCCAACTTCCTATGTTTTCTTCTTTCTTTTTCTACTCTCCACAATTTCTCTTCTCTTTTTTAACTCCCACAAATTTCCTCTTCTTCCTTCTTTTAATTCAAGACAATATTTTTGTCTTGGCTTTCCCATTTTATCCCTCTTCATTTAATGTAATGCCTATTAGCTCCTTATTCCATTAAATACCATACTATACTATAATTAAATTCTAACATTCTTTATTTAATAACTTTAACTTCTATTCATGCTTGCTAATTTATGGACTAAATTCTAAGAAAAATAAATAATAAAATAAATAAATAAAGAAAATTTGGGGTCCAACAATTCTCTACTCTTAAAGAATTTTGTCCTCAAAATTCTTATCTGAGTCATTGAAGAGGTGTGTGTACTTTTCCTTTATAGCCTCCAAGGGCTTCCATGTGGTCTCTTCCATAGAATGGTTTTTTCACAAGACTTTAACTAATTAAACTGTCTTGTTCCTGAGGAGTTCTTGAGCACCTTTTCCTTAGTGTCTAAAATCTCCATTGGTTGTTCTTCATCAATCAAATCCTCTCTCAATTGAACTTCCGAAGGTTGGACTATGTGCGAAGGATCTGATCTATACCTTCTCAACATTGATACATGGAAAACATTGTGGACCTTAGAGAGTTCTGGTGGCAAGGCTAACTTGTAGGCTAAAGGCCTAATATTCTTAATGATCTCATAAGGGCCTATGTATCTCGAACTAAGCTTGCCCTTTTTACCAAATCTCAAAAATCATTTCTATAGAGAGACTCTAAGAAACACTTTGTCTACAATTTCAAATTCCATCTCCCTTCTATGTGCATTCATATAGCTTTTCATCCTATATTGAGCTACTTTGAGTCTTTGCTTTACCAATTTAATCTTGTCAATTGTAACTTGTACCAACTCAGACCTTAAAAGTATCCGTTCACCTTTCTCATCGCAACAAATAGTGAGTTCTGCACCTCCTATCATACAAAGCCTCAAAAGGTGGCATTTGAATTCTTGAGTGGTAGGAATTATTGTACATAAATTCAATTAAAGGCAGATGATCATCCCATAAGCCTACGAAATCCATAATACAAGCTCTTAACATTTCCTCCAAAGTTCGTATTGTTCTCTCCGATTGTCCTTCAGCCTGTGGGTGGAAAGCCATGCTATAATACAACTTAGTTTCTAAAGCCTCTTATGCCTTTCCCAGAATCTGGAAGCGAACCTGGGATCTCTATCCGAGACTATAGAACTTAGAATCCCATAAAGTTTGATTATTTCATCTATGTATTTCTTAGCCAAGACATTCAAAGAATCTACTTATCTATTTGGCAAGAAATGTGCTAACCTGGTGAGCCTATCAACAATCACCCATATTGCATCATGCTTCCTACTAGTCCTTGGCAATCCTATCAAGAAATCCATCGTAATCTTTTCCCACTTGCATTTAGGAATAATCAAAGGTTTAAGCTTACTAATAGGTGCTTCAGGTTCTGCTTTAAAGCATACTTTGTAACATCTTTCTTCATTTCTTTCCACCAAAAATGCTATTTCAAATCCCTATACATTGTTGTACTCCCTAGCTGCATTGCATAGGAAGCATTTTGTGCCTCATCAAGAATGTCATCTTTCAGCTCTAACATGTCTAGAGTACATAATCTGTTACCTACCACTATCAATCCATCTTCTCTTAACTCTGTTGGACCCCGTCTCCGAGGCCCAACATTCGGAAGCATAGAAGCATGGAAGACCCAAAATCGAACACAAACCGACCACAATTAGAGAAACTTTTAATAGAAAA
>JANZLD010000003.1:28580896-28592239 GCA_026413575.1 Erythroxylum carthagenense | reverse complement strand
TTTATTATGAACACGAGTTTTAATCACTTACTGTGTTTGCCGCGCTAACGTGGAATCAATGGCTTCTAAAGAAAAAAAATTTATACTGAGTCTTAATCGACTGATGTAGTACGCCACCCTCGCGGGGCACGGACTCAGATATCACCAACGATATCGGGTTCGGGTCTTGCGGGAGTGGGGTGTTACAGAGAGATTACTTTAGATCAATTGTGTTATATTGCACAAAGAGAGATGGTACCTCAATAGACCTATAAACATCAAAATAATAGAAATTAAAGAGAGATCTTAATTATTTATTACTTATCCATAGGATTCCTTAAATCTAATTGTATAGTTAGGAAGAGTTTTGATAGATTGAGATATCACAATTCAATTTCTATCTATTTTAACTAGAATAACTGAATAGATCTCGAGAGAGGGTAATCATAATTATTAGATATCTAAGGTCCAATAGTATTAAATCAAAAGGTTAAAGTGAAAATAAATAAGGATAGATGTAATTCCTAGTTTTCATCATTGATCAATCAATCAATTTATTGCTACTTATTTCATTGTTTAATTATCAATTCTTTTTTAGTTTAATTTATAGTAAATTATCTTATTGTTTACCTTAAAAAAATTTACAAGAATTGTTAGGTTACTAATCTAATTCTTGTGGGACGATACTTTATATATTGTAAGATACGATTTGTACACTTACAGTAAAAAAAGTTTTTCATTTAAAACTTAAACATGACTTACACAAAAATTTGTGTTACTACTTATTTAGACCAATGCAAAGTTTATAGACTTATTCAATATTTCATTTATCAAGGGTGGCAACCCTTGCTCACCAAGTCTTGCTGAGTGATTCCTATAAATATAATGTTATAATGCTGCAACTTTGGACCTTATACAATTCATAATAAATCATATATCTTTTCCAAAGTCCAAGATGTGGAAATTCACCTCACTAGTAATATGATTAATGATTTTTTTATATTCCCATACTAAAGGATTACTCTTATTATAGTTGTCTTGCAAAATACCAAGTTAGACCTTACTCTATGATAAGAAGTTTCAAAACAAACTAGAGCTATATAATGGGGAGGAAGTCACTAGAAAATCCAAAAAATCTTGAGGCCTTAAATTTATCCCTTGTTTTCACCATTTCTTCATCAAATATAAGTTTGTCTCTTTTATTGAACACTTAACTTTTCTAGGCCGTGATGATCTTTAGTTCCTTTCCACTATAATGCTATGTGAAAATATTCATCATAATGGTGTTATTATGAACAATGCAATCCAATTTAACAACACCAAGAAAAATTAACAAAACATTCCTTATATCTTCATCCTCATTCATATCTTTTAGCATTTAAATATCCCATATACTAACGATGAGGTTAATTTCAACTTTTTTCTTTAATTTTTTCACTTTTAACTACATGGGTTACTAGTTGATTATTGAATAAATGACTAAACTCCAATAGAGATAATATATGGAGTGGTAATTACTTGACGATAAGGCTCTTATATATGAAGTTGGTAATAACAAGCATATCCCAAACCATTTTATTAAGTTTCCTATAGATGAAGAGGACAAAACCTTAAGACTACATCATGGTTTTACATTCAGTTCTTACTTAGTTGCTCTTATATGAGCTTGTTTTACTTCGAGGGAAACTTGATTCCTTTTAAGATCTCACAATATATCACTTTAAAGAAATATTCACATTAATTAGTTCTTGCTGCCTTCTCCAAATAGTTGATCTCTTCTTTATGCTTCTAAAAGGGGAAAGAGAGTTATTGACATTAAAAGTGTTCAAGAGAAGGGATGATGCATTTATAGGGAGTGGTTGATTTGTAAGATTTTTTATTTGATGTCTGTGACATTATGCTCGTTATTATTATTAATAAAAGAACAATTTTCAAATTTATTTATCTCTTTATAAGTTTTTCTGGAAGATGAAAGAAGAAATTATATTAAGACACCTCTAAGGGTGAGAATTAGCTTTTTATTCATGGCTTTAAAAGCTGTGATACCTAAACCACCATTCTTCTTTTACTATAAAATTAGTAACCATTTACTTTAGCTTAAGCTAAAAGCATGATACTCTTTGACTAAAGAAAATTCTTGACAATTTTACTTATAAACTTGATCAAGTTAAGTAAAAGAGAAAGATAAGAACTCCAATGAACATGAATGTTGTTAAGAATAGAGATTATTGACTGTGATTTTCTAGTATATGATAGGGAGTTGTTCAACCAACAACCTACTTTTTTATGGATGTAATCAATGAATGGTTAACAATATGTTGAAGGAAGTCTTTTAGTTGTAATGAGTAAATATAGGTATTTCAATGGGAGCTATTATACCTTGAATCTTGTTACTGGAGAATTGATCAACTAGTATATCTCCACTCACATAAATATAAAGAAAACTTTTACTTTTATTTATTACAAGTCCTTAGACATATATTAAAAACTTCAAAGAATCCATAAGAATGGAGGCTAATTTAAGGTTAAAACTACATAAGAGTAGCAGATTATCTATAAAGAGAGATGAAAAATCATGAGCTTCTTATATTTGCTATAAAATATGAAGTCTTTCTCATGGTCAATTTTTTTGGTAATCAATCTAGTTAAGATTTCTATGCATTAGTTGTGATTATACTATTTGAATTTTTCACATCTCTTAATTAACTATATTTGTACTTAAATGATAGTTGGTTTAATTCTTAATTTTTGAAATTAATAAAATTGAAGGTTTTTGTGATGCATAATTCATATTTCCTTGATAAAAACTAATGTGTACCTAAATGATCAATTTCATTATTGATTCTTCTAGTCTGACAATATGTTGTTTCATCATTAAAAAGGGGGATACTATTAAATCAAGGGAGGTTATAATATAAAATTTGATGATAATAAATTATACATCTACTACGAATAATTTATTTTTATGTCTTAAAAGATAGCAATATGAAACTTTTTCAAATCATGCATTATAAAGTCAAGTGACACCCCACAGAGACCATAAAGAGAAGTTCATGAACTTAAAATCCATTTAGGTCATAGACAAAAAAAAAAAACAAAGGAAGATCAAGGCATAACAACATTATAAATAAAAATATAATTTTTGATGTATCTCCTTCTTGGTCACTTCAACGACTTAGGTAAAGGTGTTCAAAAAAACCTGCGAACCTGTGAATCGGACATGAACCGAACCTATAAACAAGGTTAAACCAAACCTGAAAAATCATGTTCATGGTTTAGGTTTCTAACTTGCGGTTTTAGGTTAACCGAACCTAAACCAAACCTATAGCAGGTTAACCAAACCGAACCTGATTCATAGGCTTAGGTTTAAACCTGAACCTGAAAGACCCAAAAAATCTATCATATATTTAGATATAATTTAAGAGGAAATACATCAAAACAACATATGTTTATAATTATGTTATAGATTTAAATTTAAAAAAGATATAAATTTGTTTTTATATTAGGTTGATTCCATGTGGACCATGCTCAAGAAACATGACACCCAAATTCAAAGAAAAGATTAATCTTGAGGGTTATATATGGAAGCATATCTCTTAAGAAACAAAGGATTTTTATTTTCAGGAGTTTAAGGCACCAAAAATACATTTTTGTATTTTTTTTCAATTATATAAATATTGTAGGTTATAAGTACTTATCGTATGTTTTGCCTTTTTAGTTTAGGAAGAATTTTTTTTTAGATTCTAAATTTGACGTAGTCATTTATAAAGAATAGGAGAGACAAGCTCGTATACATTATAGAGACTTTGTTGGTGCGATTCACAAGACTAGTGTATGACTTCTATACATTTCTAAAGAAATATGGAGTCGTTGGCAGTAATATTAGACATCACCCGAGGCAATGTCTATTTTAGAGCATAATTCTACCAACAGACGTGGAGGACCAAAGAGAGAGAGTCTTCCCGTACACATTAGAAGATCTATTACCTACCATGAGCATACAGAAAAATTTGTAAGTATCTACACTTTACACTTATATTCTGACTTTTTACTTTGATATTTTTCAATTTAATTTGATGTATGAATTTTGGAATGAAAATATGTATATTATGGAAAACGATAATGTTATAACTATCTGATGTCATGTATGGCTGTATTATTGACTTACTTTCTTTGTTCAATAGGGTTAAATATTATAAACATAGAGAAACTTTTGTCGAAATTTTTGTAAATTGTAATTCACTTATAACATTTTTTTCTGATGCAAGAAAAGTCTATGGGTAGAAAACCTATACCTCGTCAACTCTTTTTGCGCACTCATACTAAAAAGCATGACGGTGTGACTTTCATCAATACCCGATGTAGAGAACTAAATATATGTAAAATTTATGCATTAATATTAATGCTTAATAGTTATCACTTGTTAAAATAAACATTGTCATATGATATGATCAAATATAAGAAAGCATTTAACGATAGTCTCAGTGTTTGAAGATGTTGATGAGAGTCAAACTTATCTTCATGCAGTGGGTAGTAGGGATCGTCGTAAAAGGATATTCAACTTAAGTTTATTTGTGAACACATGTTATTCGCAATTCTCCATATCTAATGCAGTAGCATCTAATAGGCGATCCGCATCCAATAAAGTCTATGAGCTTCAAAGCACAGTACAGGTACTGACAACTTAGTTACAACAATTGATGGAGTACATAGCTCAACTCTGTAATGAGATGGATGAGTTGAAGGGGAAGGGCAGCTCCTCAATGGATAAGTTGATGGAGTTAAATACTTATTGTTGTACAAAATATTTTTTATTATCAATTAAGATAACTTACTTTATATCATCAATCAACTTTCTGTTTTAACAAATTAAATTTATAAACAAATCAAAATATTATCAACAGATAATTGATAACTGTATAAATTATACATCAATCATAAGGTTACCAATTAAAATTAAATGTAGGAAAAATTTTAAAAAATTGTATCAGTAAATTTACTTATAAAAAATCAAAATTCGTCAGTAAAATGTAATGAATTTACCAATTGATAACTAAGTTTCATTCGTATAGTTAGTCGTAAATTTACCGACAGAATTACCAAATCTATCGATAAATTTACCAACAGAATTATCGATTGACAACTAAGTTCCATTCGTATAGTTAGTTGTAAATTTATAAATAGAATTGCCAAATCTATCTAAATCTATTGGTAAATTTACCGACAGAATTGTTAAATCTATCAGTAAATTTACCAATAGAAAGGCCTTGTCTGTCGCTAAATTTACCGATCGAAACAAATATTCCATTGCTAAATTTACCGACAACACAAAATTATCTTCACTAAATATAGCGACGAAACATAAAATATCTGTCGGTAAATTAGCGACAAAAAATATATACTCCGTCGCCAATTATTACCTAAGATTGGTTTTCCGACGACTAGTTCTATTAGTAAATTTCGTTACTAACTTAACTTATCGACAAAAAGCCTATTCGTTGATAATGTCCGTCGCTAAACCTTATTTTTCTTTTAGTGAAAACTTGCTTTTGGTTACTGTATTTAAAGCGACTACTAGTTTAATTAAATATTTGTAAGAGTTGTGATTTTTTTGCTTTCTAAAAGTGTAGAATCTAATGACAATAACTTTGACAGGTAGATACTTGTAGAAATCAAACCCCAAAACATGCTCCATTACTCAAATCTAGCGAGAGGACAAGGCAGAAACCACGTAGAATGTACAGTTCTAAAACAGTGATCACGCCATTGAAGATCCAAGTCGTAATAAGAAACAAGGGCCTTACACTTTTGCTTCAGTTTCCTGAAAGGAAGCGTTCAGAGCTGCTTTTGTGTCATTTTTTCACATTGCGCATGCTTTGTTGATGACGACATGATTGTCAGAACATTGTTTCGATCCTGTTTAGGACCAAAATCTGTGGCTTTAGGGCGTTAGGATTAGCCATAGCATTTACTTAGGCTCATCCTTGTCGCCTTGTGTTAAAGAGAGTGCCTTATCACGCCAGGAATTGCCAAACCTATTAATCGTATTCCAACTCAGCTCCAATCTCACTTGTCATGTCAAATTTTTTAATCAGAATTATTAATCCCTTTAAATCATAGCAGAGACAGAAACCACTCTTTTTTCTGTCTTGGATTCTATTAAATCATGATTAGAAGAGTATTAACCTAAACAACTCGAAGCGCACAAGGACAAAACATCACATCCCCAACGCCTGTGAAGTGTTAAATGTCAAAGTTAGTGTTGGTTCCTTTTTCAGTTTTTTTGTTCGGTTGTGCTTTAAACACGGTAGGATTATCTGTTAGATCTCAAACGATGGTATCCAGTAGAAACATCCTGATGCTGACACTGAAATTCCGTTTCCCTATTTACTGATGGATCCTCAAGCAACCACGAGGATTTGAATTGGCCGACAGAATTTGACTTCAATTAAATCCCCCAAAAACCATGTTCATTTCTTCTCTTAGCACCAAAGAATGTCAAACTCCCTTAAATTCTTTGCATCTGGACATTAACAAATGTCGCATTTGTTGTCACCTTGCACAAAATCAATACTGGTTTTAGAAGTAGTCTGGTAGGTTGAGGGTTTCTAGCCAAAACGAAGATTAATTTTGCTTCATCCTTGGCATATATAATACTTGGCAAATTTCAAAAGCTTCTAAAAGAATAGGAAACCAAAATAAAAGTGGTGAACCAAAAAATACAGGGCGTGTCGCCGCATTAAGATCAGTGGTTTGATTGACTAAACACGTGATAATGGAGAGGAGATGATGATTAAGTATTGGCCTTAATCAACATTGTGTGCTTCTTTGTCCACAAGGGTCTCTTCTAATGCACTTTTTTTTTTTCTTTTTCTATGATAAGATTCTTCAACCTTTTAATCAGAAGCGTGAAAAAGATTCCAGTTTGATTATGTTAACAACTTGGACACATGGTCGGTGTAGAAATGTCAATTCACAATTGTCATTAGCTACTCCCTAAAGCAAGAAAACAAATCAACCAAGATTATCAAACTTTTGGGAAACAATCTACAATTTCATTTATTTTATGCAACTAGCTGAAAATTTCAGCTAAATATATGAGAACATTAAGCAGAAATATCGTTGAGACGCAAAATTTAAAGAGGCCTAATAATACACAGCCTTATTTTAATTAGTAAAGATGTTGTTTTCAGCTAAATATAAAAATGGTCTATCTAGTAATGCATTTGCAAGTTTGATGTGTAATTTCTAATCTTTAATTAATAGGAATGTTCAATAATAGATTTGTGTTTAATTTAACCTATGTATCAACATTAATTTTCTACCTTAATCTAAAGGCTTAGTTAGCAAAGAGAATAATTGTTTATTTTACGTTTACATTTTTCTTCCATTACTTTATTAGGCTGGAGAAAACTACACTTATAAGATTATCCTCTAGTATTACTTATAAAATAAATTACTAGTTCATATAGTTGTCTAAATCTTTTATTTAGAATGGATCATTAAATTTTGTCTTTAGGAAATCATTTCTCTTTTGCATGTTATAACCTAATATATATGTAAATTTTCTAAAAAATGAATAGCAAATGTATTGTTATTGCTAAATTAAATAAAGCTTTTACTAAGTTGAATGTAGTATTATACAAATTAGGTATAACTAATAATAATTTGTTGACGTAATAGTTCTAGATTGATTTTATACATATATATTAATATTAGAACTAAAGCATCATCATTTTTTTTATAAGAAGGAACGTGTGCTTTTTTTAAAAAAATTATATGGTTGATGTAAGAATTTATACCCTTAAAATCATTCATAAAAGGAACTTAGACTCGATCTAGTGAAAACTAAAGATATCGAGAAGTAATTTCCTGTCCTGAAAGAATATGTAAATTGACTGATCATGGAGTAATTGAGTCCTACGTTGATTTGAGAACAAATTCCATTGTCTGCAAAGTGAAAACAACAATTCGGCTCCGTAAATATGATTCCAAAATATGCTAACAACAATATTGGTCTGATGAGAAAATACAAGATTGATTTTCAGAATCTGTGAAAATGATGAAATCTTTCACCTTTGTGTGTCAGACAAAACCTGTGGTTTCTTGTGATGCAAGCATAGGAATTGTATTTTGCAAAATTGATGAAAGAGTGAACGGTGGGAGGAGGAGAGATACTGTGATAGTGGAGGCAAATGCTGTGAGGAGAGAGAGAGCTCCAACATGCCTGCCTTGTCGTGGAAATCACATGTGCACTGTAGGGCGCGAGGTGTGATTGTGTCCTTTTGGGGTACTATGTTACACTGTGTTGGAGCCACGTGTCTCTTCAGGACTCCCTTTAGGCCGATGTCCCAGGAGTCATGACCTCCCATTGCTTATATTCTATTCTTAAACAGACATTCCAACACTAGCAAAAATTTTATCTCCTTAATCTTTAAGATCATTCTCGTATTACCTTTCGTTCTCGTGTATTAATATGTTTCTTCAGTGGATAAATCATCTAATTTCATGTCTTAAATATGAAATTGGAAATTTCTGCTAAGTTGAACATTACTTTTGCTAAATTAGATATAATTTTGCTATTTTCTATCAATTATATATCGTATGTGATGACATCTTCTAAGTAATGTTTCAATCCACTCAATTACTGTGCTAAATCTGCTTCTTTTTAGCAAACAAACATTTTTGGCTTCACAAACCACAACTTAAGAAGATGTGGAGGAGAGGGGGATGAAATCACACACAAAGACTGACCATATTAAATGCCATGCGAGATTTCATTGGAGGAGTGAGTGAGGCAAAGGTTTGTTGGGATTTGAGGTGGGGTGGCACCTTTCCACAGTTGTGTCTCTCCATCTATACCTATATGTAATGGTTGTGTTCATTTAATTATCATCTTCAACATCATAATACCTTCCCCTCATATCCTACCATATCTATCAACATTCTTGTTCTTTGATTCTCTCATCTCTTTTCACCTATCACAAAACGACCAAATACATCCCTCAACGTGCTTCCCAACAACGTATGATTTAAGCCATGGACTTAACCACACACAAAGCTCCCACCAAATCTCCTCCTCACGAGTCTGATACAGATGCTGAAACCCCACTGCGAACCCACCTCTCCAAAGCCTTATCTCTTACCAGTGCCTCCTTAAAAAGCCACCACCTCCCAGCACCACCTCCGACACAACCCCTGTCTTCGCTGCCAACCGACCACCACCAAATGGTGGTGTCCTACAAGGAATGTCTCAAGAACCATGCCGCAACTCTTGGTGGTCTAGCTCTTGATGGTTGTGGTGAGTTCATGCCTGCTTTTGAACCCACCTCCCTCAAATGCGCTGCCTGTGGATGCCACCGCAACTTCCACCGCCGTGAGTCGTACTCCGGCCACCTCCCACCGCAAATGTTTCCCTGGACCTCGAGCCCAAGTGCCTTAAGCTCAGGACGAAGCCCAAGCCCATCCTCACCTGCTTCACCAACCCCACAAAATACCTTCTTCCCGTCAACACCCCACATGTTGTTGGCTTTATCCACACCGTTGGATGAGAATCATCATCATCACACAAGTTTCAAACCAACGGCGACGAACCCACAAGTCAGAAAGCGAGCAAGAACCAAGTTTACCAAAGAACAGAAAGAAAAGATGCAAACTTTTGCAGAAAAAATGGGGTGGAAGATGCTGAGAGGCAACGACGAGAGAATGGTCGAAGATTTCTGCAATGAAGTGGGTGTCAAGAGGAATGTTTTCAAGGTGTGGATGCACAACAATAAGCACAGAAGACAAAATGGTCAAAGCTATGATTTCCACAGCAGCGAGTTTAATATAAATGGTGCTAATGGTGGGGTTGGGTTTGAGACCAAAGTTACCAATGGCGACAAGGGCAATGACAATAATGTGAACAGCAGGAGCTATGATGACAGCTTTGATAGGTTCCAGATTCGGACAAAAGTGGATGATGTTCATGATCCTACTGATGGGTCTTCACCTTCATCGTCAGAGCATAAATATTGAAACTTTGAGGAGGAGGGAAACTGGAGATAGAAGACGTGGAGAATCTTTTCTTTTCGGTTTTTTAATTTGTTTCTTTGTTCTTGCTCTGTGGACTGGTGATTAACCATTACTGAGTTACTTGTTAGTTACTGGTTAAGAATGGCGATGGAGAAGAACAGGCGAGACAGGGGGATAAGTGGAAAAGAAAAAGAAACGGCTTCCTTTTATAATTAGTTGGTAATGTTTATTAACGGTTCTCAATTTCTCATTACCATGTTCCATTTGCGTCTACCATATTTTATCTCGCTTTTGTGTCGAGATCCTCCAACCTTTCATTACATGTTCAATTTCTGATTCATCAAAAAAAGGAATGGACAGATGAGTATAATTTCATGCATTTGGGTCGATAATTGTTAAATGACTGCAACATTTCTAATTAGAGCTTATTATAAATCTGTTTTTCATTTTTTAATGTTTGAAGAAACAGCCAACCAGCTAACCTCCTCCTGCTTGCTGTTTAGGTCGATGAATGAAAATAATAACAAAATATAAACAAAACAAGCTCCCTACTAGTTTGTCCATTACTAAAGCTTATCAATTCCTTTCTGCGAACACTAGTCATCTACAATTACATCATTTTTTTCTTTTTGTTGTTCAAGTAGAGAAAACATTTCTATTTTCAGTCTACATAGAAACACCTATATATAAGCAAGTACTTTCCTTGCAAGGGATAATGGGCTATGATGGAGTTTGGTGCATCAATCTCGGTTCCGCATTTCCCAAAGTCTTGTTAATAAATATGTTTGTCTCTTGTCTTTCTCAAGTACACTTGTTATGAAAGTGTGGTTAACCCAAAAGCTTTAAGCTCCATCCATTCGTGGCATTCATCACAATTCTATATGTTATCTTACGATCTGATAAGCCTTGAAAGGCAAGCGGATCTTTTTGCTTAATGTATTTTGGGTGACGTATGCATGGACCAGGAAGATAATTGCCCATTCTTTGTTATTTGGTTGCTTGATTAAAGTGGCAAAAGCTTGCAATCTTTTGTTCCTAATTAGGACGAGATAGCCGCGTTGTAATGCCACCTAATTGTGAAATCGGCAAGCATTACGAAGAAGATCGAAGAAAATCAAAGTTTCGAATACTTTATTAGTTTACAGTTTATATTAACCCTATTTTCAAAAATTATAATAATGACAATTAATATGAAAAAACAATAATTTTTAAATATTTCACACATAAATAATAACCATAATTAATATAAAAAACAATCATTATCATACAAATGTAAAATTAAAAATAATACAAAGTATTTAAAATATTACAATAATACAATTTCATCATTTTAATAAATAATATTACATC
>JANZLD010000003.1:28547974-28558845 GCA_026413575.1 Erythroxylum carthagenense | reverse complement strand
TCAAAATTAAATAATTCATTTCTCATAAATTTTTCTTAATTTCATCAAATTTCCTTAAATTCATTCTCATTCTCACCGATTCTTTCTCACTTTAAATTCATTTTAATATTTCCATTTTTCATCAAAAGTTCGAGGTCCAACATATAATAGGCTCTTATCTCCTATTTATCCAACCATCACACATAATTGAACATCCATAAGTACCACAATTCACTCTTCTTTTATCCAAATAATTTCTAATTTCAGAAACAACACAACTCAAAAGTTTACCTCTTAAGTCATCAATCGAAGGACCTTTGTATCCTGGATCATAAGAGGCTATTACAACCATTATAGGTTGATAATAATAAGACTGAGAAGCATTGAATGATGAACCTAAATCATACCACCATCTAACTACTACCATATCGATATTTTGAGTTGCATCTCTTGATTGCATTGCCCTACAAATCTAAAGTTAGGCTCCAGGAGTTGTTCGTGGTGTAAAGAAACTAGTCACTTGCTTTCTTCTTTTCCTCACATCAGATTCTTCCTGAGCCTGAGATAGAACACTACTAATACTATTACCACCACTATCACTGCCACTTCCACCTTCAACATTTCCAAAATCACCACGGAAACTAAAAAATGAACTTCCACTATCAATATCAAAATTCAATCTTTCCCTTCTATCTCTCTCATATTGATATTCATCAAGTGATGTTTTCATCTGTCACTTCACATCATAACTTACTTTTTTAGAAGGTTTCACATCTCCTTTAACCCTAGCTAAATATTTTTTTAATCGAGTGATTCCTCCACCTTTCAAATGCTTGTTACAAAACAAGCAAATAGTATGGTTCTTCATACCGGGTATCAATGTGGCATAAGCCTAAGCTAGATCATTGTATCTTCCTGAAGTGGGTTGATCAGGAGTATTTGAACTTTCTTCCATTTATCAGTATACTTAACATTCAATATATATAATAACACAAAACATACATCAACAATTTCTATTTCCAAAAATTTTGAATTCCAACAATCACAAAACATTCATAATTCTATTTTCATTTCTAACAATTTCCAACAATTTTCAATTCCAACAATCATAATTGCATTTTCATTTCCTTCCATTTACAACAATTTTCAATTTCAATAATTGCAAAATAATCATAATTTCATTTCTATTTATAACAATTTCCAATTCTAGCATTCATAAAACAATCATAATTTCATTTCTATTTATAACAATTTTCAATTCCAATAATCACAAAACAATCATAATTCTATTTCCATTTCCTTCCATTTACAACAATTTTCAATTCCAACAATTACAAAAACAATCATAATTTCATTTCTATTTCCTTCCATTTACAACAATTACTAATTCCAACATCCATAAAACAATCATAATTCAGTTTCCATTTCCTTCTATTTACAACAATTTCCAATTCCAACAATCACAAAACAATCATAATTCCATTTCCATTTCCTTCCATTTACAACAATTTCCAATTCCAACAATTACAAAACAATCATAATTCTATTTCCATTTCCTTTCATTTACAACAATTTTCAATTCCAATAATCATAAAACAATCATTTCCATTTACAACAATTTTCAGTTCTAACTATTACAAAACAATCAAAATTCTATTTCCATTTCCTTCCATCTACAACAATTTCCAATTCCAACAATTACAAAATAATCATAATTTCATTTTCATTTCCTTCCATTTAAAATAATTTCCAATTCCAATAATTACAAAACAATCATAATTTCATTTCTATTTCCTTCCATTTACAACAATTTTCAATTCCAACAATCACAAAACAATCATAATTCTATTTTCATTTCTTTCCATTTACAATTCCAATTCCAATAATTACAAAACAATCATAATTCCATATCTATTTCCTTCCATTTACAACAATTTCTAATTCCAACAATTACAAAACAATCATAATTCCATTTCCATTTCATTTCATTTACAACAATTTTCAATTCCAACAATCACAAAACAATCATAATTCCTAATTCCATTTCCATTTCCTTCGATTTACAACAATTACAAAACAATCATAATTTCATATCCATTTCCTTCCATTTACAATAATTTCTAATTTCAACAATCACAAAACAATCATAATTTCATTTGCATTTTCAACAATTTTCAATTCCATCAATCACAAAACAATCATAATTTTATTTTCAATTCCTTCTAGTTACAATAATTTCCAATTCCAACAATTACAAAACAATCATAATTCCATTTCCATTTCCTTCCATTTAAAACAATTTCCAATTCCAACAATTACAAAACAATCATAATTCCATTTCCATTTCCTTCCATTTACAATAATTTCCAATTCCAACAATCACAAAACAATCATAATTTTATTTCTATTTACAACAATTTTCAATTCCAACAATCACAAAACAATCATAATTTTATTTCTATTTACAACAATTTCCAATTCCAACAATCACAAAACAATCATAATTTTATTTGCATTTCCTTCCATTTATAACAATTTCCAATTCCAATAATTACAAAACAATCATAATTCCATTTCCATTTCCATTTCCTTCCATTTACAACAATTTCCAATTCCAACTATTACAAAACAATCATAATTTCATTTTCATTTCCTTGATCATTGCACTTGGGATTTCGTATGGAGGTAAAGAAATAAAGGGCCATTATTGGACTATAGATGCTAGCCACATTGCTGCACTGATGAATAAACATCATTACCTTTATTGACGGTATTTAAAATTATCTTGGATCTTTCTGATTGATCTCCTCTTACTTCCAAATTATGCTCCCATCTTGATATAATAATGAGGAGATATTGGTTTGGTTCCTTATAACAAGAATTACGTTATAAGAATAGGTGGTGTTCTTATCCCTATATCTTGGCCATTGGATCACCGAGTTTTGTTTAATGAGAGAGTTATGTGGCTCTAGTTCTTATGAGTACTCAAGTAAAGCTTGTTTCTCTTAACAGATTCATTTATTTATTTTAGTTAAAGATCACTTTGTATTTTATGTAGTTGTTCGTTAGAGTTTGTATTGCTACCATTGTATTGTTAAAGGGATTTTTATTGAGGGCTTTAAGCTCCTTTCACTTATTGTAATTTCCTTAAGCATTTTTTAGCTTCAAATCCTTGAAATTGGAAAGACGTGCCTTTGGCAACTACTTCCTCAAATCCTACTAGACTAATCAAATATTTATTAAATCTAAATGGAGAGTTTATGATCTTGTGAATGCGTAGGTTATGGATTTCAATTAGAAAGTGATCAAAAGAAATATTGTTTCAAAAGTAAGCATCATTAAAAGGAAATTCAATCATCCATTAGGTATTGATTAATGGTCTATATAGTTTCATTCTAATTAGCAATTTGCCACTCTGCTTGTTAGACCATATATAGTGATTCAAACTACAATTAAGGTTAATGCACTTTATTTGTGACATATAATCCTTGAACTTAAAAGTTAAGTGCTTGTAGTATGAATCCCATTCCTCAAAATATTGTGAGTATATAGTATTATTGAAATCACTTAGGATCATCAAAGAGGAAATCACATAAGAGTTAATTTCTATTAGGTATTTCTAAAGTGTGGTTCTTTAAAAGGAATGATTTACTATATATACAAATGTGAAGTTGATAGTGGTTAGTCAACGAGTGAAGTTTTGAGGATATATGTATAAGTTGGTCAGTGGATGTGGTTTGAAGAATTTTAACTTTATTGGGGTTATAAACTATTAGGGTTATCCCATAAACATGGTCTTGATGGTGGTTCAATGTTAATCTCCAATTCTTCCTAAAAGACCATAATCCTTTATTATAAGGATTAGCTTTTTTTTGGAAGAGATCTACAAGGCAAACCTTTTTGCTATTAATAAAATCTTATATTAGATGTTGAATTATAGAGCAGTTAAGCCCTCTCACATTCCATATGATCAATGACATTAAGAGCTTGACATGGTGGCCCCATAAGCTTTTTTTTTTCTATTTTAGATCTTTTTTTGGTCCTTAAATCAACCTTTAGTTTTGGTTCAAAGTTGTTAGTTGCTGCAACATTGATTATTTACTAGTAACATGGTAAGCAACACGGAAAAGCAACACAAAACCGTGTTGATCCTATGTTAGCATTAAAATTTGTAAAAATTTATAAAGTTTTGTACTAGAAAAAGAAAAACATTGCCAAATTAAAGTGAATTGGAATACAAGTATAAACTTGGAGGAAAACTCAAGATTCAAACAAAGAACATCAAGATACAAACTTTTTCCCTTTTACATCTAAAATTATTTCTTCTCGCCCCTTACAATTCTTATTTTTGATGTTTAAACCTCTTTTATTCACTCTATTTATGATCTCAAGTATTATATTAATTTCATTAAGAATTTTACATGTTATGTATAGTATAACTTCTTAGAGAAGAAATCTCATATTTATGATATAATTTTTGCCTCAAAGTACTAATACAAAATCACTTAAAACACTACATTTTGACTCTTTAATTTGACAATGAGGGAAATATTGACCATTATATCACCTTTTATCTCTTCATTTTTTAAAATAAAATATGAGAAATTCAAGATGTACATTATATCATTTAAGGATGATCTTTTGTTAATCCCACTAATCCACGACATAATCACTAAACTCGATAAATGCTGTCATGCTTATAATTATAACATTCACGAATGCAATGTGGCTTTCCTACAACTAGATAATGAGTTATAGATGCAAGAATTCCCATTTTCCCCTTCAAATTATGATTGGACGTACTCACCATAAATACTTAAGCTTCCATTTCTTGTTTTACTCTCCCCCATTCCTCAGTTTTCACCGTTTGTTCTATTTTGATTCCTGCAGTAATATTTACGAGAGGGTTTCTATTGCTAGGACTATATCTCAGTGGCATCATTTAAGACTTTTAGTTTCACTAATGTTTTTAGTCTATCATAATTTTTTCGTTTGGATGTCTTTCAGATTTTGCGTGGATAGGTTCCTCAAACAATAATCTTGTCTATGTACTTTGTTTAAGAGTTTTTTTTTGTCTATTTTTGGTTTGATAGGAATCCATAAAACCTTATTGAAGCTTAGATTATATTTTTTTCTTGTTTTGTTGGCCTTACCTGATTATGCTTCGTATTGAAAGTTTTAGGCTCCTCTATGGACATAAATTTTCATTTCTTATGTTGTTTATTCAGTAATAAGTTTGTTATGGATGTATATATTGTTGCCTCCATATTGTTAAGATGTTATTTAAAGGAATTGAGTGGAAAATATGTAAAAGTAATCGTTTAAATTTTATCCAATTGATTTAAGATTTTTTTCAAATACTTAATGTTCTTGGCTAATATCTTATTGATTATTGCTTGGTTGTAAGAACTCATTTTTTGACAATATTTCTATTTTAAGGAGATCGAAGAGAACCTTCAGTAGGTATTTAGTTTCGACATTAATTTCCTTTGCTAATTGATAATGTCAACAATGATTTTTCACACATTTTAATTGAATTTGTATCTATTTCTATATTTTACAGCATAGTCATTTTGCATCTTTTTTCTTCATTGAAAAAAGAACTTTTATCATCCCTTTTATGTTTTAAAAAGCAAATGACTGGATTTTCTTGCATAGCATGGCAACTATCAAATGCTATAACTAAGACTTCTGAACAAGAATTTATATCAATTTGTGTACTGCTTTGAAATTCATTGTCTTCTTTGCTTTGTTTTAGTTATCTTCTTTAGCCGTCAACTCACTCTAGCTCCACCATCTTCTTCCTTCACGTGCTTCAATGACTTCTTCTGCGTGTGAATTGAGGTAAGTGAGTTTTGTTATTTACTAGGTTGTTGTGTACTTGGTTTAATTTGGGTATTTGTTTGTGGTTTGAACCTCCTATTTGAACTTCCTACATTTTTAATGTATATGGCCTGCACCAACCAAAACTTGTTTGTGTTATGAACTTCAGTTTGTCAATGAATTAATATAGGATAGGTTTGACTTATAGTTCCACATATATGAATTTTGTCAATGGATTATTTCATTGATGCTCTTTGAAATGACTAGGTTCTTTTTACTTTTCATATGCTAATCTTTACACGAATCTTTTTTAGTATAATAATAATTTTTTTCTAAACATATTAAATAATTTTTATATGTTACAGTAATTTATTAATCAAAGTATTCATATCTTTATCTTTACTTATTATATTTGTTACTAGTTTATAATTAATTTAGGTTAAATATCAAACTTCTATCATTAATTTTAAATTTCAATAACAATATCTAAACCATTCAATTAAAAATTCCAAGTTTATAAAATTAAGTAATTCATTTATGTTCCCGTACCAAATCAAGCAACTGTTGCTTTTCCCTTTCACGTCCTTAATTTGAAATCTCTTCTAACATATATGATTACAAACAAAAAAAAAAGATCTTCAATTAATAAACAATTTTGATCTTAACCCCGTGATGCAGCTCCCTTGAGGCTTATTGGTGAAAAATACCATAAGTCTAGGAGTCATAATGAGAACTTGTTTTCTTGATTCATAGGTGTAACCTTTGGGGAGTAATTCAATTGGTTAATACTTAGGAGATGATATGTAAACTTTAGATGTTGTATAAATTTTGGGGAATATGAAGGACACTAACTATAGAATCACTATTTGAAATTAACAGTTTTGCAGAAATGAGTAATGTTGATATATCTTGGATGTATAGACGATTAACGCCTGATGGTTTCATTAATCCTGAGTTTGTTGAGGGAGTTGAGGCTTTTATTCATTATGCATGTTCTCAACTTGCATATATGGATGGCCCAAAGATCAAATGTCTATATAAAAAATGCAAACATTTTCATTTCCTTCCTATTGATGAAGTGAATGGGCATTTGCTGAGAAAAGAGTTTGTTCCTAATTATTTTAAGTTGACACGACATGGGAAACCATTGATTTATAGAACCTCAAAGGGTAATGAAGTACAATCATCAGTGAACTTAAATGAATTTGAAGGGGGGTTGGATTTAGAATAAATAATGTGGATGCAAATGAAAATCCTTACATTTATATGGTTTATGATGTAGTCAGTTATACCTTTCAGGAAAATCTAGAAAATCTTGAAGAAGAACCAAACTCACATGAAAAATAGTTTTTTGACTTACTACACTTAACTGACCAAGAATTATGGCCAAATTGTGAGACAATGACTCAATTGGCCTCAATTGCTCGAATATTTAACATAAAGTATGAAGGGCATACTTCTGATCATAGTTTTAATAAAATTCTTGGATGGTATAATGAATAATTGCCTCCTAATCATACAATAGTTGATAGTTTTTACAATATGAAGAAACTTTTTAGGGTCTTGGTTTGCCTATTGAAAAGATTGATTGTTGCAAATTGAGATGAATGTTGTATTGAGTAGACGATGTGGAATTACAAGAGTACAAATTTTATGGTCAATCTAGGTTCAAGCATAGAAATCATTCTATGAAACAGGAATTAGTACCCTGGAAACGGATGTATTATTTCCCGTTAACTTCGAGACTTCAAAAACTATATGCTTCTAATAGTACTGCATATCACATGAGATGGCATAATGAACATGAACAGGAAGATGGAATAATGAGTCCTTCATCATATTTACTTGTATGGAAACATTTCAATGACACCTATTATAAGTTTGCAACTAAAAATTGAAATGCTAGGTTAGGATTGTTGATAGATGGATTCCAACTTTTTGGTTAATCCGGCTAGCAATATTTATCATGGTCAATCATAATTACTCCTTATAATTGGCCTCTATGGATATGTATAAAAGAGGTATATATGTTCTTGACAGTGATTGTGTTAGGGCCTACAAATCCAAAGCGTAAAATTGATGTATTCTTACAACCATTGATATCTGAATTACAATATCTTTGAGAATATGGCGTTGAGACATATGATGTATCTTTGAAACCAAATTTTGTGTTGAGAACGGCTTTGATGTGGATCATTAGTGATTTTTCGGCATATGCCATGTTGTCCAGGTAAAGCACAATAGGAAAATAGGCTAGTTCTTATTATGGCAATGATTCTGATACGTTTTATTTTCCAAAAGAGGGCAAAATATGTTGGTTTAACAACCACAGGAAATTTCTTCCTCCAGATCATCCATTTAGACGTAATAAAAAAATAATAATTAAGAATATGATGGTAAAAACACCTCCTCCCCCTCACAAAGCCGGTGAACAGATTTTGCAAGAAATTGAGAAATTAGGCTTGCTGAAAGTTACAGAATTTGAACTGATGAAGTTAATACAAACATTAGTAAAAACTTTGGTTGGAGAAAACGAAGCATCTTTTGGGATTTGCCATATTGGAAAACTAATTTGATACATCATAATCTAGATGTGACGTATATTGAAAAAAATATTTTTGACAATTTGTTCAATACCATAATGAACATTGAAGGGAAGATAAAAGACAATGCAAAATCACGAGCTGATTTGCAACTTTTTTGTAGAAGGAATGAGTTACATAAAGATCTTCGCATTGGTAAATATCCAAAAACATGTTACACTTTGGACAAAAATATAAACAAATATTGTGTGAATAATTGAAAAGTCTAAAGTTTTCCAAAGGTTATGTTTCACTATTTCAAACTTGCCAAGGTGTGTAAACATGAGGAAGTACAAATTATTTTGGATGAAATGTCATGATTGTCATGTATTTATGCAAAGGCTAATTCTAATTAGATTTCAAGAGTTACTACCGAATAAGGTTTGGGAAGTAATAATAGAATTAAATTTATTTTTTAAAAGTTTAACATCATCTGAAATCAAGTTGGCTTAAATGGAAAAACTAGAAAGGGGAATTCCAGTAATTATAAGATTTAAGTGCTCAAATGACATTATACTGTTTGATATGATAATTTCTTTTGTGTAGGCCTTAGAAAATCTAATAGAGAACAAGTTCATAAGTGATCTTAAGAAGGGACCTTAGCCAACTGTTAAATCGTATATAGTATATTTCGTTAACGGATACTTTTATCACTCAGAATATCATGGTCATAGCATGGCAACAATAAATAGTGGAGTTTGCATACAAGAAGAATTGATGGATTACTATGGTAAAATTATAAAGATACTTGAAATTGAGTACCCTGTATTGCCAATAAAGCAAAATGTGATATGTAAGTATAACTGGTTTGATCCAACTCCAAATGTTGATACAAAAGTGTATAGCTGATACAATCTAGTTAAAACCAATAAGTGAAGAAAATTGAGACAATTTGAACCTTTCATGTTAGCAATGCAAGCGATTCAGGTGTATTGTGTCCCTTTTCTCAGCTTACAACGAGATAAGTTAGAATGATTGTCCATTTGCAAAGTTAAACCTAGAGGTGTTTTTGAATCACATGGAAAAGTAAAATGGAGAATTGAAAGTGAAGTGTTTCAGGAAGATGTTTACGAAATAAATGCATATGTCACATATGACAATAATGAACCTTTGAACGATCCATCTAATGAATATGTTGAAATTTCATCTAGAGAGGATGATGAGGGCTAGAGATCTGAATAGAAGCCTGAGTTTGATTCTTATTCTTTAGAAAAAGAAGATGATTTTGATTTATAATTAAGTGAAGATAGCAATTAATTTATGATTGTAATTGAATATTATATTCAACAAATCAATTATTTCCTTTTCAATATATTGTGTAAAATATTAAATTCAAATTCTTATATTTCTAGAAAACTCAATCAAATATGAATTTCAGGTTGAAATATGTCACCAAAGAGAAAACATGATATATTGTGGCCAAGGTTCAGACAACAATTTGGAGTTATTTACTATCCAGGTGAAGCATCACATTCTGCAGTTGGAACTAAATCACTCCCTCCTCCTCCAACTACTACACTTGTAGATGAGGCATCACCTTCTATACCTGTTGTACACCATCCACCACCCCTACATCATCCATTACCCTTATAACAACAAAGATATTAGGGGTAAATGATGTGGATGAAGAAGGCGACCGTCAGCCTAGAGTTGAAAGACCTGATGAACTTACATCACAATTGTCAATAATCCGTAAGTAAAAATACATTAAACATTATATGTTTATAATTAAATTATAGGCTTAAATTTTAAAAATGGTATAAAATTATTTGTTTTTATATTAGGTTGATTCCGTCTGGACCATGCTCAAGAAACTTGACATCCAAATTTAAGGCAAATATTGATCTTGAGGGTTATGTATGGAAGAATATCTCTCAGGCCACAAAAGAATTTTTTTATTCGGAGTTTGAGGTACAATAAAAAATAGTATTTTCTTTTTTAATTGATTTTTATACATTAATTAGATAAATATTATTACATTATAAGTATTTAAATGTTTTTCCTTTCAAAAAGAATTTTTTTAGGATTATGAATTTGACACGGTCATTAATAAAGTATGAGAGAGATGAGCACGTACATGTTATTGTGACTTTGTTGGTGTGATATACAAGATTAGTGTACGACTGCTGTTGGGACCCGATCCGGGAACCGGATCCTAACCGAAACGAAAGCGAAGACGAAGCGAATACGAAATCGAAAGAAGCGAATTGGAGTGAATGTATCACAAGCAAATCGAATCGAAATCGAATAACAAATTGGAATAATTAATAGAATCGAATCATAAGGCAACAATTCGAATCGAATGGATGGAAGCATAAACGATCCGAATGGACCAAATCAATTTTCCCGACATCTGTGACTTATCGATTAGAAAAACGCACTTTGGATACCTTAAGACTAAACCAAACCTGAAATCCGGTATAAAAATTTTCTTTTCTTTTCTTACTTGTTCGCTTTATTCCATCTCATACAAATAACATCTCAAAT
>JANZLD010000003.1:28522770-28533091 GCA_026413575.1 Erythroxylum carthagenense | reverse complement strand
AAAAAAAAATGAAGCGACTTTAGTTAAGCTGTGATTCGTTCGTTATGAGTTGGGTTCCGGAAACGGGTCCCAACAACTGGAGCCATTCTATAAGGCAGAATCGAAATTGGCGTTGTGCCTGAAAGAAGTTCAATGGGAAATTCAATTTCTCTAAGTGACGGTAGTCCTGGTAACTCCTCGGGAAAGACATCCGGGAATTCCATGACCACTGACATATCTTCTAACTTCCCTCTTTCTGCCCACATGTCTACCACATAGGTCAAAAAGGCCTCACACTCTTTCCTCATCATTTTCTCTGCTAGCAGAGCTTAAAAAACTCTAAGTGGGCTTAACTTTCTGTCTCCCACAAACACTATGTTTCTTCCGTCATCCCCCTCAAATTCTACTATCTTTTGTTTGCAGTCCAAATTCGCATTATACTTCTTTAATGTGTCCATGCCTAAAATTACATCTAATTCTCCCATCTTCAATGGCATTAGATCTACCACTATGTGTCCCCCACCAGTAAGTATCTCACAATCTTTGTAAATTTGACTAATCATAATATACTGGCCAATTAGAGTACTCACCATCAAAGGAGTATCCAAGGGGTTCAAATCTTTGCCCGACACAGTTCTACCTGATGGTTACATCTGTGTTCCCTCTCTCCTTGCATACTGTAGACACTCTCTTGCCATATGCCCTTTCTCTCCACATTTGAAACAAGCTCTAGTCAGCCTGTAGCATTCCCCTCCATGGAACTTGCCGCAATGGTTGCACTTAGGGATGGATGACTTGCCCCCTTCTCCCCTTCTACTGCCTCCCATCGTTGAGGCTTGATAAGAAACAGTAGAAGTCTTCATTGGTTTAGGCCTACTTGCACTACTACTCCTCTCCTCAGACTGCGCAGGGAAAGTCTTGATACTCCCCTCTGGCATAGAAGTATCACCTCCCCTCTTGAACTGTTCTCTCCCATTTTTCTTTTTGCTCACAGCACTCTTAATGTTCTTCACCCTCAAAGCCGCTTCAACTAGCTGTTGGAAATCACAAAAATTCTGCACCACCACTTTCTCTCTGATAGCTAGGTGTAACCCCGATTCAAATCTACGGCACTTAGCTGCCTCACTCATCATTGTCTCTGTTGCATATTGAGAGAGCTGTATAAACCGACGCTAATATTCACTCACCGTCATTTCCCTCTGAGTGAGACTCAAGAACTCCCTTTGCTTTTGCTGAATGTACACCTCAGATAGGTATTTTTCTTGTAAACAGTCAACAAATCCTTCCATGCTAGCACTGGTGGTCTCATCTGGTTCCCTGGAACACTCTCTCACCAATGTAAAGCATCTCCCTGTAACAGACTTGCGCCGTATACAACTTTCTCATCATCCTCACAATCCATCTGATCCAGTATTCTCTCGATCTTTCTCACCCAAGTCTCAGCTTCTTCTGGATCCGTTGTCCCATAGAAATTAACAGCCCTATACTTCCTGAGCTTGTCAAACTGTTTTCCTTTCTTGGCTAGGGCTGAAGTAGAAGATTGTGGCATCTGGTCCATGGCCTGATCAAATGCCTGAAACATCCTCGGATCCAATAGAGCAAGCACTTGCTCTTGCGGAAGAGGAGACTCCCGAGACTGTGATTGAGTGGGCTCACTACCTTACCCTACAGAAACCTCAGCATTCACTGGGACTACAGACTCATCAGTACTCTCCTCTCTTGGTGGAGAGTCAGGTGCAATCGATCCTTGCAATACTCCTCTTGTTCTTATACGAGGTGGCATCTTATTCCTTCAATGTAAACAATCACTATTAGCTTACATTTCATTCTACAATTCCTAATCCTTACATGTATGCATAACATGCATGTCACTTAATGCAATTCAATCACTTCATAATACAAAAATAACCATATAACATAACAGTTTATTGCACTATGCATTCTAAGCCTAGGAAACAACCTAAGCTCTGATACCAAACAATGCTGGACCCCACTTTTTTAAGCCCAGCATTTGGAATCAAACACGGAAGCAGTACTTGCCCTATACCATACTAAACCTATTTCGGGACATCATGCATAACTTTCTCTAGAGACCTTAGATTAAGGTGTTCATTTAATGAATAGAAAGAGGACTTCAAGTTCTACAACTTTCATGCAGACCTTGAAGACCAATTTTATCATATAAAGGGTCAAATTTGGACCAGAATATGTTCTGGTCAAACTAAGACTAAACAGAAAGTCAACCTAAGATGATTTGGAAAAATAGATATAACTTTTTGTACAAAACTCATATTCAGTGTTCTTTAGATGAATAGAAAGAGGACTTTAAGATCTACAACTCTTATGAAGACCTTAAAGACCAATTCTAACTCTTATGAAGACCTTAAAGACCAATTCTATCATCTAGAGGATCAAATTTGGACCAGAAGATGTTCTGGCCAAACTAATACGATGCTGACGTCATGAGACAAATGTTGATGTCATACTGAGACAAATTGGAAAAATGGATATAACTTTCTGTACAGAACTCGGATTCATGTGTTCTTTAGATGAATAGAAAGAGGACTTCAAGATCTACAACTCTCATGAAGACCTTAAAGACCAATTCTATTATTTAGAGGATCAAATTTGGACCAGAAGATGTTTTGGCCAAACTAAGACGATGCTGACGTCATGAGACGAATGCTGACGTTATATTGAGACGAATTGAACCTTACAACTTGTAATGCTCGTATCTCCCAACTCTGATATCCAAAATTTACAAACTTTATATCGTTGAAAAGTTGGAAAGATCCTCTACAACTTTTAAGAGACTATTTTTACCAATTCTAACTCTTTCCTCATCATTTTCTCTGCTAGCAGAGCTTAAAAAACTCTAAGTGGGCTTAACTTTCTGTCTCCCACAAACACTATGTTTCTTCCGTCATCCCCCTCAAATTCTACTATCTTTTGTTTGCAGTCCAAATTCGCATTATACTTCTTTAATGTGTCCATGCCTAAAATTACATCTAATTCTCCCATCTTCAATGGCATTAGATCTACCACTATGTGTCCCCCACCAGTAAGTATCTCACAATCTTTGTAAATTTGACTAATCATAATATACTGGCCAATTAGAGTACTCACCATCAAAGGAGTATCCAAGGGGTTCAAATCTTTGCCCGACACAGTTCTACCTGATGGTTACATCTGTGTTCCCTCTCTCCTTGCATACTGTAGACACTCTCTTGCCATATGCCCTTTCTCTCCACATTTGAAACAAGCTCTAGTCAGCCTGTAGCATTCCCCTCCATGGAACTTGCCGCAATGGTTGCACTTAGGGATGGATGACTTGCCCCCTTCTCCCCTTCTACTGCCTCCCATCGTTGAGGCTTGATAAGAAACAGTAGAAGTCTTCATTGGTTTAGGCCTACTTGCACTACTACTCCTCTCCTCAGACTGCGCAGGGAAAGTCTTGATACTCCCCTCTGGCATAGAAGTATCACCTCCCCTCTTGAACTGTTCTCTCCCATTTTTCTTTTTGCTCACAGCACTCTTAATGTTCTTCACCCTCAAAGCCGCTTCAACTAGCTGTTGGAAATCACAAAAATTCTGCACCACCACTTTCTCTCTGATAGCTAGGTGTAACCCCGATTCAAATCTACGGCACTTAGCTGCCTCACTCATCATTGTCTCTGTTGCATATTGAGAGAGCTGTATAAACCGACGCTAATATTCACTCACCGTCATTTCCCTCTGAGTGAGACTCAAGAACTCCCTTTGCTTTTGCTGAATGTACACCTCAGATAGGTATTTTTCTTGTAAACAGTCAACAAATCCTTCCATGCTAGCACTGGTGGTCTCATCTGGTTCCCTGGAACACTCTCTCACCAATGTAAAGCATCTCCCTGTAACAGACTTGCGCCGTATACAACTTTCTCATCATCCTCACAATCCATCTGATCCAGTATTCTCTCGATCTTTCTCACCCAAGTCTCAGCTTCTTCTGGATCCGTTGTCCCATAGAAATTAACAGCCCTATACTTCCTGAGCTTGTCAAACTGTTTTCCTTTCTTGGCTAGGGCTGAAGTAGAAGATTGTGGCATCTGGTCCATGGCCTGATCAAATGCCTGAAACATCCTCGGATCCAATAGAGCAAGCACTTGCTCTTGCGGAAGAGGAGACTCCCGAGACTGTGATTGAGTGGGCTCACTACCTTACCCTACAGAAACCTCAGCATTCACTGGGACTACAGACTCATCAGTACTCTCCTCTCTTGGTGGAGAGTCAGGTGCAATCGATCCTTGCAATACTCCTCTTGTTCTTATACGAGGTGGCATCTTATTCCTTCAATGTAAACAATCACTATTAGCTTACATTTCATTCTACAATTCCTAATCCTTACATGTATGCATAACATGCATGTCACTTAATGCAATTCAATCACTTCATAATACAAAAATAACCATATAACATAACAGTTTATTGCACTATGCATTCTAAGCCTAGGAAACAACCTAAGCTCTGATACCAAACAATGCTGGACCCCACTTTTTTAAGCCCAGCATTTGGAATCAAACACGGAAGCAGTACTTGCCCTATACCATACTAAACCTATTTCGGGACATCATGCATAACTTTCTCTAGAGACCTTAGATTAAGGTGTTCATTTAATGAATAGAAAGAGGACTTCAAGTTCTACAACTTTCATGCAGACCTTGAAGACCAATTTTATCATATAAAGGGTCAAATTTGGACCAGAATATGTTCTGGTCAAACTAAGACTAAACAGAAAGTCAACCTAAGATGATTTGGAAAAATAGATATAACTTTTTGTACAAAACTCATATTCAGTGTTCTTTAGATGAATAGAAAGAGGACTTTAAGATCTACAACTCTTATGAAGACCTTAAAGACCAATTCTAACTCTTATGAAGACCTTAAAGACCAATTCTATCATCTAGAGGATCAAATTTGGACCAGAAGATGTTCTGGCCAAACTAATACGATGCTGACGTCATGAGACAAATGTTGATGTCATACTGAGACAAATTGGAAAAATGGATATAACTTTCTGTACAGAACTCGGATTCATGTGTTCTTTAGATGAATAGAAAGAGGACTTCAAGATCTACAACTCTCATGAAGACCTTAAAGACCAATTCTATTATTTAGAGGATCAAATTTGGACCAGAAGATGTTTTGGCCAAACTAAGACGATGCTGACGTCATGAGACGAATGCTGACGTTATATTGAGACGAATTGAACCTTACAACTTGTAATGCTCGTATCTCCCAACTCTGATATCCAAAATTTACAAACTTTATATCGTTGAAAAGTTGGAAAGATCCTCTACAACTTTTAAGAGACTATTTTTACCAGTTTTACCTAGATCATTCCATGTTCCCCCCCCCCCGAAGTCAGTACACAATTTTATCCATATGGAAAACTTGAAATATGCAATGGACACTACAAGATAATAAGCATATCCACACAGAACTTCTTCAATACTCAAATCATTTTCAAATCCAAAAAGAAGTTTGCATATAGCCTCCATTCATAGCTTTAATTACACATCGACATTTCATCAAGTCTTAACCCAAGTTACAAAAATACATTGGATGCTCAATGTTCAAGATGCATATAAAGCTATTCGAAAGTCTAGCCATTAACTTATTACAAAAGCTAACTATCTTGGAATTTCTAATGCCTTGCAAGGATTGCTAACCTTCACGCTTTGCACCTGAGGAGGGAAGAGTGGGGTGAGCTACACAGTTCAGTGGTAAATATATTTATAGTCATTGCCAAATGACCACAAATTTAAGCATATGTATATATATATATGCGTATATCCAACAATTCCAGCACTCTTTAATTTAGAATAAAACTCATAGCACATAACATTCAAATGCATCATACACGACAAATTTAAAGAAACAATGCACAACAATTAGCTCGAGGGTTCCATTAAAACATAATGAAGAAACCGAAGTTTACCTCATGAACAGAATGAGTCCAGTTCTGGAGCTCATATGCCACAAGCGGGCAGCTGGGAGAAAGATCTTGTCAACGTGCACGTGACGAACAGAATGGTTCCACTCTCGCTCAAACAAGGCACATACTCATTTTTCTCAAATACCCATACTTTTAGCTTTGTCTTCTTTGCATTTAATACAAAATGTAATACCCTTTTTCAAGGTATAACATGATTACCATGCAATTCCAAACATTCACATTTAATTTATTTTCAAGTAAAGCAACTTTTGGCATTCACATACACATACATAGGCAAGAATTGGCCCCAATTGTACAATAACTATAAACACATTACCCACCTATTTAGCTTGCGAAAACTAAGTCAAGCTTGCCTTTCCCCTTACTCTTAGGTAAAATTTCCTTGGCTTTCTAAAACAACCAAGGTTCCAATCAACCAACAGTCCAACAAAATTTATAACTGAAAAAAGTCACAAAATTTTGACAAACACAAATTGAATTCAAATTTAGCCTACCCATAACCCATTTAGGTTAGAAAACATAAGACCTAGTTTAGAAACCCTAAAATCACTTGGGTTCTTCTAATCCATCTCCTTCCAACACAAACTTTTCGTTCTCTCTAACTCCTTCATCCATAACACAAATCATTCCTTTAATAAAGCAAGAAGAAAAGATGGTTAACCTACCTTAACAAGTTGATCTCTCTTCTTTCCTTCTTCCACCAAAACCTTTCTCTTCTCTCTTCTAACTTTTATTTTCTCACTCTTCTCCCTCTTCAAATCACGTTTTTCACCCCTTAACAAGCAAAACAACACTTCCTTTTTCTATTTCTACCATAAATGAGCCCAAAAAGTCTATCTTACCCTTCCTTCTAAACTTATGCTCTTCTATGCTTAAGTGATCTCCCAAAAATGTCCTTATTACATCCTTATTACCTCAACACTTTACTTTCCTTTATCTATTCAACAAATCCTACTAACCTTGGCACCATTATAGTTCCAAAAATTAAATCTATCTAAACTCCAAAATTATTTTGAAATCATGCTTACTTAAAGAAAAAAAATTTCAGGGGTCCAACATGTATATTGACGATCACCAAGACACCCTGCCCAAGAGAGAGAGAGGTAGTGTGGGTTAAGTGGATACCAGAAGAGGATGTAGAACGAAGGTACCGAAGTATCCGTTTAACAGCAATCCAGTGAATTTCAGTAGAACAATGGAGAAATTGGGAGATTTTATTAATCAGGACGAGTGAGACAAAGGTATTGGAGAGCATCAACAGTGCTTTGGTATTCAGAAGGATCAGAGAGGGGTGTACCATGATTTTTGGATAGAGGAAGAGTAGGAGTAATAGGTGTGATGGCGGGTTTGGATTGAGCTAGTCTTGTGCGAAGAAGAAGATCTTTGGTGTACTTAGTTTGGGTAATGAGAATGCCTGTAGATGTAGTTGTAGCTTCGATGCCAAGAAAATAATGAAGAGGACCGAGGTCTTTGATAGAGAAGGTAGAGTTAAGTTCAGTAATAAAATGTGTGAGGAAAGATGGGGAGGAGCTGGTGATTAAGATGTCATCAACATAAACTAGGAGGAATGTGGTATGGGAGGAGGTCGAGTGAACAAATAAGGATGTATCAGATTTGGTAGAAGTGAAATTGAGTTTAAGTAATTTTTGACTTAAGCGATGACACCATGCTTATGGAGCTTGTTTCAGACCATAAAGGGCTTTGTGAAGATGGCATACATAAGAAGGGCGATGAGGGTCAATAAAGCCAGGGGTTGGGCCATGAAGAATGGTTCGTGAAGATTTCCATTAAGAAAGGCATTGTGAACATCAAGTTGACGAATGAGCCAATTTTTGGATAGGGCAATGGTAAGGATGAGGTGAATGGTTGTGGGTTTGATAACAGGACTAAAGGTGTCAGTGTAGTCAAGACCAGGAGTTTGATGATATCCTTTGACAACAAGGCGAGCTTTGTATCGATCTAGTGTACCATCAGACTTTCGTTTAGTTCGAAAAACACATTTACATCCAACAGTGTTGGCATTAGGAGGTGGAGAAACAAGTGTCCAGGTAGGATTGTGATGGAGAGTATTGAACTCATCAAGCATGGCTTGGCGCCAATGTGGAAATTTATTTGCTTGAGTGAAGGAGGTAGGATCTGGTTCGTTTGAGATTTGAGTAAAGGTGGAATAGGTAACATAGTCAGAAAGGATCTGAGGAACACTAGTGTTATCGCGTGTACGGGTGGTCATATGGTGTTGAGGTGGTGGAGATGATATATTTAGGGGTGGTGGAGATGGTATGGTTGGGACTAGTGGAGAAGAGGGTGTTACAGGTAATGGAAGAGAAATAACAGAGGGAGAAGATGTGGAAGACGAGGGTGGGGAGGAAGTAGCAAAGGGGAAAATGGTTTAAAAAAAGTTGACATGGCGTGAGATGTGAACTTTAGAGGTGATAGGGTCAAAGTAGCGATAACCTTTGTATTATAAAGAATACCTAATAAATACACACTTCGAGGACTTTGGAGAGAGTTTGTCCATACGTTGAGACCCAAGAAAAGGGAAACAAGCACACCCAAACACACGAAGGTGAGAGAGATCAGTGGGATGAGGAAAAGAGCTTCATGTGGGGACTTTTGATTGAGGACAGGTATGGGAAAAAGATTGATGAGATAGGTGGCTGTAGAAAAAGCATCAAACTAGAATGACTTGGGTAAAGAGGCATGAAGAAGAATGGTAAGTCCAGTTTCAATTACGTGATGAATTTTACGCTCAGCAAGGCCATTTTGTTGTGGAGTATGAGGACACGAAATGCGGTAAGAGATGCCATGTGTGGTTAAAAAGGTGGCAAAGGGACCTTTGATGAGTTCAGGAGCTCCATCACACTGGAAAATTTTAATAGCGGATGAAAAAAGGTTTTAGTTGTATTTTTTAAAATTTGGAATTGAGAAAGCGCTTGACTTTTGTGAGTTAAAGGAAAATTCCAGGCGTCGTCTAAAATCATCAATGAAAAGAATGAAATAGCGGTAACCAGAAAATGAAAGAGATGGAGAGAGACCCCAAATATCATAATGAATAAGTTGTAAAGGTATAGTAGAAACACGAGATGATAAATGAAAATAAAGACGAGTGCTTTTTCCTAGTAAACAGGAAGTACAATTATTCAGTATATTTAAGGACAATTTGAAAGGGGGAGATAGTCTGGAAAGTATGGCGGAGCACGGATGACCTAGACATTGATGCCACAGATTGAGTGCAGTGGAAACAGCTTGGAAAGCAATTGGAATTTGAAAACGAAGTGGTATCTTTATGGGATAAAGATTATTGTGGATGGACCCCACAAATAGTGGTGTCTTGGTGTTGAGATCCTTCACAATGTAACCAAAGGGGTTAAATTCAATAAGACAGGAGTTATCTTTGACAAATTTAGAAACAGAAAGTAAATTAGTGGTAAGATTGGGAACAATTAAGACATTGTGTAGATGAAGAGGACGAGTTGGAGTGGATAAGGTGCCACTACCAGTGGAGGAGATGGGAAAGGTTTGTCCATTACCGACAATCACTTGATGGGGACCACTGTATGGAGTTTCAGAGTCAACAAGGTGGAGATATGGTGTTGTATGATTGGTGGCACCAGTGTCAAGAAGCCATTCGGTGAATAGATGAAGGTGGAGGGATTTGATATGTCTTGGATATTTAAGATAGTAAAGGCAATGGAAAGGTGTTTATAGTCAGGTGAAGGGTGAAGAGGACGATTTTGAGATTCTGAGTATCTGTATTGACAATGGGCTATAATAATTTTCAGCAAATTTGAAATTGGGTTGGGGGTTTATATGAGTGATTGGGCCTGGAAGAATGATAATTGGGCTGGGGATTAATGGAGTAGGCTTATGGGCTGGTGTTATAATGTGATGTGGATTGAAAAGCAAGGGCCTGATCAGTTGGGCCAGAGGAGAAGTGTCGAGGCCCAGGTGAATAAGAAATATACGTCGGCCCATGGGTAGAGGAGAAACCATGGCTTTTAGGGTTGAACTGACACCCTCCTCCTCTGCTTCGCCTATCCCCGCGCCCATGGAGAGATGGAGAGAAGCAATGACCATCAATGGACGCTGTGAGGGCCATGTCCGATGAGGGAGCCGAGTGAAAGGATAAGAGATGCTGCTCGTGGATAAGGAGCTTTGCCCTGAGTTCACCGAAAGGAGAGAATGGACTCGCGATACTCCACCACCGTGATGAAAGATTCAAAATCTATAGATAAACCATTCAAGGTAAAAAGGATAAGGTCAGAATCAGATGTTTTATGTAACATCCCGTTACTGTTAGCAAGGGCATTTTGGTAAATTGGGACAGACTGATAGGTTGCATTGCAT
>JANZLD010000003.1:28474224-28489605 GCA_026413575.1 Erythroxylum carthagenense | reverse complement strand
CATGCTAATTATTGCAAATTACCGAGGTGCATATTTAATAAGGGTATATCTATAATTTTATTAGTTTTTTTAATAAATGTGTATTTTTCTAAAACGACTTTTATTATGAAACGGAAGAAGTATGTAGAAAAGTAAAATTTTGAGTATGTTGGAACTCACACGAGGAAGTGCAGAGTAGATGTAATAACACCAAAAAAGTTGGGTTATTGTCAGTCAAGAGTACCATTAATAGGAGGAGACCACAAGCATGACATAGGCTTAATGACTGCTCCTTCCACCACTATCAATGGTTAAAATTAAAGATTTGAAGAATTGAAGCGGATTAAGGGCCTAGGGTTCTAGATAACTCTCAGCTAAACACTGGGTCATTGACGGAGAACAGGTCGTATGAGGATGGGTGACTTGTCATATTCATCATCTGTTTATACACGCAACCTTCCTTAGCATACATAAATCGACGTGATGATAAATCTAACAACTTAAATTATTATATTTTCGTTAATTAGTAACTGCTTTTGATGTAATACACATGACTTTCTTTCCCGACGCCGTAACGTATGGTTTGGATATTGACTTTCTCTCCCGGCGCCGTATCGTAGAGTTTGGATAACTTTTTACATTATTCATATATAAATTAGGAGGATTCTCTGACCTCAACGCATCCCAATTTCTAATTCTTTTTTATTCTCTAAGGTGATTAGGGGTTACCATTTTAATAAAATGACATTATATTTTTATTTTGGGATTTTTTTTCAAAGATAAAACTAAACATATATATTACGACTAAGGTAAAACCATATGTGCATAGTTCATCAAAATTTATCACTTTTAGGTCATAACAAAACACTGTTTTAACGATTTGGGAAGCAATATATTTGAACGATTAAGTTATCTACATTTAGCAATCCTATGCTTTAGTTATATTCAATACGGTTGGCATCGATCTCTCTTACCTGTTTCTTTTGGTTGGTACCTTTCAGTCTTTTTCAATCCACGCATGTAAATTCACATCTTCACAAGTGTTATGATTATGAGGCCTTTAATTAATGATGCTATTACAACCAGAAAGTGACTCGAACCGCCGGCATTTAAACCATTTCCATTTTGTACCAGCAAAATTAGGTTTAAGTCAAGAACAACGACACCTTGAATGGAGTCAGTCCATGAAACAATCTATCGCTCTCTGGAAATAAACCACAAGCTCTCAAATTAAAAGCTCAGATTGTTTTGTTTTAAGTATAATAAAGCAGAAAACTTGTTTCTCTGTGGCGAATGTTTGCTGTTTACCAACTACTAGATCTTGGATGATCTTTTAATAGATGGTAGTTGTTAAGCTACCATTAGAATTGGATCCGTTTACTGGCATGATAAAAAGTAAAATAAAAGGAAGCACATGTTTCTTTCTCTTTTTAGTAAGTGAAGGCAATTGTTATTCACAATTCGTTTGCAATTGTCCTTTTTGTTCTTCTTGTTTCTTGGTAAAGAGAAATGTTATTTCATTTGGAAGTTTAGTATGCTCTTAAATGCTAGTAAGTTTGTGCCAGGCGATTCGAAACCTTGATTAAAGCTATATTTATAACTTTATAATTGTATACAAAATTCATTTCTTTTGTAACCGTGAGAGTTGAATGCATTGAAAATCAGTTACATAATTTCTGATATTTGTCGGTGGAGCGAGTAATTAACTGATGAAAAAGTTGAAATGAAATGTAAGATGTTGGAAACTCGAAATCAAACCAAGGTCTCAAATCTTCCAGGCAGGCCATGGCCGACATGGATCTTGCATATTTCATTGTCCGAAATTGGCCCCGCGTATATAATATAGCACGGAAGTCATAAACTAATTGTGGAATTTTATTAAACTCAATTCTCAGTATGAAACTGTTGGTAGTTTTATACGCCCCAACTTCCCATACGTCACTTGTCTAGTTTGAGCAAGTTTTGGCGATCATTGTTTTGCCCACATGAATATTCATCTTGTATTATATATAATTATAATCTTGATGTAAATTAATACAATATAACCCTCACTCTTCTTTATATATATAACAGTTTCAGAGCGATGACCCATAAAACGTCTTAATCAATAAGTGTTACAAATTTCAACCTAACTTTTAACAAGCCTGAAATTTTAGGATCAGTTTAAGAAGGGATTAATAGATGAGGAATAAAAAAGTGAATAGTTGATTGTTGATTATTATTATAAGGGCAATAGTTTGATATATCACTTTTGGAGAATCCTCCGTATCCTCGATTTAGTAAAGAAATGAAACTCATTTTTTAGTAGTGACTCTTTTTTTAAAAATATTTTTAATACTAACTAATTAATATATTGTAATTAATTAATTACAATAAAATTAATTAAAAATATTATCAACTAATTAAAATATAATAAATTTTTATTTTTCAATATTTTTTACAAACCAATCACTATCAATGGATGGTAACGATAATTATTCCTTCCTCTTAACCAACCATCATAATTATAATGATAATATCTATTCTCATTCTTCTTTGTATTCATTCTCATTCATATTGTTATTCTCCCGTACGAACCAACCACCCCCTTCAATCTTATAATTAAGACACAAATGTCATTCGCAACAGGCAATCGATGGTCATGAGGAGTACAAATTATAACTTTTTAAAAAAATTATTCTCATAATTTTCATTTAAAATAACATAAAATATATGCAGCATAAATATTATCAATATACTAATTAATTTAAGTTAAATTTGATCTAAAAACTGAGTTAGGATATTAGATATTTATGTTTTATGTTTCATCATTAATTTTTAACAAAGAAGAAATTTTTATAGAAATTTAAAAATTATAGCTTTTAAAAATTACTTAAAAGTAAATAAAATTTTTTGTTATTTTACTCGTTATTTTTTACTCTTGAATTATGTGATCTATGAATATTTCTAGACCCTCTTACTTGCTTAACACAATGGACCCATTTTTAGAATTACAGGTTTAATAGTTTCTGTCCCCCATATCTAATGAAGCAAAGAATGATTCCTGTTATATTAATAGTGTTAAACAACACTAACCATGTGATAAACAGGATCACCAACCCTGATCTTTTGCTTTTTTTTTTTCCTGGAATCACCGACCAAGTCAAGCGTATGGCTATAAGCAGAAACGAAACACCTTCCCTTTTTATTTTTTTCTCCCCCCTTTACACGTACAAGTTCGCAACCAAAACGTAAGTAATCTAACTTTAGATGTTGACTCCTACAAGTCCAGCCACTTAGAAACGTGGCACTTCACACGCAGAATATACCAAAAACTGAAGTATTGGGAATTCCTCATACCGGTAAATCTGCTGCGAAATCAGTGCAAAACTGACCCTGAAAAGACCGAAGGTAAATTATTCCCATACACCCCCTTTCTCCTAGAAACCGTAGCTTTCTTTCTCAGCAGTCTCGGCAATTTGGTCTCACTCTCACGCATAGTCACAGATGCCTGTTTTTGTGTCCATAAACCTCGCTTTCTACAAGTGGAGAGTCCACTATCTTCAATAAATCCTCACATCTTATTTGTTTGCCCGTTATGTCACTATGTTAACTTTGCTTAGAAATGAAAAAACCTCGCAGGCTAATTCAGCTGATGGATACTGGGAAAGTTTTTGCAACCGAAACCCACTTCGATCTGGTTAATAGAAATTTTGTTTATGGGAATGTGCAGAGAGTCGTCAGTTGCTTCTGGGTTTTAGTTTGCAACAACATCTTTTACGTTTTCGGGTGGTTGTTCAGACTTGTCTTCAGGTATGCTTGAATTTTCTTGCCTGCATCTGTTCTTGGGATATTTGTGCTGCACAGATTACATGGATTGTTTGTATTTCTGGCAGAAATCAATCCAATAAACGTTCTGATAAGAATGATTTCAGTTCCGGTATGGTCTGTCATCGAAAGGACACTCATCAAACTGGTTCGAGTTCGTATCATGATTCAGGAATTGATAAAAGCGAAGAGAAAACAGAAGATACTCTTGTTGTGGAGACTGCTTCATCGGCCAGTAGTAACAAGTATGAGTTCTTGTCTGGGAAAGGTATCAGTGGATTTATTGAAGAAGTGAAAACTGTGAGCTTTTCCATTCATGAAGTCGACGTCAATTCTAATGATGACACCAAGGAAGATCCTTCTGTAATTGAGATGTATTGCTCTACCAGTGAGGATATGGAGGAACCTGAATTGGAAAAGGAGGCTTCTGTGGAGTTCGAGAAGAGTTTTGTGGTTGAAAAGTTACCGGAGCCAGAAGTAGAACAAGGCTTCATAGAAGAGGGAAGTCGGGAGGAGAAAGGAATAGTTATGGACCATAAGACACCCGTCGAGGCTTTTGAAGAGCGTGAATTGAAAGCTGAGGTCTTTGATGCAGAGAAAGAAGAGAACGGTGTTAAAAGCTGGGTAATTGAGAAGGTTTGTGGTGCACAAAATACAGAGGATTGTTCTAAAAATCTGATCGCTGAAGACGTTTGCGAAAAGGAAGAAGAATTGGAGATAGTCACCGACGAAAGGAGGTATAACATGGAGGAGATCGTTGGCCTAATGAATAAATTGGATCAGGATCATCATAGTTCATCAGATGAATCTCAATTGCCATACGACGAAAAACAGGAGTCTCTCTACGCAGATAGCGAGTCCTCTGGGGTCATCACAAAAGTCGATTCCTTTACTTACAAGTTTTTTGCTTATGGAAACGCTAGCAAAGGACTAGTGTCTGGAGATCAAAGTCCTGTTAAAATTCATGAGCACAATCTCGAATATGACGGAGACACAGAAACGGAGGACAAGTTCACTGACTCCGATGAAGAATATATTGAACTGGAACCCCAGAGACAGAAATCAAGTTCGTCGTTCGAAGAAGCGCAGTTTGAGGATCAAGAAGCCGCGGGCTCTGGAAAAGCAGAACCTGAGACGAAGCGTCTGGAAACCCGTGAAGTACCTAGCTTGCAAGAAAAAGAACGCGACTCCTCTAACGTGCACGATAGTGCAGATTTCTCATTAGAGCACGACGACTTAATAGAACAGCTTAAGATGGAACTAAGAAATGCAAGAAAAGTTGGTCTTCCTACAATTCTAGAAGAATCAGAGATGGAGGAATTGGAGAGTCCAAAGCTAATGCCAGAGCTTAAGCCACTCAAGATTGAAGAAAAGATTGATCACATGGAAGAGTTTCAAAAGGTTTATAAGGGCTACTTAGACAAGATGAAAAAATTGGACATCTTAAACTTTCAGACCATGCACACCACTGGTGAGTTTCATTAAAGCACTGGCTCTCTATTTTCTACAGTTCTTTCTCCTGATTGACCATTTTAAATTCATTATGTGTGAATTTTTATTAAATCGTCACCTTATCATTAGCCGAATAACCTAATTCTATGTTCAACTCAAAGAACATTAGCATGTTAAAACTACTTAATTATATAATTATTAGTTGGATATGTCCCACCTGATAATGTTTTTTTTTTAACTCTTTAAGAGAATTGGACTGCTTGGTCAGCCTCCATCTTCTTTATTCCTATACAAACTAATTTTACACCAATAATGTTCCTGAAAAGCTTGCAATATCTTTTTGCCACTCCCGAAATTCTAGATGCGTCAATTAGGTGGAATTCCATATCCTGCTCCTTCTTGTTATTAAAGCTTGTCTTTCTTTGTACCTTAGATCCACCAACTTACTTTCAATTTATGAAATCTCCTCTGCTTTGTTTCTTTTCTTTTCTTTTCTTTTTCTTTAGTTCTCAATATATCATAATATCATCAACTATTTTTTAGGCCTCAAATTGAACTCTTGATCTTGAATATACTAACCTCGACTTTTTCCTTTTTTATTTATAATTATATTCTCAACTTATAGAATCCATGTTGCTGTATAATAAATATATTTTACTGATACAATTATTTCATATGAATAAATATATTTTTTAGTTATTAAAAAAATTAATAAAAATAATACTTTTAAACTGTTCATCATCCCCGTTAGCATTGATGGATATCCTCATTCTACAGACTAACACAGGAAAAGTAAAAGCTAGAAATTTATGCACAAATTAGCAGTCCAGTTCTCTTGAATGACCTGTTTACGCGGTTTGCCTTGTTCAACTTGAAGGTTTATTTCAGCTGAAAGACGCAATTCAGTCATATACAGTACGAAAGTTTTCAATTCCAGCCAAAACGTCGGGTATTCTACAGAACTTGTGGTCATGCAAGTCAGGAACTGCTGTTGTTGACCCAACAAAGAAGGTCGTTGCAGACATGTACAGGGAATTTGAGATGGTATATGTTGGACAGATTTGCCTATCCTGGGAGATTCTCCTCTGGCAATACTGTAAAGTCCAAGAGATGCAAATTCATGAATTTCAAGGCCTTCATCAATACAATCAAGTAGCCGGTGAATTCCAGTTATTTCAGGTACTTGTGCAACGGTTTATAGAGAATGAGCCCTTTCAAGGTCCCAGGGTTCAGAATTATGTGAAGAATCGATGCGTCCTTCGCAGTCTTCTCCAAGTTCCTGTCATTAAAGGTAAATTAGTTTAACAAATTACCAAGAACCTTGAAGTGATTATGGACTATACTAAACGATGTTATTGCATTGCAGATGATAATTCTAGTGGATGGGGGCAGAGAGGAGATGAAGAATATGCAATTACAAGTGAAACGCTAACCAAAATCATCGAGGAGTCCATCAGGGTGTTCTGGGAATTTCTCCATGCCGACAAGTATGAAAGTAATATGGCCTTACATGGTCGTCAGTATTTTCAGGACGATGTAAATTCGGAGCTTTTAATGGAAGTCCAAGTCAATCTTCAAAAGGTTTAATCTTGAGAGAACTCATCCATGCACATTCTACCCTAAATGTTTGACATGCTAATAATCTGTTCCATGCTTGCAGAAAGAGAGAAAACTTAAAGACCTACTGAGGATTGGAAACTGTATAGTCAGAAAGTTCCAAAAGCATCAACAAGATCCACTGCATCAGAGTTTGCTAGTTGCGCGGGTCAATCTGAAATTGGTTTCAAGGGTCCTGAACATGTCCAAACTAACAACAGATCAACTAATATGGTGCCATGAGAAACTAGAGAGAGTAAATTTTCGTAATAGGAAAGCTTTTGTAGAACAGTCGTGCTTGCTGTTCCCATGCTGAGATGGTGATTATTGCCACCGTATCTTCTTAGAATTTGTCAGATACATACTTTTTCGGCTGATTCTTTTGTATCTGCAGCTATACATAAAAGTTTATCATCTTTGACACCTGCTAGCCAGCCGAAGATGTAAATTATTCATCCCTTGTACACTTCTATAAAGACATATATACTTCAAACTTTAGCTTTTGCCTTTGTTTTTGGGATCGGTTACTTTTCATTCCTGAGATGCCAATTTCGACTGGCGCACAACGCGTGCTTTTAAAAATTTGCTGGAACGAAAGTCCAAGGCCGTTTCTTATGTCTGATTCGTTAAAATCTGATTGTCATTGAAGCCATGAACATTTTGCAAGATTTTTGATAAATTACCTAACCTTCCTGCTGTTCATATTATGGTCCATTTAATGCATTACCTTCTTAATCACGCACAAATTATCCCCCGTACTCCCGAGCTTCTTCCCCTGTGATAGATAGAGGTATGCATGGAAACGGATTATAAACGTTGTTTTGAGTCCCTATCTTCACTAAGCACAATAAGTATACCATCAGTCGTGCTAAAGGGAAAAGATAGAAGATTCAAAACCCAAAAATGCAAGAAGATATCGGTGGGCAATGGCTGGAGATATTTTTGTTTTAGTTATGCTTCCGCTGGTTAATATGCATGTATCTTTTACGTAAATGTTGTTGTACGAGATGCATGTACTGCCACGAATTATTTCATTTTGGTATCAGAGCTTCAGTGATGCCTCTGTCTTGCTTATAAAATGATGGAAACAAATGTCTTTGTTTTGCTCTGTTCTCGTTGTTTTTTTGTCCGTAAGAGATGAGCTTGAAGTTGTTGAATATTTCAACAATTTTGTGCATGTTGGAGATGTGAGAGTGGTGTTTTTGTGCTCCATAGTGGCAAGTACTCCGGTAGATATGACGGATCAGGTGAACAATGTCTAAGTCCGTTTGTTAAATTCCTAGAAGAATGTGGTATCGTCCCATAGTATACTATCCCAAGTTTGCCTAGAATAAATGATGTTGCTGTAAGACGAAACAAAACACTCTAGAATATGGCCAGGAGTATGATTAGTCATTCAACCTTACCAGAATCACTCTTGGGAGAAGCACTAAAGACTGTAGCATATATACTCAGCAGAGTTCTAACTAAAGCAACTAATAAGACCCTTTATGAACTTTGGACGGACAAGAAGCCTAGTTTAAAGCACTTACACATTTAGGGATGTCTAGCTGAGGTAAGACCTTATAGGCTAAATGAAAAGAAACTAGACTCAAGGACCATCAGTTGTTACTGTATTGGATATTCTGAAAGATCCAGGGGTTACAACTTTTATGATCCCACTATTAAGGCAATTTTTAAGACAAGAAATGCCCAGTTTTTTAAGGATGTGGAGTTTGCGGGGCGAGAAAGGATTAAGGACTTTGTTTTTAAAGAAGAACACATTGAAATTCCTCTAATTACTGTTAAAAATGATCAGAGTTAGGTTTCCATTCCTGACATTGTTCAAGAAGTAATTCTGGATCAAGACAATGTTATGGAATCTCCTCCCCAAGAAGAATAAACTCTACAATCTCAAGAACCTATGCCATTAAGGAGATCCATTAGAGAGAGGAGAAGTACAATTCTAGATGATTATGTTGTATTTCTTCAAAAACATGAAGTTTACATTGGTATGGTGGAAGATGATCCAATCAATTTCTGCAAGCCATGGAAAGTTCTAACTTTCAAAAGTGGATTGATGTCATGAATGAAGAGATAAAGTTCATAAAGGACAATGATGTTTAAGACCTTGTACATTGCCTAAAGGTGCGAAACCTATTGGTTGCAAATGGATATTTAAGACTAAGAAGGATTCGAAAGGCAATATAGAAAGGTACAAGGCTCGTCTTGTTGCAAAGGGTTTTACACAAAAGGAAGGCATTGATTATAAGGAGACTTTCTCTCCAGTATCTTCAAAAGACTCTTTCAAGATAATAATGGCATTAATGATACATTTTAATCTTGAGTTACATCAAATGGACATTAAGACAATGCTTCTCAATGGTGACATTGATGAGACAATTTATATGGTGCAGCCAGAAAACTTTATGTCAAGATATGCAAAGTAAATGGTTTGCAAACTAAAAAAATCCATATATGGGCTCAAGCAGTCATCTTCTCAATGGTATTATGAATTTCACCAAGTTGTCATCTCATTCAGTTTTGAGATGAACTTGGTTGATGATTGTATATACCATAGGTTTAGTGGGAGTAAGTAGGCCTATTGCACGAAACCAAGAGATTTATGTTAAAAATTTTTGAGATGAATGATCTTGGTGACACCTTTTTTATTTTAAGGATTTAGATGCATTGGGAACACTCTTGAGGTATTCTTTGATTATCACCAAAGAGCTATATCGAAAAGGTAATTAAAAGTTTTGGCATGCAGGATTGTAAACCAGATGATATCCCTATGTCTAAGGGAGATAAGTTCAGTTTAAGTCAATACCTCAAGAATGACTTTAAAGCTAAGAAAACACAAAAGATTCCTTATGCTTCAGCTCTAGGAAGTCTAATGTATGCTCAGGTTTGTACGCATTAGGCTACATTGTTGGAATACTAGGGAGATATTAAAGTAACCCGAGATTGGATCGCTGAAAGCAGCCAAACGGGTCATACGGTACTTGTAGAGAACGGAAGATTATATGCTCACATACAAAAAATTAGATAAGCTAGAGATCATTGGTTATTCTAATTCCGATTTTGTTGGATGCCAAGATAGTAGGAGATCCACTTTGGGCTATATCTACCTGGTTGCTAAAGGATTTATTTCCTAGAAGAATGTTAAGCAGACACTTATAGCTTCTTCCACCATAGCAGCAGAGTTTATAATGTGTTATGAGGCATCCAACTACGGGATATGGCTGCAAAACTTTGTCATTGGACTATGCATTGTGGATTCTATTGAAAAACCACTTAAGTTATTTTATGACAGTAACTCTATAGTGCTATATTCTAATAAAAATAAGAGCTCGACAAAGTCGAAGCACATCAACATCAAGTTCCTAATTGTTAAAGAGAGAGTTCAGAGTGAACAATTGTTTATACAACACATTGGATCAAACTCCATGATTGCAGATCTGCTTACTAAAGGAGTGCCACCCAAAGTCTTTCCTGAGCATACTGCTCATATGAGTGTTGCATCTTTTTAGGATATATAGTTTCAGTGGGAGTTTGTATTGTAGATGCTTTTTGGATTAGACATTTTTTCACTTTCATTTTGGATACAACTTTTTTTGGGTTAAGTTATTCGAGGTTATTTTCAGCTTTAAGATATTTGGTTTATTTTGTCTCTAAACTTATTTAAAATTGATCTCACTAAAGCATAAGGTTAGACCAGTTGGAAATAAGCATGCTAATATCACATTGCTTATAATTTCCATATTACATATCCATGCTTGATCCATGTCATTTGGTTATATCAGTATATGTGACCATTGATGGGTTTAGTTACTTTAATTGTAGCGAAAGACGCTTAAATCCTGTGTTGGTATGATTGATAGATCGGATTGTCTAAGGATGCATACGGTAATTATAGCAAAATTATAAGTACTCACAAGGTTAATACACAATTTTAAGATAATGCATATAACCTAAGTGGGAGATTGTAAGGATTTATCAAACATATGAGTTTATGTGTATAATTGTTTATAAAGCCTATCATATAAAGTTGAGGTCGATTAATTAAAGTGGTCTAATATGTTTATGGTATTTTGAGCTTTATGCATCTATTTTAAGTGTAGGCTTTATATGTGTAGAGATCGAGTTTATAATTTCTAGTTTTACGATGGGTCAAACTAGAAATTAGATTAGGGTTTTTACCCTATTATAAGTGATTATGGTTTCCAAATTAAACATGCACATTTTTTTTTTGATATCTCATCAAGAGAAACTATAGAAAACAGAGAGTTAGGAAAAATTATGAAAAAAGACTATGTTCTAATTTAGAAGACAAACCACAAGACTCTAGTGCAAATTTTACAATGAATTCAAGTATACTTCTGCTTTTATTTGATTCTTGATGATTTGATATGAGCGAATCCTAAAGGGATTAAAACTTAAAAATAATTATTAGGATTTAGTTAACATAATTATACTTATCAAATATAATAACCAAAATGACATATAAGCGGCAAATTCAACCGGAAGGAATTCAAAATTCATATATTTTATAATATTTCTTGTATGAAGAAATTGACTGCTTATTGCAAAATAATTATATAAATTCTTTTTGTATGTTTTGGCATTTTTATTCATCTCTTATAATTAATTATATATTTTGTAATATTTCTTTTATGAAGAAATTGACTGCTTATTGCAAATTAATTATATAATTAGTATTTGTATGTTTTGGCATTTTTATCCATCTCTTGTAGTTAATGTTTTCATAAGTTTAGTTTTATTTGTATTTATGATAAAATAACTAATAAACATTTAATTCTCTTAACTAAAATTTGAGAAATTATATTAAAATAGAGTGAAAGACATACAATTACTTAGGTCTTCAAATAGAGAACGCACTCCATCAAACGTATTTATATTCTTCCGTTTTCGAATACCAGGCTTCCCACCTTAAATTTTTAACTCTATTTTTTGTGCTGTACTTCGGATGTAAAGAAAAACTGGTACAAATAAGAATCTCCTGATGTCTTCTTCTTCATATAAATAGATATCAGACAATTAATTTAAAATACATTTTGTGTAATACTTCCTATTTGGTACCTAAATCAATCGTACCTGCTGAGATGCAAATCTCAATGAGAAGAGAAACTTTCATTAAAAATAAAAAACATTACAGAGAGTAAGTATCAATAGATAAAAAGAGATGTAGAAAAATTACTCTTATAAAAATCATCTTCCATATAAGGATAATAAAATTTTCGAATTCAAAAAATAATTTTAAAAATCAATAATATATTTTTCAGTAAAATACGAGAAAATTTTAACTTTATTTTAATATAAAGGTAATTATTTATGTACTTATTATATGATTTATAGAAAAAAAGTAATAGTTTTCAGTTTTAAAATGCTCAATTTAATCCAGGTTCTGAAAATATAATGCTATCCTGAGGAAGAGCTGAAGTCTTAAGATGCCGGGCTTTCTGCATTCCCAAAGTCCATTATACGGAATAATCTCTATCACCCAACAAAGTTTCAGGCCCAAAACAAATCAATCAACACAGAATGTCATCACCATCTCAGCCGTTGTTTTAAACACATTTCTAACCGTAAGATCTAGGGCATCAATTAGGCCCGCCACCATTTATAACTCTTTCTATTGCATCCGCGCCTTCGGTCTCATAAACCCCAGAGAGAGAGAGAGAGAGTCGAAAAATGGTTCAGCGACTGACTTATCGCAAGCGGCATAGCTATGCCACCAGATCGAACCAGCACCGCGTTGTCAAAACTCCCGGTAAAGCCCCTAACTTCTCTGCTCATATGTTTTTATCTACCATCTTCAAGCTTGTTCTTTCATGTTATTTCTTTAAAAAAATTTCTGATCTCGAAGTTTACTGCCAATGGGATGGTTTCTGGTTTGAATTTATGCTTGTCTCATGTCTGTTTATGGAATTCATGGTGGATGTATATGGGTTTTTTTTTTTTTTTAATAGGAGGTAAGCTGGTATACCAGACTACTAAGAAGAGAGCAAGTGGTCCTAAGTGTCCTGTTACAGGGAGGAGGATTCAAGGGGTATGCTTCATTTTATTTGTTCTGTTTGATTAGATGTTTCTGTTTCTTTAACGGATATTGAATGATTGCTTTAACATAGCTTTATAGAGTAGGCTTGATGTTGGGTATACACTAATAACAGCACTGGTGGCATTAAGAACTGATGAACCAAGTAAATTGGTTGCTCAAATGGAAAAACCAATCCCTGGAGCAATGTCCTCGTTTATATCTCACAGGCTAATGTGCAAAATTGCCAAACTCCTTATACTCGTAATTTTAATGCAAACAATTTTGGCCCCATCTGTAGTACGGAAGTCAGTTGAAGTTAATCTGATTTTAAACCATGGAATTGAACGTTTGTACGTTTGAAGTTCTATCTGATTTCTGATTTGATTATTTCAAGCAATTGTGAATCATGTTATTGAAAGATTAATTGTTAAGAAACTATTGCAATTAAAACCAAAAGACCTCTCTCTTTCTTCTGCTATTGGAGCCAAAGTTTTTGATCTTCCAGTTTGCAACTGTGGTCTAGCCAAGTCTGTCACTTGCTTTATCTTTTCTACTAGGGGCTGCCAAATTTCCTGTTATGTATCTGTTGTTTCCCCACTTAAGATAATTGGTATCTTTTTTAATCCCATGTTGCTCACATACATCTGATTCTACCTATACAATACCTGTTATGAAAATTGTATGTACAGGATGCAGTTTAAGTAGTATTAATCATATGAAGAATCTGTAACGTTGAATCATTACTGCTTGCGCCTTTCAACTACAGTTGGAAGCCATTGGTTAAAGAATGTGATTGGTATGATTTGTAATTCAGTTGGCTGGATTATTTGTTATGTAACCAAAGATCTATGGAGCTATGAATATTATCTGACTCTGCAATCATAATGTTTTTCTGTCAACAGATCCCCCACTTGAGACCTGCTGAATATAAAAGATCTAGGTTGTCAAGAAACCGGAGGACTGTGAACCGGGCTTATGGTGGAGTATTGTCTGGTAGTGCAGTAAGAGAAAGGTGTGTTCTAACATATGCAATTATGTGAATATTCATTTTGTAGTCCCTGCTTGAAGCATGTATTCTAATGTAACATGTTTTGATTTTGTAGGATTATCCGAGCCTTTTTGGTTGAAGAGCAAAAGATTGTGAAAAAGGTGTTGAAAATTCAGAAGGCAAAGGAAAAGCAGGCTTCAAAGAGTTAGAATGGAAGAAGCCTTTGTTGAGACGGTGGATTTGGAAACAGATGATAGTGAATTAAAGAAGTGAAATTAGGTTTTTCCATTTTGAATCTGTATCCTGCAGTTGGTTGTTGGAAATTGGTGCCATGATGTCTATTAATCCTTTTTTATTATTGGTCTTCTTTTTGATTGTGCTCCAGTTTTGTTGACTTTCTAAAATATCAATGTCCTCGCTGACATTATACTGGTGGAGTTGCTAAATTCCTGTTTGTTTATGCCGAATGCAATATCTCCTCTGATATGTGAGTACTGTTTTGCCCCGTATCTTATTTGGGAATGTGATTATTTGGTATATTACGGATGTTAACCTAGCTTGGAGTTTTAACTCTAGCATACGTACGAAAATCAGTTTACAACCTCGCATAGATTATTCATTTGCCCCTTTTATGGGAAGCAGTCGAGCGAGGTATTGTTATGCCAATAAAATCAAACGTTAACATCTTCATTGATCTTCTTGAATAAGCTTAGGGATGGCAAAAAGTCCCGCCCCGATGGGGATCCGATATTTCCCGACCCGAACGGGGCAGGTATGGGGGCATATTTTGCCACGAATAAATGGGGTAGGGGATGGGGATTTTTCCCCATTTATATTTGGGGTGGGGGTGGAGATTATAGTCTCCATCCTCAATGGGGACCCGACCCGTATAATGTTAGGGTGTATTCCGGAAATTTTAATTAACCCTAAAAATCTACCCCCCCTCGGAGGCCCGCGTTCGTCTCCGTCTACTCTCGCCTCTCTCTTCTCTCTGCCTCGCTGTCCTCCGTCCATCTCCGCCGCCTGCTCTTTGCCGTCCGTCTCTCCCTCGTCGCTTCACCGCCCTCCCTGGTCTGGATCTGCACGGTGGTGGTCTACTCGAGTCTTACTCTTCTCCTCCGTCCGTCTGTCGAGTCTTCTCCGTCGCGTCGTCGCACCGGCTTCAGCCTTCTCTTCATCCTCCTCGAGTCTTCGATGCACCGGACGACCGCAGGACCACCGCAACTCAGCCGGCGTACATGACCCGACGTCGACCCAGATTGACACCGAAGACCCGATTATATTTGAGATGTATGTTTTGGATTTTTGCTCCATTTTTCATGCATATTGTGAGTTATGAAAATGAATTGAACCGAAATTGGGGATTTTATTAACGTGATCTTCCCTTCTTTTTTAAAAAACAGATGGAATCTCAACAAAATCAAAGTGCAGCTGATTCGAATGCTACTCAAGAACTTGTAGCTAATAACACATCTTCAACATTTCAAGAAGCCATACCAGCAAACATTCATGGCAATGT
>JANZLD010000003.1:28456139-28467552 GCA_026413575.1 Erythroxylum carthagenense | reverse complement strand
CATGAATACGAATTATTATCATACATATTTATAAGTGAGATGTGTTATGGAAAAAGGAACATAGAAATGGTATGAGATTTTAAGCTTCATGATTTCTTTATATTACACCAATGTTTATGGTTCACAAGTTAGATTCTGAAAACGGGATCCAACACAGTTGGTATCAGAACAAGAAGAATCACAAGGAACCACGCTCAAGTATGACGGTATTTTGTTAAGAGTTGAATTCCAGAAACGGGATCATCATCTTTGGTATCAAAGCAAGAGGACATTGCTAGGAAATAGAACGATGATAGTTATGGTTTTCCATTTAGAGTTGGGCTCTGGAATCGGGGTCCAACAGTGGGAGCCAGTCACTTCCAGTAATAAAGTTGCCCAATATGTCTTTTGGATGATATTTTTCTTAGCTAATTGTCTTACTCTACTTCATTTTGGTATAGTGTGTTTCATTGATCATAAACAAAACATGTATAAAATTGTGAGCTACAATTGTGCTTGATTGTCTCTTGACTTACTTTGCATTATCCCTTGAATTTGGATCGTATTTGTAAAATTTTTGTTATTTGATTCCTTTATACTATCAGGGAAGCTATTACTACTTTTATTGATTGTAAAGTCTATATTTTGACATTGAATCTTACAGGTGAGGGTGTAAGAGTATGAAATTGAACCTTGCATAAATGAATTAAAAAAAAGCTAGAGTTGGAAAAGTTATGAAAGATATATATGTTATGTTTTTTGTAATGAAGGTTAATATGTTGTGTTTCCATTTTTGCAGTCTTTTTTATTTTTAGTCAATTTATCATCTCACCTATTCTCAATTATATTAATTTTAACACATGAAATATTCACCTCACCACCTTTTAATCAATAAGGTCAACAACGATAATAAGTAAAAAGACAACTTCCATATTAAATCAATGTTCATAGCATATGATAAGATCAAAATTTGTCCATATGCTACTAAGCTTCCATTGTTATTCACACAACATTTTTTCCTAACGTCAACCAACAAGTATCTTTGTATTTTATAATGGCGAGTTACACATAGATTAAATAATGTGTAAGTTTGAAATTATATTTGTTTACAGTTGGATGGATTTTTAACTAAGTACTTCAGAATTTATTTTCGTCTATTTGTTGGTCTTTCTTATTTAACAAATCCTATAATTTAGTTTCAGTTTTGGCCTAGTGGGACCTTCAATTATATCCCTATCATGCACTATAAAGGAGGAGAAATGAATAATTTTGGAGTTAAGTTGAATCATTTGAAGATTTTATAGTTCATTTAAGTAGCAAGAGATTTGGGCTATGGAGTGGCTGGAGTTTTTAATTATAAATTTTTGGGGAGTCTTTTAAGAATGAATTAGATATTTAAGAAGTGAGGCTCACATCGTCAACATGATTAATTTAATTTTAAAAAAAGGCTAAGAGATTGTGGAGGTATTTTTGGATGACATTATGTATCCCTTATTTGAACATAATAAAGAATGTTTAAAAGAGGGTGAACAAATTGATTATGAGGTTGTAAAGGGTGATCAACTTACTTTTAAGGAGGGTAATCAACCTACTTTTAGGAAGGGTAAACATTCTAAAAGGAATTATTTAAATATTGGTGGATTTAATGATTCAATATATGAGGGATAAGAGAAAGTAACTTTGATGTTTTTGCTTAATCTGATTCTGAAGATATATTTGATGAGGTAGTCAGTGAAGAGGCCATGACTAAGATTCTTTATAATGGTGTAGAAGATGTCACAATAGATAATATACCAGATATGCATACAAATTCAACATTTAAAGATTCATATGAGCTTAGGAGCATAGTTGACAATTCAGATGAAGAATGAAGAAGAAGGAATAAGTTCACATAATTTAAAGTAGATAATGATATACTAAGGTCAATTGATTTAAAGGTTGTTATATTATCTAATTTTGTGAATACATTTAGATAAGCTCTAGTCCAATATGTTATTGAGAAGGTTTTTGATTATGTATATATTAAGAATAAGAAGTCTAGAGTAATTGTTGTATATAAAATGGGTTATGGATGGAGAATACATACTTCTTCAATAAAGCATAGGACTACATTTCAAATTAGGACATTTCAATCCAACCATAAGTATAGTTGAGAATACTAGAACAAAAAATATAAGGTGCTATGGATTGCAAAGAAGTACCACCCACATTTTTTAGATTATCCTACGTGGGATATTATAATTCTTAAAGGTACACTTTTAAGGGACTTTATTGTTGAGATTACAGATAATAAGGCATATAAGGAGAAGAGCTTTACATTATAGCTTTTGGAAAGAACTTTACATTAGAGCTTTTAACAAGTGAAGAGGGAAAGCAATTTCAAAAATTAAGAAGATATGGAATAGCCATATTGAAGTACAATCTGGATAGTACTTCTATAATCAAGCATCTAGAAGATACTTTAATCCTATGTACATATGCTTGAATGTTTACATAAAGGTTTTTTGGTTGGTTGTAGGCTTATAATGTGTCGATGGTTGTGACAATATATTTCTAATCATATGGATTACGGTTAGAATTGAGAATCAAGCCTCATAAAAATGGTTTCTTTAATGTTTACAAAAAAGAATAACCAATACAAAGATCGTAATCAAGTTTTCATTTATGATCGATAAAAGGTGAAATTATGTTATTTTCTTTTCGTTTTATAAACATTAATTTATAATTATAGACATTCGCCAAGTACATACATTCCATGTGATGTATTTGTAACAGGGTCTAGAATATGTCTTCAATGTTAAGATAATTGATGTCGAATAGACATTTTATGTTAAACATATCTATGACAACCTTTAAGCCAAATTTAAGACAAAAAATGTTATAAAGAATATAGTTCAGAAAGTGGCCAGAGCATATAACTTAAGATTGTCTAATTTACATGCATCTAAACTTTGATATATATGATTATTCAAGTCATGCTTAACATTATATCTTTTTTTTTACCTTGAACATATACATGAAGCACTAGAAGGTATTGCTAAATTGATCCACCACTGGTTGGACAAGATACCAATCAACAGGTGTTCTAGGCACACTTGTAATCTTGAGTTAAAATGTGACTTGTTGTTGAACAATCACTATGAAAATTTCAATGCCTAAATTTAGAAGGCCTTAGACAAGCCAATTATTATAATGCTTAAGATGATTAGAAGAGCAATAATGAAGAGATTTAATAGGAAAAAGGATGGGATGGAGAAGTATATGGATACATTTTTCCTAGGATTTAGAAAACCTAAGAGAAGTATAAATAACTTGACAGTAATTGGATGCCATACCTCAGTGGTGGGAGATTATTCGAAATGGAGCATATGAATTTTTAGCAACATGCTGTTGATTTAGGCAACAAGATTTGCACATACATGAGATAGGATTTGAGTGAAATTCTTTTCAATATGCTTTTGTTGCAATAAGATATGATGGTGGCAACCCAAAAAGATTATATGGACTTAATGTATAGTAAAGGAAATTTTGAAGCCGCTTATATGTGTTAGATTTTTCTAATTTCTAGTTAGGATTTGTGGCTAAACCTGCTTAAGAATCATGGTTATGAAATCCTTCCATCATAATATGAAAGAATGTTAGGAAGACCTAAAAAACAAGAGGAAGAAACTAAGAGATGAATAAAAATACATATAAAGCTACTAAGAAAAGACTTTAGATGTCATATAAAATGTGTAAATAATTTGGTCAAAATGCAAAAACATATTCCATAAGAATACCTGATAATGCCCTTGATAGTCAAAGTAGCCAATTGACACAAAAACCATGATAGAGGCAAAAGAAAAGAAGAATAAACTAACTTTATTGGGACCAGTTATTTTTGTATATGGTGCACTTTGTGACTAGCTATTTATGTATATAGAGCTTATTTTGGTTAGTAATTTTTGCATATGATGTTTATTGTAGCTAGATATTTTTGTATATGGAAATGATGAATTCTGGTTTATATATATGTTATCTTAATTATTAGATAGGAATCTTAAATGTTAGATATGATTATAAAAGTCCAGTTTTTATAGTTGTATGTAAACCAGTTTTGTTTACAAGTATTTACAAGTGTATGGGAATTATTTAATTATAGGTCTCTTGACGTTATAAGAAATCAAATTGACATTCTAAAACTATGTAAATAAGCTAAAAAGGTCCAAATAAGATAATATCAATACATTAATACTTTAAATATTTATACATAACACTGTTTAATATTAATCTATATAAATTGACCATAAAGTTCTTTAAGGTTGAAAGTCACTCAAACATCATAATCTTAATTCTAGTAAACTTATTTCTTATAAGTAAATTGCTAAGTAACATCTAACAACAATAATAAAGATGACCTAACTATAAATAAACAAGTTCCATAATAATAAATTGTCTCTTTGATTCTTTAATTTGTCATTAGTCTCCGAAGTTTATTAATTACATCTATACTTCTCCTTATGAAATTTTCATCGTGCCACACAAAGTAATCACATTTTCATTTGATATACAAATAATATGTATAAGAAAATTTTAATAATCCATCAATATAAAATCAAATTGAATAAAGTATATATAAATTTAAAATTTATTCTAAATTGTGTACATCCATAGAATCGCCTTCCTAGATTGAACTTGATCAAAAATGTTTTTGTAAATATTACCAATCCACAATCACAATATTGTAAGTGGTTTTCAATATTGCTAGCTGTACTATTAGATGAAATTGTAATGTTAAATCTATTCAACTGAGAAAATAAGTGAATACAATAACTAAAATCAACCTTAAAAGTAGGCAGAAGAATCAAATTTCAATATTGCAATATGTAAATTAACCTTTGAGGAATATAAATATGAAAGAACATAAATGTAGTTGACCAACAAAGATTGAACGGTGATACAGGTGGGGGATTCTTAATGAATTCACATAACCTCTGGCTTTTTTCAAGCCTAAGCCATTCCTTTCGATTTGAGATTAAGCATACAATTCTCCTTTTACTATTCCCATTCTAATCAAGTTATGTACAATTTACGTCATTGAATTTTCCTTTTTGCTATTCCCTTTTTAATTAATTTATTTGCAATTCATGTCACTAGTTTTACAAAAATGAACTAATCAAGTTATGTGCAATTCTTAGCTTAATCGCTAAAACATAAGTAATTAAAACAGTTCCTTCTAGCTTCATAACTAATTAATCTCTATCAAGAATTTATTAGTCTTGTCCATCCTATATTATTCTTATCTCTTAATTTTATAACCAATCAAATTGCAAGATAAAACTAATGACCATCAATTAAAACACAAAGACTATAAGGATTGAATTTCACTTTTAAGTAATGATTCACTAAGCAATTAATATAAATTCACATCATATTTCGCTTTCCTTTCTAGTGTATGCCATCCTTTATATGTAGGAACCATATTAGAACACATAATAATTATTTTACAATTAAGATGAATGGAGCTTATCAGCTTAATTACTAAAACATGAATAATTAAAACAATTCCTTCTAACTTCACAACTACTTAATCTCTATCAAGAACTTGTTAGTCAAGCCCATGTTACATTGTCCCTTGCTCCTAATTTCACAACCACTCAAGTTACAAGATAAAACCATTAACAATCAATTAGATATTTTTTATATCATGTAACTTTGTGGATTTAGAAAAGAGAAGAAATTTATCGACTTCCAAAGCTAGCATCACGGGAAGTTGAAAATTTTTGACAACTAGTGAAGTTGCTTAATCTTTAAAACACAAATAATTAAAAGTATAAACATCATTAACCAGTCTTAGATGGGTGTAACCAATTTAAGAGCAAATTCAACATTCACTAAGCAATTAATAATCGTGTAACAACAATAGAAACATGTTAGAATCGTGAAATAATTGAGATGAATCACATTTTAACTATTAATAATTTGCAATCATTCTTCGAAACAAACACATGCAACTAAGATATTTGAGAAAAAAGAGACTTGACCAGTAGATGAAGTAGCAGTTGATAAAGAGAATAATCCTGACCAAGAAGAGTGCAATAGTAGTAGACAAAGAGAGGAGAAAGAGATGTAATTGGAGATATGGACAAATTAAGGAGATGAAGAAAAGAATTCGTAAGAACAAATAGTCCACTAATGAAGACTTTCTCAATTAGGAGAAAATTTAGGTTTAGATGCATTTGGTATTTGGAGGGTGTTGATAGCTAGGTAGGTTAGGAGGATTGGGTTATTTCTATGTTAGATTAGGTTAGACTGGGGTCAGGTAAAAGGATAAAGGCGAGTAAAAAGGCAAGGTCCTAATTACTTTGATTTACTGTTAAAAAACTAAAGAAAATTATTATACGTCAAAATTGATCTTCTTCTGACATATATGAATTATTGTTAGTTTTTTTAATAGAAGCAATCTTGATGCGTAAGAATTATTGTTAGCTTTTAACAAATGCTAACTCTAAGGATTTTCTTTTGGAAAATTTTAAACTGTAAGGATTTTTCTGTTAATTCCAATCAAAAAGGACAATTTCAAAATTTTCTTAATTACAGGAAAGGTTTTTGTCTTTTGTCCTATTGGTTATATCAAAATTATTTGTATTTATAGTATATTCAAAATGAAATCATGAGAGTTATTATTCAATGCATGTATATATAATTCCACTATAACAAAAGATAAAAAAGAAGGTAGTTTTCAAGTTTATAAGCCAAGTCACAAAAGAAAAAAGATAACAAAGTCAGATAATTTGAAAACTTGTTTATAGGAAGTTGGTGGCATTATATAAACCTAGGACAAAAAATCAACCTTTTGGGCCCATTAATATTTTAAAAGTTCAATTAGAAAGCCCTTTGTCATTAAACATGTAAATTTTTAAAAAAATTAACTGGAATGCCAATGCCGTCAACTTTTTTGCCAAACTGAGATTATTTAATGCCAAATTTTGAAGATTTTTTGCCCATGAAAGCCTATATTATTCCTCTTGTTGTAAGTAGAGTACAAGTAGACTTCTCTTAAGCTTTCAATAAATGGAGAATTATTATTACGGACTCTATTATATATTGTATAACCCAAGTTAGTTTTTTCCCCACCAAGAAAAAGTACACACTTTAAAAAAAGATAAAAGATAGATCATATATCCCACTTTGTTTATGTTCACGTTTAAGACAAAGATCAAGACCAACCAAAACTCTTTTAGTGAAATAGTTTTAAATAAATCACTGGAATTTGTACAATTAAACTAAAATTTGTAGTGTTTGTGTTTAAATAGTTTTAAGAATTGGAGCCAAAAAATATCAATTTAATAATGTCCTTATTTATTAATCTTTTGACTATCATTTTCTAACAGTTTAGCTTTTTTAGAAGAGAAAAAACATCACTCATTTGTAAATCCCTTTAAAGTTATATGTTATAAAAATAAAGAAAAAATCTTCATTCTTTGCTTTCTCTTCATTTTTCACTTCTTTCTCTTTTCAATTTCATAAAGGAAATCAATCTTGTTGATGAATTTCATGATAACAAGAAATCAAAATGAATTGTTCGATTTTATTCTTTTTTTCTGTTTTCAACAGTTGATTGTTTTAACTTTTCAATCATTTTCTTTCTTTCTTTTTTTTCTTTCTCTCTTATTTCACAGAACCTCACAACAAGAGCTTATTTTATAATAAAGCATATTTTATTTTTATTGCTTTAGTTTGTCATCTCCACTTCTCTTTTTCACTATTATTATTACTTGGTACTCGTTCTTTTCACCTTATTTCCCTTCTCCTTCACTGTTTCTTCTTTTAGCATTCCTTTTCATGTGGCCCTATCTTAATCTTTTCAGTTCTCCTCTGCACTTTCCTCTAATCTCCTTCACTATGGACAAAGCTCAACTAGTTAAAAGGCCTTGATCATTTTTGGTAGGAGACTAGAGCAATGCTCTAAAGCTTGAATTTAATATATCAAAATTTATTCATGGGAAGCTTGCGGGTTAACCTCCCATTAAGATGTTAAAGGCTATAACAAACATTTGGAATAATTTTGTAGTTGATTTTTTCTTAAAGAAAAATTAAACTTTTCATGTAGATAAAAGATAATTAAAAAAATAAGGTCAATATCAATTACTCGACACTTTTGTCAACAAATTTGATCATTATATTTTTAGGTTCACTTTATAGGATATCCTAGTTCAATTATTGTACTATGTAATGTGTTGTACATGTATTTTATAGAATATGCTCTATTATGTTCTACTAGAGTATTTTAAGTATTTAAATGTATTATTGAGGTCTATTTGAAATTTTGTGACCCTATATTTGTAACAAACCACTACTATAGTGCATATGCCTGAACATCCATAGATTTTTTGAGAATATACCCTATGGGAATGACATGTTAGATCAATCACATTCACTTATTAAGGCATCATACATAACACAAGTATTTAAGAAGATCAAAACTTCGCGTTTTATTCATAAACATGAACTTACATTGTAACACTACAGTACATAATCTACATATATGCATTACTAAAAACTTCTAAGAGTTTGCTACTCTTTACAAGACGTTTTACATGAGTTGGAATGTTACACCAAAATATCCTATCTAGACTCTTTAGTGTCTTCTGATTGACCTTTGAGCCATTATTGCTCCAAAACATAAGTATTAGACGTCCATTTGATCTGCTTAGGAGTTGGAACTCCTTTGATGTAACATCTCATTATCCCATGTTAAAGATTAGAACCCTAGAATAGTGTAAATGAGAGATTATTGAGAAGTTAGAAAGTGCATTTTATGCTCATACATAATATGATGTACACACATGTGAATATTAATTATTGCACACATTAAAATGATTGTACATGCATTTATTGACATTTTTCGGGTATAATTGATTTATAAATGTGATTATATTAAGAATTGTGGATTTTATGTATTGAAAATTAATTTGGAGAGTATATTTATTGATTAGAATTTTTGGTGGAATTTGAAATATTTTCTAAAATTAGGAGTATTTTTGGACTAGAAAAAATGTCAAGTGACAAGTTGATGGATTTAGTAGTAGAAATAAGTGTCAAATGACAGTTTAAATAATTGGCAAATGGTATTAGGATTTGTTGAGAATATGATATTGAAAATGGGGTGACAATTGAAGTAGAAATTAGAAACAAATAGACTAGTTATTAAAGGGATTCATAAGGTGGTGATAGATGGCAAGGGACAAGTGTCATTTGCCATGACACATCCTCACCCACAACTCTTTTAAGATTGTAAGACCATTAAACTGTCGAGAATCTTGCTTTCTTCTTATTTTTTGTGGCTTTCTTCTTCACCTTCTTCACGAATTTTCTCACCAATCTCCATTCAAGTTGAACCTATCTCTCTCATCTTTCACTTGCTACTCTCACCTTGCTGTTTTCTTTATTTGCCATAAGAAAACCTAAACTTCCCAACCTCCATGACGATGTATGTGGGTTGTATAAGAAGTTAGGGATTTTTGGTGTTTTTGAAGAACTTGGAGTTTTGTCAAGTAAGTAACATGTTAATTCTCATGAGTCGTATGAATATGAAACAAATATGATGATTAATTGATATTAAATGATCATGAGAATAGCGGTCATTATACATGTGAATCGTGGACAAAGAATGAGAATATTGATGTCTTGTTTCTTAGAGTGTATGATGAGTAATAATAAAGAGATCATGTTTTAAATTTTAGTTCAATAGTTTAGAAGTGAAATGAATGTGATAATGGAGTAAGATATGTGTGCAGAAAATATGATGAATGTGTGCATATGATATGTTCTATTTTTGGTTTTAACGATCAATCATAGAATATGAATTTTTTGGGATTGATATTGAGCTGAAATGGAGGTAAGAAAGAAGAGGAAATAATGAGGATATAAGCTAGAAAGAAGAGAAAATAATGAGGATATAAGCTAGAAATGATAAACTAAGCAAAAGAGATGAACTAGGCTGAAAATGATGATGAAGTGTGCTGGAATATGTAGATGTAGTGTTTCCACTAAACATGCATCTGTATTTTAGCCATATCTTGATCTGTAGACATCCAAATGAGATGGTTTTTAATTTGGATTAAATTAGAGAATATGGATACAATTTTCATAAAGAAATTGAATTTAAATTTTGTCTTTAAAGGTTTTGAAATTTGACTTGAAGTTGAGTACTGGGTGTTGTTGCAGTTTGAGAATAGTCGGTAATATTTTATGTATAACTTTCAGAATACTAAACCAAATTGTATGAACTTAGTTTTGTTAGAAACTTAAGACATATAGGAACAATTGTTTAGAAGAATGTATTGCCTAAATCCTTCTTTTTCCTTGTCAAAATGGTCATGAAAAATTGACCCGAAAATCTATTTTGAGAAAAGCCATCAGGTAGTGCACGATTATGCACAAGCACGATCGTGACAGAGAGGAAACCTCAGAGGAGTTGCATGATCGTGCACTAGCACGATCATGATAGAGAGGAAACCTCAAGGGAGTGCACGATTATAACAAAGAGGAGATATCAGGTAGTGCACGATCGTGATTGATAGAAGGGAGACGTCAGGTAATGCACAATTATGACAGAGAGGATTCAACAGGCAGTGCACAATCGTGTATAAACATGATCGTGACAGTGAAGGTGTAATGTTTTTTGACATTTTTAAACACCCTTCACTCTTTTGACCATAACTTCTTCTTCGAACTTCCGATTGACTTGAAATTTGAACCACAAACTCCTCACACATGTTAAGTCAAAATGACTTTACGATTAATTTTGATGAAAACCAAATAATGATGAAGCTGACGCAAAGTGAGACGGAAGCAAAAGCAAAGTGAGACGGAAGCAAAACAAAAATGAGATAGAAGCAAAAGCAAAGTGAGATAGAAGAAAAAGAAAAATGAGACGGAAAACAAAAATGAGACGGAATCAAAAGAAAAATGAGACAGAAGCCAAAAATGAGACAGAAGTGAAACAAAATGAGACAGAGGCAAAATAAGACAGAAGCAAAATGAGACGAAAGCTAAAGCAAAATAAGACGGAAGCTAAAGCAATATGAGACGGAAGCGAAAATGAGACAGAAGCAATATGAGACGGAAGCGAAGCGAAAATGAGACGAAGGAGTCATAGATGCAGAATCAAATCAGTTTGAGTTAGTTACAGAACTCAACTGATTAACCATTTCTTTAAAGATCAAGAATCAAGTTATCAAGAAGCAGTTGAAGACAAAGACTATAAATATGAGTTGAAGTCGAAGACTGAAAGAGTTAGAAATTTTTCTTCTAATTGATATTCAAAAGCTAAACACTGTATTTGTGCGAAAACACAAGAGCTATATTTTCTATAACAAAGCTCGCAATATCTTTCTGTAAGAAAGAGGAATAGCTGAGAGCCTGAAGAGGCTAAGTGAGAAAAAGAATA
>JANZLD010000003.1:28432358-28443267 GCA_026413575.1 Erythroxylum carthagenense | reverse complement strand
TTGTGGATTCCGGACAGAAGGTCCGATGTATTGGGGAGCTATGACATAGAAGTGCTACTTGTTTGTGAATTTGTGAATTATTTGCTTGAGATGTGATAATTTATGACACATGTGTTGATTGTGACATATATACTGCTTCATTGTGACATGTGCATTTCATGCATGAATGTATGAACAGATAATGACAGTTGTGACCGGAGTAGCCACCGAGAGCTAGAAGATCAATGTATTTAGGCCTCGAGCCCCACAGTGATTCAGAGCCTCATGCTCAACGATTAATGCGCCCATATTAGGACAGTTTAGGCTCCCGGTCACAACACTGTAATAAATTGAAAAAGTATCACATGCGCATTTTATATGCATTTGCTTACATATATTTGATTGAGTGAAAGGCAAAATGTCTTATACTTATATGACAATCATGTGATACTTCTGAAATATGTGAAATTATGCAACAACTATGATATGCTTATTTGTTGCATGAATTGAGTGAACCATCGATGATGGTTACCTCATTGAGTTCACAAACTCACCCAAAATTGTAATATATTTTTCAAGACCGAGAGTAGACTCCTAGCTCCAGAGGGACTTTCCCTATCATGTAGATTTTGTTGGCGAGAGAAGTCATGGCTCATAGGTCGGTCAGCTGGGACTTTTGGGATGACCTAGATAGATCTATTGTTTTCCTCTTTCATGTAACATTTTGTCTTAGGATTTTTTTGGGATTTATGTACAGACAGTACAGAATGACATATGTATAAACTATTTGATTTTGATGAATGAAATGAGAAAAACGTTGGTTTTAAAAAAAATTAGTGATTTTTATTTTGATGTTTATTATTATGATGCCATGTGAAGTACAGTAGTGATTGTTCGTAACTCACCCTTATCTTAGGATATGTATCGGAATGACCTACGGGCGTCCCGGTGTGTACCCTGCAGTAAGGAGGCGCTACATTAACCCTAGCCAAATACTTCTTTAATCGGGTGATTCCTCCACCTTTCAAATGCTTATTATAGAATAAGCAAATAGTATGAATTTTGATAACGGAGACCAATTCAGTATAGACCTAAATTGGATCATTGTATCTTCCTGAAGCGGTTAAATGTTCAAGAGTACTTGAACTTCCTTCCATTTATCTATAAAAATAAATGAAGACATATATCAAAATAAAAAACACATAATTTCATTATTAACTATTATCACAAAATATATATTGTTTAATTCAAAAGTCCAAACATACACAATTACATAATACACATGTTCATCTTATATAATATAACTCATTTTGTATGATTACATCATGCATAATTCAATTTCATCTAATACAATTCAATTTTATCTAACACAATTCACCAATAAGTCAAAAACCAACAATGCAAGTATTCAACATAATTACACAATATGCATGTCCATCATTTATAATATAACTCATTTTGTATGATTATATTATACACAATTCAATTTCATCCAACACAATTGAATTTTATCCAATACAATTCACCAATGAGTTAAAAAGCAACAATTTAAGTATTCAACAACACAATTACATAATATACATGTCCATCTTATATAATATAACTCATTTTGTATGATTCTATCGTACGTAATTCAAATTTCATCCACCATAATTTAATTTTATCCAACTCAATTCACCAATAAGTAAAAACCAACAATTCAAGTATTCAATGTGACAATTATGCAATACGCATGTTCATCTTATATAATATAACTCATTTTGTGTGATTACATCATACACAATTTAATTTCATCTAACACAATTCACCATCAGTCAAAAATTAACAATTCGAGTATTCAACATACATAATAACACAACACATTTGATAGTAATAAACTTGAATATGTTTAAAGACAAATATAAAAAATTAATGCATGAAATGAATTAAACTTAATAAATAAAGAAATTTTTTACTTCATTATGTATGACTTAAATATGACATTAGTTTATATAAATGATATTTTGATATTTTCATCTTTAACGAAACAACATCTTTAACATATTAAGGCAATCAAATGAGTCGTCATCAAACCAATGATTCTTTCACACTTCACATCAAGTTCTCATCAAAGATTTCTTTAATAGATTTTTATGGCTCAAGTTATTGTATACCTACTTAAAAATACCTAAATTGGGGCTGCTTAATTAATTAATTATCTTCCATTAATCTATTGATGTCCCATAGGGAGATAAATGTAGGATAAATGGTAACATGATTTTTTTGTAATTAAACTATTTTCTAACAAAATCTCTATTTTCATCAAATTTTGTTATATTATAATCCTAGTATAACATAATATAATATGTTATGCAACAATCAATTGTATTTATTAAAAAATATGAAAGTAAAATTTTTCCCCGTCTTTTTTTTTTTTTGTCTCTACCTCCGATGTGATATAGAAGCTTAGCATCCTTTTTGATAAAAAGATGCTCGAAAAGCACATTTTTACGCTTTTATAACGTGCATTGAGCATGGTGAGCAAACGAAGAAGGTGAAGAGCTATGCTTCTTACTCATTATTTGAGAGTCATTAATTTAAAATTTTGTAGGTTAAGTCACAAAAAAAGAATTGTAATCCATTTTATTTTTAAAGTTAATGGTTGGCTAAAAGTGAAAATATGTATACATTGATAAACTCAAATTTCTCAAATCTCACAACTCCAACAATTCCAATAGTTCTAACCATTCACAACCATTCACAATTCAGCACATTAAACATTACCATTCACAGTTCAATTCCAACCATTCACAAATGAAATTTAGGAGCAGGAAAAAAAAGTAATTGAAAACACACCTTAAAAAAATCACAATTTCAAATTGGTTTGGTGGGTCGGGTTGTGTTGATTCAAAAATCATATCTCAAATATGGTTTCACTTTCCGATTGAGCAACAGTAGCGATGATGATGGATTGGTGGAGGAAAGCAGTTGAGCAGCCTGTGGAGAGGAGAGAGAGGCAGAGAGTAGTAGGCGGAGGAGGATCGGGTGGAGAGGCAAACCACAGACCAGCAAGGGCGGGGAATCATGGTAGAGAGGGAGGTGGACCCGTAGGTGGGGAGACGTGGTGGAGACGGGTGGTGGTTTCACAATGGTGGCCGGAGGATGGCAGCAATAGTGAGAGCGACGAGTGAGAAGTAGAACGGCAATGAGAGGGAGAGAGAAAAAAAATAGAGTGAGAGAGTTGGGGTGATTTATTATTATTTTTTTACAATTTAGTCCCTCATTTCGTCAAAATTCACAATATTGACAGGTAGTTGACTGGTACTTTAAATATTAATAGGTACCAGGCAAAAATTCCGGTGCTGGCCGATACCAAAATAGAAAATACCATTTTATTTTTCAGCCAGTATATGGGCCGGTATTTAGAACATTGATACCAATAATTCATTGGTAGATTGTCCTGTTAGAGTTCAAAAGTAGAACTCATTGACTACTCTTAATATACAAATTTTGTATTAATATACTTATTTTTAAAAAGTTTATTATTAATTTTTAATAAATTTTTTTACTTAATAGCAATGATTAAAAAGTCATGTTCATTTTACAAACAATATGACAGTTTGTCGCATGTTACTTTAGTTGAGATGGTTATTAACTTAATGGATGATATGAATATAGAAAATAAAGAAAAAATGATAATAGTCATAAATAGAAAAGATAATAAAGTTCATTTTTTTGGGAATGATCAATAGAAAATGATCTTCGTTTTCACAAGCACAATAAAAGTTTCAGTTAGGTCTGGTACATCTGTTTACTGCTGCTATAGTTTATATTTGGACGCATAACATCTGCAGTAAGTTTTCCAATTTCTTTAAGATCGTGGTTTCGGATTTTGATACAATCAGAAGTCAATGGATTACATCTAGCCCACCAAGAAAGAAATAACAAATTTGTATGTCCATGTAAGCCATATTTTCTAACATAATAAACTTGAGCTGCCAAATTAACTCCAGCCTGGACTTCTTATTGTCTTGGTTTTTTGGCCATACGTGAATGTCCTCAAGTGTAACACTTAGCTGTGGAACAGGTCGTCAATACGTGATCACTTTGAAATGGCGAAGAATCATACCCCAAGTTTGGCTTCCAAGCATCAATATTGCTCATATTCATCGGTGAGCTGAAGGGAAAACCGATGCCACGACCAATCTCCCACTGACTTTCCATATTTGCCATATTTGGATTCTTACACGACACATCTTCATCTCCATTATTACTCACGCTTACTTGCATTTCTTGTGGTAAAGTAGCTAACGAGAAGCCGTTATTGCAATGGTCCTGTGATCCATCGAAAACTATGGTTTCACTTACCTTGCCATATTCTCCAAGCATCGAGGAAGACATGTTTAACAAGAGAGATGAAACATCCACCGTATGTTTTGTAGAGGTGAAGTTTTGGAGAGGAGAAACTAGGAAATTGCTAGTTAGGTCACTGTTCGAAATGGGAAGCTGAGAGGCTTTGCTGGGAAATGAATTCATAGGCTTGTAGGGAGAGAAATCTAAAGGCCTAAAAGTGGAAGTTTGATCAATATGATCGCGGGTATTATAGTTCAAGCGCATGCCTGAAGTTTCTGGCATCAGTGACATGTTCTGTGAACAGAACTGAGTGGCACTAGACCCCTTGGAAAGTATATCAGAAGAATCTAGTTCAGGTAATGAAGAGACCCAAGAGTGAGAAATAGCTCTGTGTGCTGTGGGGCTGGTTTTCTTGAATATTCTGCATATTGCCCAAGAATCCTGCAAGTTCAAGATGAGAAAAAAAACAGTTGGTATCCCATATTGACAATGATTCCAAGTTCTAAAGGTTTATTGGTTTTACGATTTTTCCTGTATAACAAGATAGGAAATCTGTAAGGCATCAAGATGTGCCAAGCACAAAAAGGTTGAGTTCACAAAATGATGTATTTTCTATTGTCAACAAAATGAATGTCCCCTTACAATTTTATGAAGTAAACATTAGTTATAAACAAAACCTTAAAAAAAAAGTATAAAACTGTAGGCAGGCCAATATGAAGAATTCGGGTTAAGAGATGACGTCTCTCTTTAGGTAAACCTTTGCTATCATACCTCCGACCTTTTTGTCAATATTAGTTTATCTGTATTTTAGTGAAGTTCAAGTAGAAAAGAAAATGATTCAAGATACTTAACATTGGATGGAATAGTTTTATCCATGAATCTCTTTGCAGGCCCAGAGTCAGTGAGGGAAGGCAAACGAAACTCATGCATCATCCAGTCGGTTTTCATCCCTTTAGCAGCTCTACCTTTGTAGAAAACAAGGGATTTCTTCAACCCTATGCAATCTCTTCCTTCTGAGGAGTATATAGGTCTGTCTGTTCCTGTAGCTTTCCAAAATCCTGCTCCGGTAACCCTATTAGGCCTTGCACTGTTTCTATACTTTCTGTCCCTACGGCAGAAGAAATACCATTCCTTTTCCCCTGTAGTTGCCATCTCTTGTAGACCAAAGCACACAAAAAATCTCTGGTCAGCTTCAAGTACTGTAGATATTTAATCAAAACCTGGAGAAATAGATAGAAATTGCATTACAAGTACGACCGTATAAGGATCAAGTGTATCTTACTTGGAAGATCCCAGGGGTCATATTTATAGATGTCTAGTTGCTTGATAAGCTCAATCGAGAGAGGTCTCTGCTGGATCTTCCTCTTCAGGTAAAACCCCACAAGCTCTTCATCAGTTGGATGAAACCTAAACCCTGGTAACATAACTTCGTCTATTTTATCTACTTCGCCACTGTCATCCATTTTTCTTATCCTTCACAAAACCAAGCACAGTTTCCAGGTGAAAGGCTTTGATAGTTGTCAGTTACAGCTTGTCTGAAGCAAGTCTCAGAAGTTAAAGCTCCAGAACCCTGAAACAAAGTAATAAACCCTAGGGACACAAGCAAACCTACAAGGACTTACAACAAGTGAACTCAGAATGAGACCAAGTTTAACACTGTAAATTTCTCTCGTGTTTGAACACAATATATGCTTCCTGACAAGGGGTCTACCCCCGAAGGACCAGCCGCCTTTTCTGGTGATTTTAAAGCGAGAGTGTGTGGTTTGCGAGGATAGCTTTGGCTCAAAGTACAGAAACAAGTTGATGGCAAAGCTTTTAAAATAAATCTTAATTACTATAACAACTACCAAGAAACATAAAGTCAAGAAATGGATTCTTAAGCTGAGACGACTCTTAACTTCTCATTACTTGTTCCTCAATGAACAACGCCATATGTTATTTAGTTTATACCAAATTGAGGAATCTCAAAAACCACCAAATCAGCTGTACATGGGGATACTAAATATTTTAGTGTTTAGATTTCCCATCTATATTACCATTAATCCCATGACACAGTTCTTGCTCTATCCACTGCAAATCACGACAAAGCAAGTTTCCAAGAAACCAATTGTTTATTTCTGCTTTGGTTTGAATAATTAGATGGTAAATGGACCGGCACCAACTTCCAAGGTGAAAGCGCAAAAATATATTCAACTATAGAATTACTATGACATTAGTTTACATTAGAAATAGATTTAGTAATCTCAGAATCCGAAAATCCGGTTTCTATTCCATTCCCTCAGCTTCTATTCCACTGAATTTGTCAGATTGGTATTTCATTATCTATTGTGAACCCACAAAGACTAAAGATACTATGGATACTATGTAGAGCAAGCGTGTGACAAGCCTAATAGCTAAATGGGACCACCTGCCTCTACCAGGACGTGTGATCCTTTTGAGGGAATCCCATCTATCTTTCAGAGTTGTGGCCAATGATCAAACTTAGATGGTCACACTATTGACTTTCTATGTTACATATCTTCAGCTCTTTGAAATTTACAATTGGGTTGAATTTGCACCAGCAATCATGGGGATGAAAAATGGGATTATTACTCGGACAATATATATGAATAAGATGCAGTTTACTCTATCCTCTGTAAAATACTAGAGCATTATCTTTGTGATCATGGGAGTGAAGTATCAATTTGCTGCAATATATGCCTCCATTAATCCTTTTCTTTTAGGGAGCATCTATAGTGTTTTTTATGAGAAAAATATCATCTGAATTTATAATCTAGCTAACTACAACATATTTTTAATCCTTTAATTTAATGGTTGTTTCTTATTTTTAATTTAATTACTTTATGTTAAATGTTTTATTATTAATGTTCTTAACGAGAATCTTATGTAGTATCAACGAAATTCAAATTAGACAAAGAACCGAAAATAATGTATGTTCCAATTTAAATGCCATGTAGAATTTCTCTGATGTTAATAAATATATTAAAGTGGAATAATTAATAAATTTGAAGAAATAAAAGATTAAAATAAATTGATGAAGACAATTGAAAACTGCAGTTGAGTTTTTAATCGAAAAGCATAATTTGAAGTATTGAATTTTTATTCTCTATTAACTAACTCACACACAAACACTTTACAAGATATTCTTACATAGATAGTACAAAAGCATCTAGTCGTTAGGAGTTTGTTAACAAAATCAAAAGACAGTTCTAATGACTCAAGAGTTATTTTAGAAGAATATCTCGATAGGTTGACTTATTATTCGGATGAGATTAGATAGTTATGGATACAGTATTGAGAATCGGAACATGTTAAATATGAATTTGATGTAGACATCAATCGTTAACCTCTTTGAACCGAACCACGCATCTCTAAACTATTCTTATTACTCCTAGTGTGGCCAATATAATCAGGCACTGAGGCATAGTTAGTCTCGATTCATAGCCAAAGATGTTTTAGATCGTGGCTTTGTAAAAATGTCAACAACTTGATTTTGTGAAGACACATATCGAGTTACCAATTCTCCCAGAGCTACCTTCTCGCTCACGAAATGATAATCCAACTCTATATGTTTGTTGTGAGCATGAAAAACAAGATTGATTATCATGAACAATGTAATCAAATTGTCACAAAATAGAGTGGGTGGAATTCTTTAAGGAATAGCCAAATCTTGGAGGACATATTTGAGCCAAGTTAATTTGGCTTAGACATTTATCAAGACATGATATTCAGCTTCTGTGCTTGATCGAGAAATTATATGTAATTTCTTTGAACTCCAAGATATTACATTAGCACCAAGATAAGTACAAAAACTAGAGGTAGAGTGTCTTGCCATTGTGCAGCCTCCCCCATCTACATCAGAAAAACTAAAAAGAACAATTGCAATATCTACTCAAAAATTAATACCAAAGTCTAAGATTCCTTTTATATATTTAATAACTTTTTTGACCAGTTTGAAACTAAACTCGACAGGTGATTAACTAAATTGAATATCATAGTTTACAGTAAATGCAATATTAGGCCGGGTGAATGTCAAGTACTGTAATTAACCAGCAAAGCTTCTATATAATGTAGGATTTGAAAAGGGTGGATTACTGGAGGGAATTTTGAGTTTTGAGGGTAGTGGCATGGACATGGCTTTGCAATCAAGAAGATTAGCTTTGTCTGATATGTTGTATGCAAAGCGACGTTGTAACATATGCAGGCCACTATTATCCCGTGAGATCTCAATTCCCAAGAAGTGATGAATTTCACCAAGTCTGTCATTTTAAACTTTGAATGTAGAGTGTTAATGAAATTATTTAGTAAGGACGAGATTGATGCTGTCACTAGCGTATCATCAACGTACATAACCAAAAAGATTGAACCTAGGACAATGGACCTACAGGCTTATACAAGAAGAAAAGTTAGACTACGCATAAGTTCAAGTAAGATTCTATTCTAAAATCAATTGATAAAAGGTGAAATAGTGCACTAGGTTTATATTTCAGTCTTCTTTCTTTTTTTCTTTGATATAAGACACTTACATGTGAGTATTCTCAACACTCCTTCTCATATGTAAGTCTATTTTTAAACTTAGGCAATTTAAAAAGTTACTATCACTTACTTCATGCAGACTTCAAATCTTTCTCCAGTTGCTTAAATGATGGGTCCCTTCTGAAACAAACAGTAGACCATGATTTTCATGGGCTTTGATATCATGTCAAATTTACAATGAGTCTATTGGCTCACATCACATGTAGAGAAAAGTTAAACTACACATAACTCTAGTGTGGACAAACTATTTGACAGCATCTGAATTAGGTTTTGTGATTAGGTACAAAACAGAATAGTTAAATTATATTATATCACAACTGGTTCCAAATACACTATTATGTGCTTGTTTGAACACTAAAAGCTCGATGACCAATAACCAATGGAGTATCACACTGCATGCAATAAAAGAGTCAAACTTTCTGACTTCGATTAATCTGTTTCGTACCATTTCTTGAATTTAAAATTGCAACACGTAGTTAATAAGCACCCAGAACATGGAAGACCTCGCTGTGTTCCAAATCAGTGACACAGATGGAAAGCACAATATTAAGACGACGAGGGAATCAATAAATAAAATTTTATCGAGTTATTGACAATCGAATAATAAAGTTAAAACATAAAGACCCTAAAATTGTATTATAAATCGTTAGGCATAAGCAGCCTTCCTTTATCTCTATTTTTATTGAATTTAAAGCACACAAGAACTTCTTATAAAACATAAAACTATAGGGCTTATCCACCGTGTTAACTAAGAGACAAGTGGCAAGCATTATCCTAAATTATTAGTAACCATCGATCGTAATGGAATGAAAGATAAATTTATACTTCACTTCTCTTATTTATCATGCTACTCTTTCAATACATAATTTAATATTAAAATATATATATATATATATATTTGAAAATATTAATTAAATTAAAATATGATACATTTCTTAATCATAGCGATTTAAAAAATAATATAAGAATGAATCTATTAATCTAATGACATCGAAAAAAGTTTTTCCAATATATTAAAATTTTCTTGATTTTTCTTTGCACTTTCCTCTCCCAACAAAAGACAAAGAACTTGTAAGTAGCTCTTCTCTTTGCATTTTTATAAAGACATTATTTATTTGACTCAAAATTGTAATTTTTTGTCACAAAAAAACAACCTTGGAAGGTTGCCATCTACCAGTTGAATTGATTACTTCTAAAAAGAAACGAATAGTACATAAATGCTTGTTTTACTTGGCAAAAAAGTCAAGTTGCTTGCTCTATTTTATTATGGGGTTTGTGCAAAAATTTTCTTGCTGTTTTGAATTGCAAGATTTAGTGGGTCACTCACTTCTTCCGTTACTTGAATTTGCTAACTATGTCTAATGGCTGGCTAGCAAAGAAATTAACGGTGAAGTTTCACTGAGTCAAATGCAAAACTTGGGACTCCAAATTCAGTGAAATTCCCAAAATGTAGCCCCTCGGTTGGGACCCTTTTTGTCTGATCATTGACCTGGGTTTCCGCTTTGGGACTAAAGCTTAAAGTAAAATAAATAAACAACTGCTAGAAGCCGAGTATCAACACCCCAGCAATCAATATCATTACTAGTCGTCTTTAATTAAACATCAACAGTCGTCATTATATTTTACATGTATGAATTATATTTAATTGATATGCAGAGAAGATATAATTCAAAATAATTGATTTTCTATTTATTAATGTTAAGCTAACAATTTTATACTTGATAAGAATAAACTATTAATAACCTTTTTTAACTGATTACTTCCAAATTTTAAATTTTATATATATAGATAATTCCCTCCCGTGTAGTATTGAAAAAGCATTGAATAATTAATTAATGCAATTACTTTATTAGGAAGAGCTACTGTTGAAGTTAATACACAGCCGTACCGAAATATTAGCTTCCTAGGTGTTGGAAAGCATCATCTTTTGTCTTCGAATTTATTGCCTTAATAACCCTGTGTTATTCATAAGTTGCTAAAAAAATCTTGACATAAAAAAATTAGCAAAAAAAACCCTGAGTTGAAATTTTATTAACTCACAGCCCCTTAACAACACACGGCT
>JANZLD010000003.1:28402136-28413777 GCA_026413575.1 Erythroxylum carthagenense | reverse complement strand
CTGGCGCGCTGTACAACAAACGGCGCCTGTGGGTAGGACCCACAGGCGCGTCTCTGTCTTGATACTCAGCAGAGTTCATTTGTTAAGAATCCGACACTGTTTGTTAAATTGGACAGAGAGGGACAGGGTTAAATTGGACAGGTGATCTGCTCTCCTAGAAAGCCTTTGTTGTGCGTCGTGGACGTACCATGCACTATTGAACTCTTGACAGCCACCTGATTTCTTTATTGCCCCTTGCTTTCACTTGCCAATCCCAGATCTAAATCATTACCCCCGTCCTCTCCTGTTCATAAAGAACTCAGATATCATCATGTTATTCTTGTCCACTTGATCCTCGTCTTGTTATGTAGCTTCTCGCTTCCCTTAAGCTGTAGGACCCACTAACGCTGGCCCGTTGCAGCGGAATGTGCGCTCACCGTATTGTATTGTATTGTATTAGACGCGGAGTGGAAATTCACAACAATCAAATATTCTTTTGCGTCAAAATATCAAATCAGAAAAAGAGCAAAAGCCATAGGATGAGTTGAGGCTTGGATATTTATGTTCGTAAGATTACATGATTTAGCAACGAGACGTTCTTTAACAAACGAAGTTGTTCCAAAACAGTTACCCACACGCTGTTTATGAGTTCTAGCGGGCACAAAAGTCACATCTTGTAGCGGTAGCGCTTTAGATTTAGACATTAGATCCCATCTTTTGGTTGTTTTCTTTTAGATATAAAGTTCGTAAATTGGTGATTGGTGCGACGGCTTTCAGAGATTTGCTGACACTTCGCTGGTGGGGATTTTAGATTGGATCATTGAGATCCCCTACATTCCTTCATCATTTTTATCTGGGTTCTTCTTAGAAAGCTGCAAGATCGAAGCTTTAAGTGTTCCCGATACATCTATGAGATCTGTTTCTGTGATTGGGTAGTGGGATCTTTGAACCATTGCGGGCTTCTCTTGTATTAGTTGGTAAGTAAACTGGTTTCTGTAAGATGTATTCCTTTTTTTTTTTTTTGGGAGAAACGTGAGATTTGTTCGTTTGTAAAGCATTTATGGAAGGTTTCCCTGCTTTGATTGAACATTAAAGTTGCATTTTCTTTTTTCTGGGTACTATTCTCAATACTGAGGCGGGTTATTGAGTCCTTGATTGGATCAGGGTGTTTTGTGCCCTTTATGGGTGTTTGAGGTCTGATTTCGATCATTTCAAGCTTAAGTTAGCTGCTTACGATCAACCTTTGAATTTTGCAACGTTATCGAGCTTGTTATTGCTTCCTCTGGATAAAACAGATGGAAAGAGTACACTGAACTTCCTGTATTTTAGTTCCAACTCAGACTGGTACTCAAACGGATAAGGTTCAAGTTCAGTTTCAACATATTGTTGTTATATATAAGAGTACACTGAGCTTTTTCTAATGAATGTTTCACTTGGAAATCTTGAGAATGCCTCTTTCTTTTCTCTTGTATTATTATGTAAGCCTCGGATTTGCATATAGTATCAGGTTACACTTCTTACTAAGTTGCTCTGCTAATGGTTTCAGGGCAGTATGGCGTTAAAAATTAATTCAGCTGATGGTAGAACTAGGAGTTCTATACAGATCTTTATTGTAGTGGGGTTATGTTGTTTCTTCTATATATTGGGTGCATGGCAAAGGAGTGGATTTGGAAAGGCTGATAACCTTGCTATGGCAATTACCAAGAACGCAGGGGACTGCAATATAATGCCGAGTTTAGATTTCGAGACTCATCATGGTGGTGAAGTGGGTGCTGATTCTGATTCAAAACCCAAAGTGATTGAGCCTTGTCACCCTCGTTACACTGATTACACACCTTGCCAAGATCAAAGGCGTGCTATGACTTTCCGTAGGGAAAACATGATATACCGAGAGAGGCATTGTCCTCGTGAAGAAGAGAAGCTGCATTGCCTAATTCCTGCCCCAAAAGGCTATGTGACTCCTTTCCCTTGGCCTAAGAGTCGTGACTATGTGCCCTTTGCTAATGCACCTTATAAGAGCCTCACTGTTGAGAAGGCTATTCAAAACTGGGTTCAATATGAAGGCAATGTATTTAGGTTTCCTGGTGGTGGAACTCAGTTTCCACAAGGAGCAGATAAGTACATTGATCAGCTAGCGTCAGTCATACCGATGGCTAATGGGACAGTTAGAACTGCACTGGACACTGGTTGTGGGGTAAGTTATCGGACTCAACTTCTTTTCTTCTCCCATTGACTAGGGCTTGTTGGCTGACTTCTTGTGCTTATTTTTAAACCAATTTGTTCTTTAATTCAGGTTGCCAGTTGGGGTGCATACCTTTGGAGGAGAAATGTGATTGCAATGTCCTTCGCACCAAGAGATTCTCATGAAGCACAGGTTCAGTTTGCTCTTGAAAGAGGTGTACCTGCTGTTATTGGGGTTCTTGGTACCGTAAAGCTGCCATACCCTTCCAGAGCCTTTGATATGGCTCACTGTTCTCGTTGCTTAATCCCTTGGGGTGCAAATGGTGAGAGTTTCTTCACACAAGGAATTGATTGGTTTTCTGTCATGCACTGCCTGCCCTCAATTCATGCTTCATTTCTTCTCTTTTATTGCCTACTTTGTGATAAGGAGCTGACTCAATATGTTTTTGTATTTGCAGGAGGAATATACATGAAGGAAGTTGATCGTGTTCTTAGACCTGGTGGTTACTGGGTGCTTTCTGGTCCTCCAATCAATTGGAAGACTAACTACAAAGCATGGCAACGTCCTAAAGAGGAACTTCAGGAGGAACAAAGAAACATTGAAAAGGTTGCCAAGCTTCTTTGCTGGGAAAAGAAGTATGAGAAGGGTGAAATAGCAATTTGGCAGAAAAGAAGGAATGCTGATTCCTGTCCTCATCGCCAAGATCATGCATTCTGCAAGTCTTTAGACACAGATGATGTGTGGTATGCTTTTGGATTACGTTTGCACATTTAAGTAATTGGTTGCAGATAAGTGTGACCACACTTCGGTGCCATCTGATGCTACTATCCTGTATACTTGAAAATAAACTTTCATTATGAAACTTCTTAAATGTATCTTTGTACATATGATTCAGATTTGAATTGTTTGTGGGGTATGCTAGGTACAAGAAAATGGAGGATTGCATCACACGGTATCCTGATGTTAGTAGTTCAAATGAGGTTGCTGGTGGGGAATTGAAGACGTTTCCTGAGAGGCTTTATGCTGTCCCTCCTAGAGTTTCTAGTGGTTCTATTCCCGGGATTTCCGCTGAGGTTTACCGGGAGGACAACAAATTATGGAGGAAGCATGTGCATGCTTATAAGAAAATCAATAAGCTTATTGGCTCCGGGAGGTATCGCAACATTATGGACATGAATGCTGGGTTGGGAGGTTTTGCTGCTGCACTGGAGTCTCCAAAACTTTGGGTTATGAATGTTGTCCCTACAATAGCTGAGAAAAACACACTAGGTGTGATATATGAGAGAGGATTAATTGGAATCTATCACGATTGGTGCGTACTTTCCTCAATCTTGTCTTTTGATCTGTTTCAGCGCTTGAGCAATGTTTTACAGTGTTACACTCTTGCTGAAATTTCAACTTAAAACATTATTTTTGGTTTACCACCTTAATCATGAAATGTGATTGTTCATCAACAGATTATTTTGTGTGTTTCAGGTGTGAAGCTTTCTCCACATATCCGAGGACATATGACCTTATTCATGCAAATGGCCTTTTCAGTTTGTACAATGACAAGTGAGTATCCACTCAGTCTTTTACGGGAAAACAGTTGTGACACCGTTAATTGTCTATTCCTTATAGAAGCAGTCCAGTGTTTCACATCTGTTTCTCATTTTATCTGAAAAAACATTGCTCGTATAGATTTGGTATTATAACAATTTCCCATATATAGAGTGACCAACATCTGACAATGTTCTTATTTGCTTTCTTTGGGCAATAACCAACTAATACAAGTAAATTTAATGGATCTACATTGATAGTTTTGAGGTCTTTAAAAAAAATGCCAGTTTACGTCCAGCCTACCATTCTTAACATTCGGGGCTGGTTTAGAAAATTGAAGTTGTCCTGTTTAAACTGGAATACGGTTGCTCTACACTTATTTTTCCATTAAACATCTCCGACTCCCAGCATGCTTTGCTGATATGAAAGCATAGTCACTTATACCACGTTCAAAATGGCTGAATGTAGACCAGAAAGGCTCTATCTGCTTTTAGGATCATACCAAATTTGGAGCAGCTTACGAAATCACCATGACTCAGTACTACTCATAGTCAGTTTCAGTTTCTAGGCGTTTAATGTATGTCTTATTATCAGAAGGACCTTGGGGAACCAATTTGTGGCTTTCTATGGTTAAAATTTTCTGGTTAGATTCATCTCATGCCATAATAATGTATAACTTAACTGCTGTTATTAACTAAATGCAGATGTAACATAGAGGATATACTTCTGGAGATGGATAGGATTTTGCGACCAGAGGGTGCTGTCATAATTAGAGATGAAGTAGATGTGCTAGCTAAGGTGAGAAAGCTAGTTGGAGGAATGAGATGGGACACTAAAATGGTGGATCATGAAGATGGACCCTTGGTGCCTGAGAAAATATTAATTGCTGTCAAGCAGTATTGGGTTGCTGGTGGGAACTCTACATTCACACAATGAATGTTGACTGTGGAAGAGGTTACAAAGCGGCAATACGCTCTTCTTATCCAACCATCATCATCTCAACTCATATATTTAATCACGGTAACTTCCCTTAGCATACGAAAAAGGGTCGATTTTCCTTCCACGCCAACTGATGGATTGCCCCTTGTTTTCTTATGCTGATCTATAGATATAGCACCAAAGCTGTATTGTTGCTTGTCAATCATTTTTTAGTTATTTTTCTAGTTTGTTTGTGACAATGTTGCTAATGGGATGGCAAATACAGTCTCATCTATGATTGAGGACTAGATTCTAATCTCTGATTTCCACCCAAATCTCTCGCCAGCCTGTCTGAAAATACTGTTGGCATTGTCTTCTGGAAGAGTTCGTGGTCGTAAAATCACGATGAGAAAATGGAACTGATGTAACTTCACTAGGTTATGTAAGAATTAGCTAAAATGTGAGGGTGTGAGACTTGAGCCTACTAGAGGAAAAGCATCAATGGCCACAGCTGCTGCCTTAGCTCTCTACTTGAAGTGGCCCTACCTTAATGACCTAAACCAAGTTCCTGTTAACCAGCCACAAGGTCACTCGAAATCCACCACAAGTTGAGACCACATCCTGCTCACGTTCACTTGCTTCCTTCCGCGAGGAGAAACATCGGCTTTGTAGCTACATAGTGGTAGAATTATTCAGAAAAGTATTAATAGTTGGACAAAGGTGGATGTTTCCTGTTCGGTAAAGAGGGATTATCTCGCAGTCTTGTCCCATTAAGGAACGAATTTGGACTTGCGTGCATGACATGGATAACCAATGCCCCCGACAATAACATTAGTAGGAATGTGCTCTTGTTGAAGCAAAACTTTTGTGCGGACTCTTCAATCATTGAAAGCCTAATGAAGGCGTCAGAAATGGCTGGCGGGTTCACATGCACGACTTGTGATGGGAAGGTGCTTAATACCGGGCAGTTGTCGGCTATGACCTCCGGCGTACGTGGTGACTTTCTAGCCTCAAGTGTTCGGTCTGATGCCAAAACTTGGGTAGGAAAAGACCTTGAAGCAGTTGTTTGAGACTTACGGACATGGGGATTCTCTACCCTAACTCATCTCTTGTCAATGCTATCTGGGATTTTCACAAATATGGAAATAGTAATTGTACTGTTTCGAATGTTCGTCAAAATGGGCTAGCGACCAGTTGCTGAGTCGACCTTAAACAGCCATTCTCCATTAAAATAGCTTCTTCAACATCGATAAAATGAAGTTGATTCCAAAGATCAGTCTTTGACTTACTGACATTCGCTTTCCTCTTCCAATAAATTAGAGGCTTGATGTTCCAAATGAAATCACCCGTATAACTGTGGGGAAGAGATAGGTTGAATTGATATAAAACAGGTGATTTGTTCCATGAGTTTGCCTATTCGTTGAATATATGTTTAAGAACAATATTAGTAACACATTAATAAATAAATGATCTTCATCTACAGCTTTTATATGTAGATGAATAACTGAGTCGAATGGTATTGAAATTTTTATTAATCTTCATCTGTCACGAATAACTAAACATGTTTATGCCTGCCGAACAAAAAAAAAATTGATTATTACATATTTACTACAATTTTATACATTAGTATAAGAAGCTCCATGTCTAAAACTATTCTTGTGCTTATTGAATTATGCCAAATATGTATGAATTTCAGCCCTGGAGCTCATTGTGAAAGGTAAAAGAGTTCATTCACATAAGTCATCATCTAAGTTTACGAATGCAAGATTAAAAGAGTTTTTAGTCATAGGAAGTTAATAGCGCCATAACAATGAAGTCATCCTCAATTTGAAGTTAAATTTCCTTCTCCCATTTTGGCACTTTACACTTAAGTAATCAAAAACCTACATACGCATAAGTTTTATTTAATGTTCACTATTGAGATCTGCCTTGTAAAAAGTAATGTTTTCATGCAAAAATGATGCAGTTCTCTACAAACTACTTAAAATGCAAGTTTATATGCATGATCAACATTAAGTCAAGCAAATTCTCAAAAAAAAAAAAAAAACAGCAAGTCAAGCATCTACTGAGTCATTCAACCAAAAGTTGCAATTATTTTTATACTTGGAACCTGATATAAACACGACACCATTCTCTTAATTATTACTATTTAACTTGAGAAAGTCTCTCGTATTGGCTACCATCTACATGCGATAAACTGTTTAGGTCCCCTTTTCATTTGTAAGATAAAGGGCAAATCCTAATCATTATATCATGAAACCTGGGAAGAAAGTTTGCACTTTGAGCAAAGATTAATACAAGAATTATTAACTTGATGTTACATTAAGGTTTGCTTTTCACATCAATTTTAATTTCTGCAGGTGGTAGAGATTATCAGTCTTATACATTCAACGCCATCCTTTACTTTAATTCAGTGATTTAAATTAATATTAACTTCACTTAGTTTGTTAAGAAAAGGAAATAATTCTTTTCTTTTGGTTCAATAAAATAAAATATTGTAGCATCTCTCTTTCTCGGTGAGAATTAAAATAGTTGTAAGTTGGACTACAAGCATCTGGTCCTACTGACATTTTGTTTACACATTCCACCTGCCTACATATACAACTAGTTCTCAATATCTCTAGCAGCCTCTGTGCCTATAGCTTGAATCCTTGCTCTTCCACTCGTTTCTAGTTATCTTCAATCTTTGATTACTATCACAGACTAAAGGGTCCTCAGGACTTTATTATACTCAAATTCCAGGAATACATTCTTGTTCTGTAACAAAAATTTGCACTTCAACATTTCTTGATTTCCTAGCCTTTCTCGGTACGAATTATCCATGATGCTGCACTTTTTCTAATTCCAATTACAGCTTCTTCTTGTTGGGTCTTTTTCTTTCTCGTCTTTTAGTCCTTTGATCGTACCGAGGTTCACTAGCCGCCATATCTATGCCCACCCCTACGACGATGACGAGTCTCTCACAAAAGTTGTGTTTGGAGAACTACAATAGTGACACTCTTCGTGATGTTTTCTTTTCTTCGCACTTGAACACTGTCCAGGAAACCTTAGTTCATAAACTTCCAGAATCAAGTCTAAAAGCTGCTGTTCGACTGGGTCAGCATAATCATCCGGAAGGAGCAGAAAAAGGACAAGAAGAAATTGGTGTGTTTACAGCTGAGAATTACTTTAAAGGAGTGATGGATAATGGTACAAGTCCAAGAATTACCAATACAGTGACGACAAGACATCAAGTGCAAAGAGATGAACTAAGTGGTGCAGTTGCTATAAAACCTCAAGTTCCTGCAGGAACTCCTAGCTTTCGTTCTGAATCCAGTTGGAACAGCCAAAGTGCACTCTTAAAGTCAGTTCTGAGACATCCATCAGGCATGAAGACGAACAAGGTCAAGGGGAAGAGTATTCTTGCAGGTCTTGGCCGCAAATACTGTTCCTGTTTTGACAAGGATTCAGTTGATGGCCATGAACATGTTGGAGAAATCAGTTTCAAGAAAACTCCTGATTCTGGTCTTGTCCAAGCCAAGGAAATTCCTATAGGAAACACGAAACACGCTCCCGATATAGAATATGAACCAAGATCACAATCCTGGAAAAAAGAGGAGATTCACTGCCAGTCAAAGAAATTGGGATATGAGCTAGACAAAGAAACATGTTTCAGTTTCTCTACTCTGAGTTCTATTGCAGGAAACCTTCCAGTTAACATTCAACAAGCGGGTCAATTAGACCTTTTCCCGCGGAAGTCGATAGAGGTTTTCGGCTCGCATGTGCATGACAGAAGAAGTAAGTCCTTAAGTCTTGAAAGGAGGCTAACAATGCTATCCTGGGACACAACTCCAAGATTTGAGGAAATCGCATATTCTGCAACACCAAGAGGAGTGCATTATGAGAAAGATAAGGCAAGGATCAAATGCTATTTCAGGCTGTGTCACGCCTACAACTTGCTATGCTCCAAGTGAGGCAAGCATTGATTGGAGTGTGGCCACTGCTAGTGCTGCAGATTTCTCTGTTCCATCGGATTATGAAGACCTTAGATCACCAACAAATTCGATGCAAGCATTTACTATAACCACAAATGTGAAAACCAAAATTTGCGGAGATACCCAAAAGCGTCGTTCCAACATTTTGTTGGGATATAAGAACAATGCCGCTGTCAGAGTTGCCGGTGATCCATATAGAAGGAACAAAAGACTGACTTCGACCGCAAACGCGTCATGTTTCACATTCCTACATTCCTGAAAGGATTCAGAGCTGATACCACAATGACAGGGTTCAGCTCCCCACAGAGGCAACATGCTCTTGCAAGCCACTCACCCCCACGATCACACTCACCTAAGAGTTCGCGTCTTCTGTACATTCAAAGTGGATGAAGAAGTATCTTTTTATGGAAGTATAGTCTGGCATTAGTCCAATTTATTATGTTTTTATCTCAGCTTAAACGTCTACAATCTATGTTTACGCAGACTTGAAGAGCATAACAACTTTCTCACATATTCTAAAGCTTGAAGCTTAATTTTCCGTAAATAAAACTAATAGAAGTTGTATTATCTTGGAGGGTCAAGCTGAAAAGGGCTTCGTCATGGACTTTTCTCGGTATGACTCGCAATGTTAGGAAATGTTTATTAGTAGTGCAGTAGCTAGCAAGACGTTCTGATATTAGAAAGCGAAAAAGATGCTATCTTTCCTTGTGTAATAGTAACTTGTCTCGGCAAGGTGAAAGTCCTTGCTCAGAAATCGTTCTTTAACTAACAATGCCCAGTATGGAACGTCAATTCAAAGTGATTGTCAGTTTTCCCTAACACCTGCGCAAGGTGTTTGTGTCTGACAACTAATTCTGGAACAACATTATTGATAAGGTGTTTCTACCGTCCTTTGCTCCACACGGCAAATGACATTTTAAGTTCAGTAGAAATTCCTCAACGAGATCTTAAGGTAGGTCCTGTAAAGATATGCTTTTTTGTTTGGGTTAAACCACCGGTATCCTGGGTGAATTCGAACTGTGAAATCGAACTGCTGGTGGCAACTTCAAATCGTGATCACGTTCAGACAATTTTTGGCTCGTGCCAGGTGGGATCTTGAAGGGTAGGAATGTAAGGATATTTAATCAAATATGCAAGCTTATACGTGTATAATTGTATACAAAGGCTATTTGAGCCCAATTAATTAAAGTGGTCTAATATGTTTATGGTATTTGAACTTCATGCATCTATTTTAAGTATAGACTCTATATGTGTAGAGACCGGGCTTATAATTTCTAGTTTTATAATGGGTCAAATTAGAAATTAAATTAGAGTTTTACCCTAATATAAATAGTTATGGTCCCCAAATTAAACGTAACCTTAATTCTTGTCTGAAATCTCATTATCAGAGAAAAAATAGAGAGTTACGGAAAACTCTGAAAAAAAGGGCTACGTTCTAATTTAGAAAACAAAACCGTAAAATTTCAGTGCAGATTTTATAATGGATTCAGGTATGCTTCCGCTTTATTTTATTCTTGATAATTTAATATAAATTGATCTTGAATTTTAAAGGGATTAAAATCCCTACAAGTAGTATCAGAGAAAATTCGTAATTAGGCAATCATGAATGGCTATTCGGTTTTCCTTTTATCTTCCATATTGGAGTTCTTTTCGATTCTTTTTTGTATGTCTCGTTATTGCATGTACGGTAATAGTTCAATAGTTGTCTCATGGTTTTGAGATCATGATTTTCATATATGTATTGGGTGATGTGTTGTAAAGAAAAATGACAGAGGAATTCCGTAACAGAATCGGTAAGGAAGAAACGGACAGGGGAACACAAAAGGGAAGAAATCCACATAATCACACAAAGAGAGAGAAAATAGGAATCAATATCATTCAGTTTAGACATATCCTTCAATTCGTTACAATCAGACTAAATACTCGAACAAATTCAATATTGTAGGATAATCCCTACAATAACAACGGTGGACGATTATTTAAACGTAACGTTTCATTTCATCCTTTAACAGCAACTGAAGGCGTCTCTGTTCCGTCACCATCTTCGTCTTCCTCATTACCTTCTGTAACAATTTCTCCCCCCTTAACTGTAGAAAAATCTCAGTGTGAGCATCACATGCCCACGGTGCGGATAACAAAAAAATTTGTTCCGGGACCTTCCCGAAAGCCAGGATCCATGTGTCTATACAAGAAACTCAAACCATAACGGCAAAAGGAGACAGTCTCTAACGGTATCTACGCAGAGATCGGAGAACCTAATCGGGATAAACCCTTTGACCCGAGAATAGCTAGAACAAATTAAAAAGTGCTAGCTCTTACCTTTGTCCTTGAAAAGCTTGGAAACGATGGAGAAGAACTTGCTTGGAGAAGAAGAGAAGCTTGATGATCGATGATGGATAACTTGAAAAATAAAACTCTTTCTATCTTCTTTCAAGACCCACGATGATCACCCTTCTTTCTTTTTAAAGAAAGCTTAAAAACACTTTTAATTCTACTCATCATCTATATCAACGATCATCTCTTCTTTCCTTTTGCAATTTTGTCTTTTAGTCATTTAATGCATAAATGACTAAGCATAAAATGGAGAAGCTTCTTCTCCTTTCTTCATCATACACGTATAACATATATATATAAATGCTGAAGTGGTCCAGTCACACTGGGGTCGTACCTACCAGGTCCCGGTAGGAAAAAATCACCGGAGACCTGTCTCAGTAATATCGATGTCGTGATCTCATCGGGACATATCTCGATCTCATCGAGATCCATTTAATCCTTTTGCTCTCTATTTATTGGATCTCTGTCTAAAACTATTTTACGAATTCTCCGAGACACTCTTATGCGTGTGACCCATTAAGTTCCCGGTTATATTGGCCACTTAGATCAACACTTAATCTGAGCAAGTCATGAGCGGTATCTAGTAAAACATCATGACCCCCAATTGATCGGAAAGTAATTGGTTTGACGAATGAACATGTATTCATCATGAACCATATCACGAACCTTTCCATAGACAATTACCGTGCAATTCGTCCTTTCACCATGCTATACC
>JANZLD010000003.1:28386731-28401050 GCA_026413575.1 Erythroxylum carthagenense | reverse complement strand
TTTTGATATGAAAATTTTTGTGAAATTTATATTTTATTTGGGCCCCCCATATCTCCGTCCTTGGCTCCGTCACTGCCTGTGACGTTGGAATATCAATAATACTATTAAGGAGTAGCATTTTGGAAGCATTCTTACTTCTCAAAACCAGTGACCTGACAATTGTACTTCCGATTGTGCAAACGATGAGAAGATAATATTGCTCTATTGGCTGATAAGGTGCTTGATGAGAACTATAACTAGTTAACTACTGAAGAACAAAAGATAGATGGGTCATCAACGAATCAGCCCAAAAGGAATAAAATGAAGTAGATATTATAGCTGGAAAAAAACTAGTTGCCAGGGACCACAAGCGGATTCAAGCCACAAGCGTCATCAATGCTATTAACCATTAAATTGAGTTAGCAATCAATCTGCAAGCTGCGTGTAAGAATAATTTCTGTTATGGACCACAAGAAAATGGCAAGCATTTAATACCTTCAAATCATTTGCAAGCAATGAATTGTGCTACGTGGAGAGATGACCTTCAAGTTACAAACGGATGATGGAAGCTATGAACAGAATATGATGGCAGAAAGGTCCATGTGCTTTGGGTTTCTATTTCCGAAGGGGTAGAAGTATGCTGGTTCCTAACACCAAATACCAGTTGGACTTCTGTGGTCCAAGTTTAAGTTATGCATAATTTTGTGGTGAAAATATAGATGATGTTGTGAGTAGGGTTAGTAACACCTGAAAATCTAAAAGCAAAGTGGAACGTAACTCGTAACTAAGATTATGTTTTCATCTCTAGCAATTTAGTTTGCAAAATTGATGCTCCCTGCTTTGATTGACACTGAACTCAGCTTTTGTTTTCTTACCTGAAAGTTGGCAAATTGCTTTTCCAAATACATAAAGACTCGGTATTAAAATTTGTAGGTTCGCCATCCGCAATCCGTGTCCAGTACCTCCTTATTCCCTTCTTTCTTTCTTTTTCTCGATTTATTTTGTTTTTAGGCAGCTTTGGATGGTATGCTCTTCTGAAAATACAGAAACTGGAGGATGAAACAGTAATGATGTACTCATCTTGGATTGATTACCGAGAGGACAAGAGCATCATGTTCACGTTGCCCAAAAAGGTTTGCCGCATTACATTTTACAAAGCTGTTATAAGCTGTTAATTGCTACTACTAGTGACGAATTTTTATAACAAAAATATAAATATATCATAACAAAACCAAATCAAGTATAAATAGAGGCAAGATACATACCTTCGCATTTTTATTTTTAACTAAATCAGTGGATAATTTCTTAACACAAAATTTTAACATTAACTAGTGATCCTGTAAGATGTTCCATGCGTTAAGCATTTAAGTTGGGGTTTTAGAATTTTACTACAATTATAGCTTGAAGAAAGTGCAGAGGAGGGCCACTCTCGAGGATTCCCTCCAATATAATTGTATTTTGTATGCTTTTTTCAATATACATCGAATAGCACCAGTTATCTAAGATTTAAGCCCTTTTATGTTTACATAAGACTAAATATAGTCCCAAGTTGTCAAAATTCAACAAAATTGAAGACTGCAATTTAACCATCACGATTTCATGGCCTTCAATCCATTGGTTTAATACTCACCTAACAAAAACGTAAAGTTCTTCATAACTGCTATATAAAAGCTACACCAAGTGTTAACTATCCACTTGAGTATCTAAACATCAAAAGAAGAAAACAAATCAAAACTTACAAAGGATAATTGATTGCTCTCTCTCTCATTGTCTACCAAGACACAACAACACATGAATATACAGATAAATAAGTATGAGACAAAATGAATACAGATTTCGTAACTAATTTCCTAGTGTCATTTATTCTTCCTTGCATTCTTTTGAAGGTCGTGCTTCAAACCCACCATCTGGTTTCTTCTCAAGTGAATAAGGCATATAGGTTCCAAGTATTCTATCCCACGTCACAAAGAATGGTTGTGAGAAGTTGTATTTAGTACCATAAAGTTGGTGGTGAACATCATGATAAGCTGTATTGTTTTTGAAAAACACATGGAAGAGGTTTCCAGGAATCCATAGTCCACAATGATCATCTACTGTTTTAATGGTAGCAAAGGAGAAAAAGAAAATTGACGTCCTAGGAGACATGCCAGAAAGGAGAAAAGATAAAGCCCCACCAATTGTATCAAGTAGGAGTCCCTCCAGTGGATGATTGTATAGAGCTCCAAATGCATAAGGTACAACAAGACGATGATGTTGAGAATGGATATGTTTGTATAGAAACTTGTTTTCATGCATGTATCTGTGCATGAAGTATTGCCAAGTATCCAAAATCAGCATTGCTGCTATAAATTGTCTAATAAGAACAATTGGCGAGTGTGATTGACTTGCCCCACCCTCATTCTCATTTGCTGTTACCTGCAGGAGACAAAAACATAACAATGTAATGAAAAGCAGTGAGTAATAGGCATCATGGAATATGCAAGTAACCTGTGAGAAGTAGTCTTAAAACTCAACATATATTAAACCTTAAAACAATCCTCAGGTGCTTGTACATGAGAAGAATTCCAACACAACATATAAACCACAGAAACAATATCAATCAGTAGATAGATAACCAATTATTATTCCATGTAAATGGTTTCTACCATTCCATCCTTTTTCATCCATGCCTAGTCAATTGCTTTTCTTCATACACACATTTTGATCCTGCTTCTTTATTTTATGCAAACTGTGTTCTCCATTTGCCACAACAACAGTACATAAACTCTATTCCTTCCATGACAGTTAAATATAATTTTGATCAAAACTAAACGAATTTAGTTTTCAAGAGTTTGAATAACTCTGTCTTCAGGAAGTGGATTTGACAACTCTGTTTTCAGGAAGTCTAACAGTGCACGTGAGGCCAATTAATGCAATAATAAAATCATGCTAAAGCAATCATAGAAGACAAAATCATTGCAAATCGCTCAAAAATGCACACCCATCTGTAAACAAATATTGATTTTTCTAATTCATCAATATTTCCTAATTTCATGAGTAGATTTCAGTGGAAAATTAACAAATACCTAAGACGCTAACAAGCACCCTATTCCATCGGCGTAAGGAAAAAGAAAAATCAAAACGAAGCATCAAAAGACGGAGCAAATAGAATTACAGAATTACAAGTAGATACAGTCAGAAAACCCTAGCAGACAATCAAAACTTCACACCAATTTTTCCTTTTTTAATATGAATAGACAATTTGATGAATTCATAACTATTAACTGGTAATCGATTCCCAAAATCACAACATCCACCAAAAAGAAAAAAAAAAAAAAAAGGAAGAAGAGGGCATACCATGAACAGGAGGGTAGCAACAAGAACTTGAACAAATTGTTGGAGGAGAACACCCATAATCACGGTTTTTTTGGTCACTAAATTCTTCTCATCCTCGTCTTGTTTCGTGTGCAACCTATACTTGTCGAAGAAACATCCGAGAAAAATATACAAGCCAGAGTACAACCAGTAAACCATAATTGGCACAAAAGTACCCAACATCTCGTCGGAGATTTCAAAACCCATGTTCGAAAGCATCACAGGCATGCAAAGATCAACTTCAGAAAAAACAACAAAACAACCACGCAGTGAAACCAAAAAGGTTAGAGCTGGAAAAATTGTAAGGAATATACGACTGATTTTGGTATTTCTTTGTATTTGTAGAAATTACGGTGAATTGGGTTTGATAGGAAAGAACTAAAACTACGAAAATTACATAGCATCGATACAATAAAGATTAGGGCATGTGACAAGAAGAGATTCCATGAGCTGTTATGAATCACAAAGATGGAAAAAGATATGGAAATCGATAGAAGCTGCAGGAAAGAAATAGATTAATGGGAATGATATAGAAACTGTGATCCTTTGTGCTCCGTTTAAGACTATCATCAACACACGACGAAACTGCCACGTATCTGACTATCATCGAAGACAAATAATGACAGCCATGTTTAGGAAGCTATGATCACTGATTGGCTTCGGTTCTACTTTAGTTAATTTTTAAGTAAGAAAATTAAAAATAAATATTGTTTTATAATGAACGAATGGGCCAGGAATTTAGGATTGTGTTGTCTTGTTATTATATTATAATAAATAATTAAATTTTATGTAATCGGAACCGCGCCCATAGCTTTCGGCCGCTGTTTCTGAGCCGGTCAAAAATGAAATCCAACTTTGAATTGAACGTTTGGGGTCAAACGACGACTTTGACTGGGTGACTCTTGATTCTGCGAAAAATGTGGGCGTAGGACGCTGCGGATTGTATCATATTACTGCTTGTCATTTGTTTGGATGAAGTGAAAAATCGAAGGATACAGATACGATTGGCCTCTACCTAAATGTAAAAGTGCCTGCAGGACTTTGATTTTTGATGATTAATCTGATAGAAAATCGGGTAATACATCACCTCCAATATGTTGTTGATGTTCTTTCTGCTTCTAACAATTGTGGGGATGGGGATAAAAAACACCATTGCACATCTGTTGCAAAGACCCACCCACCCACGTGCCAGTGCCATGCAATTTTGGCTAAGCACTCACAACTTCCTCAAAAGAAATGCTTTTCTATGTTCATTAAAAAATTAACTTCATAATGGCAATGGCAAAGTATGTACGAGGCCTCCAATCTCTCATGTTATGCGACTTTCGTAAAATCAAGTTGAGTTTGCTTGCTTCTCTTGCAAATACCTGAGGAAAGAGCCCACAATGGTAAAAAATCATATGTATGCGTACGTGCGTGTTTTTTAATGCATGTGCATATATATGTATGCGTACGTGCGTGTTTTTTAATGCATGTGCATATATACATGTATATTTATATATATATATAGCTTGCCCTTTATTTCACTAACCTTTTGCCTCGCTGCTTTTATTGGATAACATAATTGTCGATTTCCACTCCTCATACTCAACCTTCTCCGATCTTTTGCGCTTTTTGTAACTTGAAAGCTGTAGAATTGAGATTATCAATAAACTTGTCCGGTATAAAATTCTTCCAAATGCATCAAGATGTATAGACAAGCAAGTTCATATATTTCAGGATGAGCTTGGTCTAAGCACATTGTCAACCATAGTAAAGCTAGTTTCAGGAATCAATATCAGCAGCTGTGTTTAGTGTTAGCTTTGCTAGTATAGTACCTCGGCTGCATCATCAGATGAATAACCACCGTCCTCAGCGTTTCTTTTCCCAGGTAACGCATCTAGCAAGTCTGCAAGGAGATGATTAAGAAATAAGAAATTTTGGAGGAAATATGAGAATTGAATTGCTAGCATATTTGAGATACATGTGACATGCGTACACATTCACGACTTATCAACTCTTACCCCGGTTTCCCTTCACCTCCCTTGGATCCTTCTTGACATTTGCGATCCCAAAAACATCGTGGCAGAGATCCTTCATGGAAGTGGAGACCTGCATGTATACTTTGATTTAGCTATAATGATTTGGGAAAATCCCAAATAACCACAACTAAAACACACAAATCAGTTCTCCATGAAGTAAAGAATATTGCTTACACTTGCAAATTCAGATTCAGAAGTGCCACAAACCTCGATCAACTTAAGTTTGTCTACCTTGAGCTGTCAAGCAAGGATGATAATAAACACGCACAAATGAGCCAAGACAAACACAATACGGTTTGTCAACCAATGTAAGTCAATAGAAAATTGCCTAGTTTATTTACCTTGTGCCTCTTAGCACACAAGTAGAATGCAACAGCAGTGAACACAGGGCGGTTGAAGTCAGCACTTGCTCGCCTAGAAGCTGGCAAATCTGCAAGAAACCGTTTCTCATACCTGAAAAATCGGTATCACTTGATTAATTAGGTAAACTTTAAAGAAATCCGCCAATTGACAGAGGGCATCCCACATACATATTCCACTTCAGGTAAATCACTCGTGGGCATTTTTACGAACACATAATGAGTACCACAAGGTGATCATTTTATTAACAAGAACCATTATACAAATGGAAAGGGATCTTACAATGACAAACCCTTTTGCACAAAAGGAATAAGCCTAACACAGCCGAACTGAATTGCAAGTTCTCTAACATCCAATTTAGCCCTGCAAAACAACATGACTCAATCCACAGTACATTTCAGCCATACAACTCATAACAAAACAGAAACCGAACACCCACTTGAGACCAAGACCATTATGTAGGGAATTGAATGATCTATTGTATGCCTTCTCGGACAGTCCACTCAACTTTATTGCAGCTTTTCTATCGAAAATCACTTGAAACCTACAAACCACGAAAACATATATTTAATCGTCACCCAAATCAACCAAAATTTCCCAATCAAACAGAGAAATGGGTACCTCACGGCGGCGATTTCCAAGCAAATCACAGCCTTGCACACCTCTCCCTATAGACAGAAAACAAACTCCATTATCCATCAATCGCAAAACAAGGAAAGAACCGTTTTGCTTGGACTCAGAAATGCTTATTACAATGCCAATGATGGAGGAGTCGAACTGAACGTCGCAGAGACGGCGTAGCTCGGCAGCTTTTCGGACAAGTTGCTTAGAGTGGGGCAGACCAAGTTTCTTAGCGATCTCAGAGATGTCCATTTGGGTGCGGAGTTGTTTGAGTGCTTAATGGAAAAATGGAAAAGAGGATCTAACATCACATGCATAACTCAGTGGCTTTGGCGGGAACCAGGCTCTTTTGAACGTTATTTGGAGTTGACTCGCATTTTCCCGGGAAGCTATGGGCGCCAAAGTTACTTGCCAATTTTGTTCGTTTGGATTTTAATTCATTGAACTAAAATGAATCTTACCAATGAATATATATAAATATATATATACTATCCCTTTTCTCTACATATATATATATATATATATATAGATCCCCTTTAACCTTTAAGTTTCACCAAAGTGTAAATGATAATAAGATACTTATTTGTTTCTTAGATTATACATGTAACAAAACAGATGACAGACAAAGCCTGCCTTTTACAAGAACAAAGCATCACTAATGTCGTAATGTTCCAACGACGAACAATCTCCCAAATCCCTGGAGGTCAATCTATAACTAGGTCCATCCACAATCTCAAGTTTCCTGTGTCATACTGTCATGAACAAGCTGTAAAAAGAAGGAAATCATTAGTATTTGCATGCATAGATGCCAACAAGGTGAATCCGAAACCAAAACAAAAGATGTATTCAATACCAAGCCGCCAACTCGTTCATAGGCTTCCATTGCTTTAGGATCTGCTTCATCTTCATATCCCACTTGTAGTATGCGAGGACCGTTGATAGACCAGAAGGCTCTTCGACCTGCCTCCTGCAATAATAATAATTTTAGTAATAATATGGTGTCATGGTTATTAATCCTTCACAAATTTAACTAAATCAACAATACGGTACATATCAGTGTAAAGTTGCGAAGAATATACTCTCATTTTTTTTAAAACTCTTTCAAATCATGATGGAACCAATTTGCATACACTTTTAAACAATCCAACTTGCTAAGAGGAAGAATACTTGCCGTTTATTTTACCTGTAGTACAATCATGTATATAGCGTCCAGTGCTTGAACACGAATTTCAGGATCATTCCATGCTTCACGATCAATGGAGAGTGCACTGCTAAGCTCAGGAGGCATCTTCGATGTGTCATCTTTATTATATATCTGAATTGCAAGAGTTCATTAAAATCTTGTTTATTACCAATTAAATTCTCACCCATCTGTAATCCCAACCTCACAATTCCGTTGCAAAAGAACCAAAATAATAATTAAAAAAAAAGAAACAGACACTAGTCTCAAAATATTGCCATTGATATTCCCAAGTATGGGCATGTAGCTAACATCCAAACTTGTGATGAATTATAATCGATAGTGATAACCTTCATCTTTGGAATTGTTTGGAACAGTAAAATGATTGGAAGTAATGAAATCCGAATGAGTAGAAATGCAATCGTAGACCTTCAAGTGTTCTACCAGATGTTAGGCGGATTGAAGGATCAATTGTCCAACATATTTGTCTGGTCTGATGAAATTTCACAGGAAAAGGAATCCTTATTGAATTAACAGTCGTAATATTTTAGTCTTCAAGTGAACTGCTGGAATCTGTTTTTTGTGGTCCCTTCCAATATTCACAATGGGATAGAAAAGCCATTTTCGTGTACTTAAATTGATTCATAAAGTTTAAGAATTGCAGAAATCTGTATTAGTTCATTGCATGCCTTTTCCAGCATTTTTTTTTTCCTTTGTAGGATTATTTTTCACCTTTTTTTAGTCCTCTGCATATTCCATTATTAATAATCGCAATCTGATGAAGCTTTCTATACACGTTAAAAATGTGACAATCATATGCATCACTTTTGAGAAATAAGAAATAAATACTAACAAGAATCAAGAGGCAGGTAACACAGATACCTTGTTACCAGCAACAGGCAGAAGTAGAGCTGGCCAAAGAAACTCGGATATTGAAAGTAATTCTGGTAGTTGGTGCTCAGCATCAAAACAGCAATTGCGAATTGTTCCAGAGACCTGTAAGTAAAGGATAATCTCAGCCTCTGGAAACGAAAGTTACAGTGCTTATGTGTGTATGAGACACTGAGAAAGCCGAAAGACGTAATAATCAAACAAATGTACCCGTTAATTTGCAGAAGACTCAAAAGAGAGTGCAGAGGAAAATAGACTATTGAAGTTATAGTACTTAGAGGCACAACTTGTAAATTTGAGCCGCAAGCAAACTAACACGATTAATATGATTGTGAAACTACAGTAATCTGAGCTCATAAATTAGCATACCCCTTTCTTCCGCAAGTGACTACTTGAGTCGAACTGTCTAAGAATCTGCTTTAGCAAACCTTGCTTAGGGTCCAATAACAATCTCCTTCCAGATTCCTTCTGAGAGATGTTCACAAGAATGGAACCAACATGGTCAAATGCATCCTCTGGCAGATACATAATGTTGAGGTGAGACAAACATCATGGAGCATAAAGACCCAATTCACATCACAAAAGATGTAAACCCGTAGATTGGAAGGATAAAGAGACAAAACTCAATGCTTTCTTAAAGGACAAACAAGTGAGCAATCCTCAAAATAAGGTAGCCTAGAAAAGGTATCGCTTTCCAAATTTTATGCAAACAGGGATGCTAACTGTAGAGCCAGAATGAGATCCAAAAGGCTGATTCTAAAAATATCTGATGAACTACATAGAGCGAACTAGAGAGGTCATCAAGCCCATAACACAGCGATTTGATGGTCTATCATTCCTAAAACCAATAATTTTGAATTCATAATTGCCTTTATTTGAGTACTTACAAAATCAAATTGGCAGACAAGAATATGCAAAACTCTCTGCACAGCCTGTAGATATAAACAAATTAAAGTAAAATGAACGAAAACACACCTTCAGCATCACTTGAGGATCTACAGAAAGATCTCACAAGCTTCATAACAAAAAGGCCTTGCACCTTCTCATCCTCGACCTAAGAAAATAGATGAAGATAAAACCAATTATCAGTGTTAAAATGTATTATCACTTCATCATTCCGGAGACTGGAAGAAAGAATGATAAATTTATTGAGTTCTAATGCATACAAGAAGAGAATGCAAAAGAATTTGACAAAGGCTAATGCCACCATCGAGATGTAATACTCTATAAATGCCATAGTGTATGTGACATCAGAATAATATAGGGGAAAGCACCTGTAGTAAAGATGATATACCGTCATCCAATTGAGTGAGATTAACTAGGAGCATCACCAACAAATGACTAATGTTGGAATCCGGCTTATACAACACATCCATCACAATTTTAATCATTCCCATCTTTACCATCTCTGCTGCTAAACTAGAATTTGGAGACAAATTTACAAGAGCTTCTGCAGCAGGCTCGGAGACCTCCTGAGAATTTGAATTAATTTGTTCAAACTGTGATATAGTCAAAAGATTAATAAACAGAACGAACTAAATTTTTCCAAAATCTTCATTAATGAAAGATCAAGAGTAGGAACATCAGCAAATTCAGGACTCCAATTAAACTTTGATAACTGTTATGAGCTTTTATTAGCCTAGAAGAGACTAGTATGATACAGCACCTTTTTCTTGCCTAAAAGACGAGCTAATGATGGAAGCACTGTATTGGCATACTTGGAAAGTGACAGGACTCCGTCTTCAGACCCTGTTAAGTCCCGAACAATTTCAACAGCTGCCTTCTTCAACTAAACTCAAAATTTAATGCGCATAGGGTGTATTAGTAAATCAAACTAATAATCAATGCAACCAATTAGTAAAATGTCGATTAATGCAAATGAAAAAGAAAACAAAAGACAGAAACTTTCTTGTGCAACAAATTTGGATCATACAATTTTACAACTAAATTAGTAAGAGGAGCAATATAGGAAGAGGAAGGTGACAGAAGATACAACATTTTAGTAACAGATGAATAAGAAGAACAATGTTATAGAAGTTAGTAAGGGAATGAATTGTTGACAGATGCAATATGATTACTGCTTAGGGTGTAAAGCCTACTATATGTTGTTAAAAGGGACAACGGTTGTAAACAATTAATTGTCAACAAATATATCATTTTCTCTGTCTACTGAATCTGGTTCTTCTTTACTCTTCAATTCTCATTATGAATACTGCTACTAGGGTCACCATTACAATTGCAACAATTTGGTATTAGAGCCTTCGTTCCTTGGATCTATGGCAAAAGGAATGCGTTCTCAAGATTGGAGGAAAGTTGAAGAAAATATGAGAAATCAAATGCAAGAATTGTAGCTGAAATATGAGTGGGGAATGCAAGAATTGAAAGAATTGATGACTCAACTGCTTCAACAAATGTGTGGGACTCTAGCCTGATAAAGAATGTGATAGAAAACTGCTTCAACAAATGTGTGGGACTCTAGCCTGATAAAGAATGTGATAGAAAAGCCCTAGAATTTGGGATAGGGGATAGAACAATAACAGATCGCATCATGTTTCAATCATGATCATCCAAGATAGAATTTCTAGTGTCTACAGGTGAGGCAAAGGCTTGGCACCAACTGTATAAGAGGAATAGGATTACGGTGCAAGAACCTAGTTGAGGGGAGTATATTTTCACTCTAGAACAGATATTTGGTCAAACAATCTTTGAGGATCCAGTAGGGAAGTTGAAGGAACTGAGGCAAGAAAGATCGGTGAAGGAATATTGAGCGAGGTTCAACCTTATTTCTCACAAATTAGTGATGCCAGAACACTATCTTCTCAGCCTGTTCCTAAAAGGCCTGAAACTAGAGATTAAAGATCCGGCGAAAATCTGGGCCCCTAGTACATTACAGCAAGCTTATGATTTAGCAAGAAAGCATGAAGTGATAGCTCGTAGCTGCTACGGAAATGATTGAGGCAGTTGGAAAGAAAATACGATGAATCAGAAGACGCAAAGGGGTATATTGCCAAAACCAACAACAGGACCTACTGGGAGAATTAGGGAATAAATGATAGCAAAGACCACTAGTTGGTAGTTGGCTGAGAAAAGAGCTAAGGGACTTTGTTTTTGCTGTGACGAAAAATATAGTCCTAGTCATAAATGTAAGAAGGGAATGATGTTCTTGTTTGTCACAGAAGAAGGAGAAGAGGACAAAAGGGACTACAGTAGATCGAAGATGGAACAACCTGCTATTTCTTTACAAGCAATGGCAGATACCATTTCAAATCAATTTCAACATAGGAAGGTTTTCGGAAATTATAAACGTAAAATCATTCGCATATTGGTGGATGGAGGAAGTACACATAATTTCATTGACAAGAAATTAGTAAGTAAGAAGTCAAGGGTGGATAATATTGAACCAGAGTCAATTCTAGTTGGTGGAGGTTCACAGATTCATTATCATCAGAAATGTAAAGGGTTAGAATGGACAATGAATAATCATCAATTTTTAACAGATGCATTGGTAATAGGCATTGGGGTAAGTGACATAGTGTTGGATGTACAATGACTTTCTATTTTGTATGACATTGTTTGCAACTACAAGGAAGGTATGGTGAAATTTGAAGGAAGAAGACTAGAGATTCGTAATGGGAATTAAGAGGAAGTAGTCGAGATGAAAGAGAAACAGTTGGAGAAATGATGGAAGAATGAGGCATTATATCAATTTGTCCTAATTGAAGAAGATCAATTGGAGACATCTAATATTCTTTCCATTAGATTACAAGCTATGGAAGTGAATGTTGGAAGTTGCTTACTTGATGAACAACAAAGGGAGTCACAACAATTATTGGAGAACTATCCAGATATATTCTAAGAACCAAAAGGGCTTCCTCCTTCCAGATTACATGACCATCGAATTAGACCAAAAACTGGAGTGGAAGTTTTTAATAAAATACCTTACAAATATAAAGACAAGCAATACAAGAATTAGTGGAAGAGATGATACAGTAAGAAATTATAAGAAGAGTATTAGTGCATTTGCTTCATCAGTCATTTTGCTGAAAAAGAAGGATGGCTCATACAGGTTCTATGCGGACTACTGGGCATTAAATAAGAACACAATCAATGATCAATTTTCTATTGCATCATTGATGAACTTTTGGACGAGTTTTATGGTGCAAGGTATTTGCCTAAACTTGATATACGGGCTTGTCATCACCAAATATGGATGAATGAAGAGGATATATAGGAAAGATTTAGAACTCACCAAGGCCATTATGAGTTCTTAGCCATGCCTTTTGGGTTAGTAAACGCACTAACTACTTTTTACAGTTTAATGAAATCCATTTTTAAGGACTATTTGAGGGAATCAATCCTAGTGTTTTATGATCATATACTCATATATAGTCACACATGGGAGCAGCATCTCCTTCACTTGGCTGAAGTGTTCCGGGTACTATAATGTCAACATCTTTTTGTGAAATTCTCTAAGTGTGTCTTTGGTGTAGAAGAAGTGGAATACCTAGGCCATGTTATTAGTGTCGACTTAGTAGCAACTGATCCTAAAAAGGTTCACGCGGTGAATGATGGCCAAATCCCAAATTTTTGAAGCAATTGAGAAGTTTCCTTGGTTCCGCTGGGTATTATCATCGATTTGTCAAGAATTATGGTTGCATTAGTAAGCCTTTAACTTTGTTACTAAAGAAGAATGCTCTTATATGGTCAGAAGAAGCAGAAGTTGCATTCATAATCTCAAAATGGCATTGATCAATGCTCCTGCCTTAGCTCTTGTAGACTTTTAACAAAACCATACTAATTGAAGAAGAGGCCTTCGGAGAGGGTATTGGTGCGGTATTGATGCAAGAATGTCATCCCTTGGCTTATGTTAGTAAGACCTTGACTCCAAACTATCTACATCTGTCTATATATGAGAAGGAACTGATGGCATTAGTTTTGGCCATTAAACAATGTTACGACTGAAGTAATGAGGGGAGCAAAATAGGAAGAGGAAGGTGAGGGATAAAAGATTACCGCAACTGTTAGTAACAGATGAATAAGAAGAACTACACCGTAGAAGTTAGTGAGGAATGACTTGTTGACAGATGTAATACAATTTCTGGTGAAGGTGTAATGGCTACTATATGTTGGTTGTAAACAATTAGCTGTCTACGAATGATAACGTTTCCTCCCTCTACTGAATCTGCTTCTGCTCTACTATTCAATTCTCATTCTGAATATTGCTATTAGTGTGCGTCATTATAATTGTAACGTACAAACTATTGCTATCATACAATACGAGAGCAGCAAAAGCTAGAAACGAGCTCTAGCCTCTGAGAGATATAAAAACAAATAGACGGGCATCATAAAAAAATGAGCAAAAAAGCAGAACTTCGATACTTTTTCTGACAAACAAAGTAAAAAAGATGAAATTTAAGAACTGCCAAACCAAAGTTTTACTTTGGCAGGCGATTTTACCAAGAGATTATCTTGAATTACAACTGCACAAGAAGCAAAAAAGTAGTGACATTAACAAAACTCACCGGCGGGGAGGGAGAAGAAAGGAAGCCCACTAATTCTTCAAGCTCCGTCGCCATTGCCGCCGTCTATTTGCGATTCCACGGAGATGCCAGAAGACAGCCTCTACGAGAAATATGAAATATGTACCTTCTCAAAACGCTGCCGCGTTGCGAGAGTGTGCGTCGCTAAGGTAACTTTGCGGCGCTCACTTCCTATTTATGTTCACTTTTGTTTCTACCATGAAGTATAAAAATTATTTAAAAGATGATATTTCGTAAATAAAAACCAAAAAGATTTAGGATTAGAAGTGGTCGGGTCGGCTGTGCTAGGCCCAGATCCAAGACATTCAATCCATGCATCCATGGCCCATTCACAGGAGTTAGTCTCCCATGCTAACACAAAGACCTACATAAC
>JANZLD010000003.1:28343005-28353039 GCA_026413575.1 Erythroxylum carthagenense | reverse complement strand
ATTATGGTTCTGGTACATTAATTTATTGTTTATATCATTTCAATCTTGATGTTGATTTTGTTGAATCTCTGTTTCATATTGACCATATTATAGGAAATAAATGTAATGCATATAATGAATGTTCTGCTTTTTTGTGACATAAAAGATTAGGTCACATATCCAAAGAAAGGGTACAAAGGTTAGTGAAAAATGAAATCTTACCTCCATTGGATTTTGATGACTGGGATATATGTGTGGATTGTATTAAAGACAAGCAAACCAAACATATATCAAAGCATCCAGCCACAAGAAGTAATGCATTACTTGAATTAATACACACTGACATCTGTGGTCCTTTCGACGTTTCTTCTTGGGGGGCAAAAATATTTCATTACCTTTATTGATGACTTCTCACGATATGGATATATTTATCTGCTAAATGAGAAGTCTCAGTCTGTAGACATCTTAGAGGTGTTCATTAAATAGATAGAAAGGCAGTTAGATAGAAAAGTAAAGATAGTGAGATCTGATAGAGGTAGTGAATATTATGAAAAATTTGATGAAAGTGAACAATGTCCAGGTCCATTTGCAAAGTTTCTTGCTAGTCGAGACATATGTGCTCAATACGCAATGCTTGGTACACCACAACAAAATGGTGTAGCTGAAAGGTGGAATCATACTCTTATGGAAATGGTTAGAAGTATGTTAAGTAATAGTACTACACCTTTATCATTGTGGATGCATGCACTAAAGACCATTGCGTATTTGCTAAATAAGATTCCTAGTAAAGCAGTTCCTAAGACATCTTATGAACTGTGGATAGGAAGGAAACCTAGTTTACGACACCTTCACATTTGGGGTTGTCCAGTAAAAGTAAGGCCATATAATTTACATGAAAAGAAGTTTGATGCGAGAACCGTTAGTGGTTATGTCATCGGCTATCTCAAAAAGTCAAAGGAGTATAGATTTTATTGTCCTAACTATAGTACGAAAATAGTTGAGTCTGATAATGCTAGGTTCATTGAGAATGGTCAAATTAGTGGGAGTAAAGAACCACATAAAATGAATATTCACGAGAATCAAGTAGAAACTACTCCAAGACGAGTAGACATTACTACATCAGACGTGATTCCACCAGTTGTTATTCCTCTTATTGCATCACAGATACACAACACACCGAATCAATAAATTAATGTTCCAATTCCACAAATTGAACATATTAATGACGAACCAGCTAATGATGATCAAGTTACACATGATCAAGTAATGTCACAAGACGTAGCATTAAGAAGGTCTGTAAGGCAAAGAAGACCAGTTATCTCAAGTGACTATGAAATTTACTCACTTGAACATGAATGTGACTTGAGCATTGATAAAGATCCAAGCTAGTTTAAACAAACCATAGAATGTAACAATTCTGAAAAATGGTTCAATGCTATGAAAGAAGAGTTAAAATCAATAGATGACAACAATATCTGGGAATTAGTTAAGTTGCTGGAAGGTGCAAAGCAAGTAGGTTGTAAATGGGTCTTTAAGACCAAATGTGACTCATAAGGCAACATTGAAAGGTATAAAGCTAGACTTGTTGCCAAAGGTTACACTCAAAAGGATGGTATTGACTATAAAGAGACTTTCTCTCTAGTTTCAAAGAAGGACTCTTTAAGAATTGTTATGACACTGGTAGCTCATTATGATTTAGAGCTTCACTAAATAGACGTAAAGACTATCTTTCTAAATGGTGACTTGGAAGAAGAAGTATATATGGATCAAACAGAAGGTTTCGTGACCACAGGAAAGGAACAATTAGTGTGTAAATTAAAGAAGTCAATATATGGACTGAAGCAAGCTTCCCGACAATAGTATCTTAAGTTTAATGATATCATTACGTCTTATGATTTTGTAGAAAACACGGTTGATCGGTGTATTTATATGAAGGTTAGTAGGAGAAAGTTTATTATATTAGTCCTATATGTTGATGATATCATTCTCGCTACAAATAATGTTGTTTTGTTACATGATGTAAAGAATTTTCTTTCTAATAATTTTGAAATGAAAGATCTGGATGAGGCATCCTATGTAATAGGAATAGAAATATTCCAAGATAGATCACAAGGATTGTTAGGATTGTCTCAGAAAGGATATATTGAGAAAGTATTAGAAAGATTTCAAATGGAGAAATGCTCCGCAAGGATAGTTCCAATTCAGAAAGGGAACAAATTTAGTCTGATGCAATACCCATGAAACGATTTGGAATGTAAGGACATGGAGTCTATTCCTTATACGTCAGTAATTGGTAGCTTAATGTGTGCTCAAACATGCAATAGGCTAGATATAAGTTTTGCGGATGGAATGCTAGGATGATATCAAAGTAATCCTGGACTGGACCATATGAAAGCTATAAAGAAAGTCCTTAGATACTTACAAGGCACCAAGGACTATATGCTCACATATAGCAAATCAACCCATCTCGAAGTGATAGGTTACTCGGATTCAGACTATACCAGTTATGTAGACTTACAGAAATCTACATTCTGTTACATGTTCCTATTAGTTGGAGGAGCAGTTTTGTGGAAAAGTGAAAAACAGTCTGTCATTGCTACTTCCACTACGGAGGCTGAATTTATGGCGTGCTTTGAGGCCATAGTTCATGGATTGTGGTTACGTAACTTTATCTTAGGTCTTACGTTTTGTCGATAGTATTACCAGACCGTTAAGAATTTATTGTGATAATTCCGCAACCGTATTCTTCTTTAAGAATGAAAAATATTCAAAGGGTGCGAAACACATGGATTTGAAGTATTTGTCTGTCAAAGAAGATGTGTAAAAACATAAAGTGTCAATTGAGCATATTGGTATCAATTTTATGATAGCAGATCCATTAACGAAAGACTTAACGCCCAAAACATAGATAAGTCCTTGTTAGCATAGTATTCAAACATGCATATATACATATCACTGTCCTACTCAAATTGTTATGACACTTGTGAATTCAATTACAGTCATATGTTTTTGCTCACTTACTGGTTATCCATATTATGTTGTATACATTAATTATTATTTGTGAGATAATATTTACCAAATTACCCATTTAAAGTTTGTTGAGTTGAGTTAATTCTGTGATACATGGAAGGAATCAGGTTATATAACTTGTGATCGCCATAATCCCATCAGCTTAATTCAATTAAGGATGACTTTATCGATTCCATGTATTGTGTGCACGTAAAGTTTTATTCTGGATCATCAAGTCGTAACATGGGCCAAGTGGGAGATTGTTAGACTATTTATATCCCATGTAATTTATAGGTTGAGTACCATGAAAAGCACCTAAGATAATGGTTATTGAGTATTAAATAATGGGTCATAGACCCTTTTCCTCTCTCTTCCAATTACCAAATGACACATCGGTTGGTGATACTATATAAGTTGAAAAAACTTATTAAACAAGGATTCTGAACCATTGAAGAAATCGCTAAAGAAAGAAGACGAGAGGAAATAAAATTATTTCAAGAAAATCAACATCATACGAAAAACAATCATGGATACAGGTACGCACAAATGAATCGATCCTTAAATGTTCTTACATTTGGTTCAGCTTTTAAATGGTGAATAAGTACTTTTTTCACCGTAAAAGTTGTTTTTAAGAAAACTGAGTATTTGGTTGTAAAATTCGAAAACATTTTTTCATAGAAATAACTTTTTTGGAAGCTAAAATATAGCTTTTTGAGAAACTCAAATTTGGAGCTTTTCAAAAAAGCATCTTTTCAGGTAAATTTTTTAGATAAATTAATGAGTCTATTTTTTAATCTCATTTATCTTTATGTTTTATACATAATTCTCTCAATACCCACAAACACATGTTCACGTTTATTTTAAGATTTATATAATATTATTTGACTTTTTATATGTTTTAATATTTATTTTTATATTAGTTTTACTTATATTATAATCCATATAAAAGATTTGGTTAGATATATTTTTATTTATGTTTTATATGGTTTAAAAATATATAATAATTAATATATTGTGCTTTGCATATTGTTTAATATGTTTTAAATAATATTTATATGCATAAATAATTTTTATTACAAATAAATTATACTTAAAATTAAAAATGCTTTTTATTTTATGTTGCCAAACAGTATATTGTATAAAGCTCTTTCAAAAAAGCTCTTTTTAAAATGACAGCCAAACAATCAACTGACTTCTTAAAAAAGCTCTTTTTAGAAAACCTCTACTGACAAAAGCTCTACTGATATAAGCTCATCCAAATAGGCTCTTAGTGTCTATCGTTCTTTGTTTTTTATGACAGGCCTATACTCTGATACTACAAACCATCTTTACAACATGCTTTTTTCATACGTCTTATCACGATTATAATCCTCTGATACCTAAGGTCTAAAGTTCAAATATATGAAACAATTTCTCACCACCCTTAACCCACACACTCCTAGTTAAAGATAAATAAAAAGCAACGAGAGGTAGGAAGATGATGCTGTAATTGCATACAACCTAAGCATTCTTCTACATTTTGGTTATAAAATCTAAGCATTTTAGTTATAAAATCTTATGGACCCAAACATGAAAGCCCAATCCAAAACTTGGATCTAAAGCCCAATTTGACACTTAGATTTACTATATTCCTTTTATTAACTAGGCTAAAATCACTATTGTATGTTATTTCGATTGGAATTAATATTAATCTAATTAATATGAATTCCTAATTCCAAAAATTAATTCATAATTAATTTACCTTAAAATAATTATTTGATGTCCAAAATTAAACAACTTCATTTTTTCATATATGCCAATTTTTCTAGTGTTACTAGAAAATCTATTGCTCTATTAAAATTAATTCAAAAATAATTTCTATAATTTTCAAAAATTTCCATAACATCAAATCATCATTCCAAGCATCTCTAGGTCATTTCATGATGATCAAAATAATTTAAGAAATACCCAAAGATTATCATGATCACCAAAAATGACAAATATGACTTCTAAAATTTTTCTAGAAATCAAATTTCAAGCAAAATCATTTAGGCATGCATCGAACATCAAATTAACACATTTTTATCACATAAATGTTTTTTAAGGTTCTAGAACCAAAATATAAACTTTCAAAAATATCAAATAAAACAAATCCTACAATTTTTGAAAAATTGTCTAGATCTAGAAAATTGTTTGATAAAATTATTAAAATATTTTTAATAATTCTAAAAAAATTGCAGAGAAATAAAAGCATCCCAAACATGTTCATATAATTTTTTCAGAATCAAATTCCACTAAAATCATGTGTAACCTCATCTGTTTAGCCAATAGACATCACAGGCCCAATTCATACATGTTCTTGTAAATTAGAAATTAAATACTTTAATCACATTTAAAATATTTTCAATCACACTAAATCATTAAAATATATCTTATGAACAAATTGGTGAAAGAAAATTACGAAAATAATTTTTCTATAATTAATTTCAAATAAAACATTACGGGACTCTAAGTTGTCACAATCATGAAAACAATTTTCACATATTATGTATTCTACATCTAACAAGGCACAAGATGGCTCTGGTACCACTGTAAGGTTTCGATCATGCATCTCATACATAATATATATCAAATATATGTAGCATAAAATAAAACAAAACCTCAAAACCATATCTACTCATGCATATAGATACAGAAAACAAAAAAAAACGTGAATTGTAATACGTTTACATACCTTTATGACGATCTCCTTTGTTCTTTAATCTTCTTCACGTTGGGTTGCTGTAAACCACAATGATCAACATAGACTGACTGTAATGAAATTCCACAAGAAGATAGAAGGATGAAACCTCACTAGGAGATGGCTAGAATCCTTTCTTCGTGCTAGCAAAGACAATGACTCTTGTGAGAGTTAGAGAGAAAAATAGTATACGTGTAAGAAAGAACCTTTCTTTCTCACTTGTGTCTCACACAAGATCCATGAAAATCATCTTTATTTTCTGCACCATTTGTCCTTCCATAACCCCCATCACTAAGGGACAGTTATAGGAAGTCAATGGTCATGAATATCATACATTAATGGAAGTTATGGGAAGTTAATGACCATTAATAGCATGCATTAATGGAAGTTTAGAAAGTTAATGGCCAAATTAGCAGCCAACAACACTTGTTTCTAATCCATTCCATGCAATATTTTCTACTCCGATCACATCGTGATGCAATCCGGAAAAACTCTCTCATATCTTGAATCACCATTCAAGACTATTTTCCTCATCCTTCGGATCTCCTATGTGTGTGATTCATTAGGTTTCTGGTTACGTTGGCCACTTGAATTAACACTTAATTTAAGTAAGTCAAAAGTGGTATCTAGCAATACGTCATAACCTCTAATTGACCGAAAAGTCAGTGGTTTGACTATGAATCCTTCCATATGTAACGTTTCCATGCAATTCATCCTTTCACCATCTATACCCCACTTGATTCAGAGTAAGGTCAAAGTGTCAACTCCCATTAGACTCACAATGTCACATCTAGTATAAGTGATATTAGATCTTGTCCTGAGGATCTCATTTCTCTATGTATCACTTGAGACTCTTTTCATAACACATATCTGCTCTGGCCAGAGACTCCTGAGTAATGACCCCAATAAGAGGTCGTAAGTATCATCTCCTTCTATCAGGAGTGGTGAATCATTCATTGGCTACTCATTTACTTGCGAATATCTCAAGCTATACCCAATCACCACCCTATGAGTAACCCCTGAAAGGCATCGATAAATGGAGTCAAAGAATAGGATCAGTATTCGAGATATCTTTGAGTATCTCAAGTCAAAGGATATTTGCACCATTTCTATGATAAGACTATCATCAACACTGGAATAGAATATCCATATGATTGTCTCATAGTAGGTCAATCCAATGTACTTACTATCCTTAGTAAGCATCCACATATTAACTCTAAATAAATCATGTTTACAGTTTATAAGATATACTATTTGATCCAATCAAGTAGTATACAATGTGCTAGTCTATCTTAATTAACAATATTCCATCTCATTAATCCTATGACTAGGGAAAGTTTAGATACTAATATAATTACACAAGATAGGAATCTCATTACCATGATCTCATCATGATTTCCTCCATGATATGTTTTGTATCAAGGACTTCATTAAATCAATTTAAGATCAGCATCAAATCTATAAATGTATAAACATTGAAATAATGAAAATGCCTTTATTAATCATAAAATGATTTGTACAATAAGTGTTAAAGGTGATTTCCTTTAAAGCACTTGTCTAACATATCTTGTCCACATAACTCACCATTATGTTGAATTGTTTTAAATGAAGAGTAAGAGGTGGCTTTTAGGCTATGTAGTTGCTCAATTAGGTTATCGATCTCAACATGTAATGTTGTCACTGAATTTTCAGCAATAATTCCTTTTGGATCTCAAAAGATTAGCTACCATCTACTTCGTTCCGATGTCTAAAGGCAACTATTGTATGCCATCTCTTCTAGCAAATCATGTGCTGATTTAACTGTTTTTCTTATGAATGATCCTCCAGTGGCTACATCTATGGTGCCCTTCATGGGTGGATTAACTCCATTATAAAAGGTTTGCAATAAGAATTCGTTAGGTAGGTTATGATGAGGACAACTCCTTTGCAACTCTTTATACTGCTCCCACACTTCACATAAAGACTCCCCATCATTTTTTCAAAAATTGATAATTTCCTTTATTTGTCTTATTGTCTTGTTTAGAGGAAAGTATTTATCTAGAACAACTTATAATAACTGCTCCAAAGTTGTGACATTGGCTGGGTTAACAGAATTCAACCACACTTTGGCTCTATCCCTGAGTGTAAAGGGAAAGAACCTCATCCTAATAACATCTTCCGACATCCCAATATATCGAAAGGTGTCACAAATCTCTAAGAAATTAACCAAATGAGCATTAGGATCCTCATTGACTAACCCATAGAATTGCACATTGGTTTGCAACATGTTCAGCAGTGATGGTTTGATCTCTAATGTACTCACTTGCACTGGTGGTCTTGTAATTCCTTGATGATAGGCATTGATCCCAGGCCTCATTAAGTCCATAAAGGTCTGTCGCTATCCATAATTTATTTCCTCCGCCATCGTTCTTCCTATTTCTTCTTAGTGTTTAGCTCTTGGGATTCCCTATTCTTACCTTGTGATGTCCAGATCGATGTGTCTTATACCTTACGTACAAACTTTTGTCTCTTTTTTTTCCTAATCCTTAGACTAAAAGAATTAGACCAATCCTACACCTCCCTAGAAACAATGCCAAAAACTTGTTGATCGTTTTGCAAGCTTTACACTTTATGGCCTTTAAAAAACTACAACTACACGAGTTGTTATTTGTAGTATGTGAAGGGCCGATCCCACAAGAAAGTGTAAACTAATCTAATCCTAAGTTATCTAAGGCTAAGAAAGTTAATAAAATGAAAAATAAAATTTGCAAAGAAAAGTAAACATGGGAATAATATTGGCAGGAATTTAATTTGTAAATGTAACACAAAAGAAATTGCAATTAAGCAACGCAAAAGTCATAATGGAAATCAATCAAAGAAAATTACCAAATTATGGGAGAGGGGATTCTTCCTATCATTATTGCCAACCTAACCATTTATCTGTTAATGAGTGTCGATTCTAGGCTATCAAAGGAGGTTCACTCTCTCTTGAGTTATCATCATGCATCCTAATTCATTAACCCTAATTAAATTATAGAATTTGCAATCTCTTAATTAATAAAATACCCACAATCCTAATTAGATCTTAAACCCTCTAATAAATAATCAGGTCTCATACGAGATATTTCTCCATATAATAATTGACTAGATTGATTGCATAGTCAATTAGATCACCTAACTCTTATTAACCTGATCTAATCATTTTTATCAAGTTTACCCTCTCGATTTATTACTGAAATATGAAAATAACAAAATCAATCACAACACCCAATCACAATAACATAATAATAACTAAATTAACATTAAATCAAGGTCAAATCCTGAAGGAAAGTTAAAACATCTTAATCAAACCCTAAATCCATACATATATTTATATTCATCTTTATATTCAAAGGAAACAACAATAAGATGAAAGAAATACACAATAGAATGAGGATCTAGAGACCTCAGGAGGGAAGCAACTACAAAGACCCACTCCTTTCTCCTCTTTCTCTTCTTCTCTCTCTCTTCTTTCTCTCTTCTTGAGGGTTTTCCAAAAGTGGCAAAAAAATGAAGTTCCGTTTAGGGTTTCATCATACTACCTTTTAAGGTTGTTCTAATTTGGGCAACCCTAGGGTTTTTTCCGAGTATAAAAAGTCGCTCGAAAACTTAAGCGGGAAGTTTGTTCGCATTTTTGTCACACAAGCCAATGATCGTGGCCTAAAGTTTTGCCTTCTATTACGTTCGTGACTCTTTGCACCTACTTTTTCATTATCATGCTTACTGGTGGGCTTCTATTTTTGTTTGAGTCTACTCTAATACTCCTCCGTTCTTTAATATTAGCCCTAAAATACTAGTAAACTCATCAAGGCACCTCAAATACATAACATTGAAGCTCAAAAGCATGCTCTAACCTATAAAACAGTTAAAATATAAGTATTTAACAAACTAACACAATTCTAACCTAAACAAACTCTAAATAATCAAATTAACAACTAGACGCACACCATACTACCTAATAAAACATGATTCAATCTTTAACTATCAATTGTTATGCCATATAATAGCTTTCTTCTTTGGGAGATTAGGAAACTAAGATATTTTAATGGTAATTTTCCTTGTTTCACCCCCATATCACTTGCTTTGTTAGCTACCTCACTGTTAAAATTGTTTGCTATGTAATAACAACACCTCATAGGGTTACTCCTTAGCCTTAATGTAGCACCCCACTCACGACAAGGCCCGAACCCGACATCCACAGGGATATCCGAGCCCGAGACCTGCGAGGGTGGCGTACTAGGACGATCACTTACTTTTTAAAACTCTTTATAACATTTTCTTTCTCATTTAAAACGGTCGAATGCGCAAA
>JANZLD010000003.1:28314418-28339112 GCA_026413575.1 Erythroxylum carthagenense | reverse complement strand
TAAAGCCTTTGGGTTTGCAAGTGCTTATATATATATATATATATATATATATATATATGTATGTGTATAAAGCTTTAAGTTTGCACGTGCTTTGATTTTTCTAACACGGAAAATCTTTGACCGAACGGAGACGAGGGACCAATACAATGCGATATCTGTGCAATCACACGACAATTGGCTGTTCAGTATCAAATCTGTCGCGGGAGGCCAAACCATTAACACCAAAAATAGCAGCGAACCGAGAAAAAACTATTCTTCTCGGAACTTTGTCTCCCAGATTTCTGTACCATCTACGTGATTTTACTTTCACTTGTTCCTTCGCTTATAAGATTCACTTGGCGACCCTTTTAACTCGCGAGATCTTCTTCCATTAGGTAAGGTTGCTTGTTATGTTACAGTGCTTGAAGCTACTGCTCGTTGAATCATGTGGCGAAATGGGTACTTGAAACCGAATGATTTCAATTTACAGCCGCGACCCAGATGAGTTGTGGGGTGTTATTACTTGGGTTTTTGAAGGTTTGTCGGTGCAATGCCCCTGTATAAGCACAATGGTGATTTGTTATTGCCTGAGAGAAGAGGTATAATAGGTGTGGTGGTAAATTCTCTTGGTCGAACTGAGCATGGCTCTAGGTTAGTTCGTAGAGGGAAAAAGTTCGGTCGAATTAGTAAGCCAAGTCTTTTTATTTGGATTTTGCTGTTTGCTGCTCTCTTCTTGACCTCTTCCGCGCTCTTCGGCTTGAAATTGCTGTTTCCTGGTCAGTTCATGATCCTTTAAGATAATGAGCTGTCATGATGCTTTAAGATACTGAGCTATCTCCTTTTGGGTTACCCTATTCCAATGTGGGGGAAATTTTCCTTTTGCTTATAGTTTAGTGATTGCTTTGGCTTTTTATGCTTAAAAAGTTTGTATTTTTGTTGTGGATTTTTTCGGTAGGTAATTATGAGATGGATATCTCAACTGCTCATATAGTTCGAATTGGCGGGACTGGGAAAAATTTTTCTGCACCAATACTTGAAATCGAGCAAGAGACCTCCGGATCTAATGTTGTGAGAACAACTAGCAGCAAGAAGCGCAGGCAGCGTAAGAGAAAAAACTTGCAGAAAGCTTGTTCATGGTCCTTTGATTTTGGGTGTTAGGAATTCTTGATGCCTGTTTAATGTAACCGTGTTAGAGATGTATTGTTAGAAATGTTTGAACAGTTATTCTGCGTCCGTTCTTAGTTTTCATTTTGTAATTGTGTCTAGATGTCTTACTTATCTTTTCTAAATTATTCTGCGGCCATTCTTAGTTTTATTTTGTAATTGTGTCTAGATGTCTTACTTATCTTTTCTTAGTCGTTATTAAGCAGTATTTATCTCAAGTTACTGTTGGTTAAACTATTAAATTCATGAAGTCCAGAGGTTTTGGTAGATTCTTATTGACACAACTTTTGTGCCATAACTGTTCAGACTTTCCCTGCGAAGTGGCATTATCAAAATCAGTTGACTACATCATTGAACCCCGTTACATAAGAAATTTCACCAATTTCGCACTTGAGTATGTAGTCACAGAAGATAAACTACAGGTAAGTGATGTTGTTGATTCTAGATTTGGGGGACATCAGACCCTTGAGGAAAGGGAGAAATCTTTCATTGCTAGAGATCAAACACTTCATTGTGGCTTTGTTAAAGAGCTGTTTGGATCTCCTATCCTCGGATTTGATTTGGCCGAAAAGGACAAAGCATACATGAGTAACTGTAAGGTTGCCGTATCTTCATGCATTTTTGGGAGTTCAGACTTTCTGAGGAAACCTACAAGCAAAAAGGTACGTCACATGTTTCAATAAATTTCCATTGTGAATCATTCTTCTAGGAATAAATAATTGACAGCTTTTAACCAATACATTTCTGTTTTTCATGTTTTCATTGGCTTACACTGTAAGATTTAAAAAAAATCACAATAGTGTTTTATTTGCTTTTACGACTTTTCTATTTTATTTGGAGACAAGCAAAGCAGAATGAAGCCGAGGAAATGCAGTTGTTGAGATTAATTCCATGCCGGATAAAAGTGTAAAGAGCTGGAGAGAATTTGACATGATACAGAGAGACATGTTTTGAATTGTGGCCTACAAGGAACTGTAGCATTAGGTTAAACCTATGTCTTCTCAAACTTTTGAAGTAATCAACATCAAATTTAACATAAAGTACAAAAGTGCACTAATGTGGTTGATATAATGTTTTCATTACTCTTCTTATGCAGATGGAGTTCTATGTTTGGATTATATGATGTGTCTTATTTGTTTCAGATGAGCGATTTTTCAAAGGAAAATGTCTGTTTTGTCATGTTTGTGGATGAGCAAACTCTCTCCAAACTTGCTTCAGATGGACACATACCGGATGATAGAGGATATATTGGTCTATGGAGAATGGTCACTGTCAGGAACCTACCATATAAAGACTTGCGAAGAACTGGGAAGGTCCCAAAATTCTTATCACATCGCCTGTTCCCCTCTTCATGGTAATTATGACATGCAACATAGTTCGATTTAGAAGTTTGGGCCCACATTCTTTGTATTGTTTGTATGAATTTTCAACTTATTTTATTTACTGATGTGCTAGTTTTTCAGGTATTCAATTTGGATTGATAGCAAGATGCAACTTGTTACAGATCCATTGCAGATCATTGAATACTTTCTCTGGAGATCAAGATCAGAATATGCCATTTCAAAACATTATGACCGAAACTGTGTCTGGGAAGAGGTACTCCAAAATAAACGCCTAAAAAAGTACGACCCCAGAGCCATTGACAAACAGTTCAATTTTTACCAGTCTGATGGGCTCACAAAGTTTGATCCCTCTGATCAGAGTACCCTTCTTCCAAGTTGTATATCTCTGATGTCCTTTTTCAGTTTAGGAAAGCTGTCTTTTCAATTTGAAGTTTGGACATATAGTACTCATTTATATTATGCTTTGCAGATGTGCCTGAAGGGTCTTTCATCGTACGTGCACATACACCTATGTCAAACTTATTTTCATGTCTCTGGTTCAATGAAGTTGATCGCTTTACTTCACGGGATCAACTCAGCTTTGGATATACTTACTTGAAATTGAGCAGAGAAAACCCAGATCAACCTTTTTACCTTAACATGTTTAAGGTGACTTGCATTACCTAAAACTTTTTTTGGCTGTATGTGGTTGATTGAATAGCAAATCAACTATTGGTTACAAGTGGATAGGTGCTCCTAAAATCTTGTTAATTTTTTTCTTTTTTTGCTGGGTATGGGGTTGCTATGTGATCGGGACTCAATCCTTTAGGTTGTAATGTTGAACCTTATTCATGTATGATTTCAGCTAAGCTTTTATTTGTCATTAGTCAAGAGGTGCCTAGAAGTAACTTATTTAATGTCATTTTCTAATATTTCTTTTTTCTGGACTATTGTTAAGCTTATCTTAAGAGCCATACAGCAATTATGCTGTGCATGATTTTGTCTTGGCTTCTTCTCTATTAGTAATATTGTACGTTGGGCAATTCTTAGCTAGAAGTCATCCTTGATTGCAATATTTTCCATACTTGTCCCAGCATTTAATGCTTCTTCTCTGGGCTGCAATTCCAATTAGTTCGTGGGGATGAGATATCACTTGCCTTGGCTACATGTATTGCCATCTTGGAATGAGGAATTAAGAATCGACCTAGTTTTGTTGTGTAGCTAAGCTACAGTATTCTACTTATCTGAAATAGTGCTCAATATAGATTTGTTTTCTCCTTTCTTGCAGGATTGTGAGCGTAGAGCAATGGCAAAGCTATTTCGACATAGAGTGCTATCATCACCTCCACCTGGTTCCTGAAATGCTTCAAATTAGTTTTGGCTGTTTTAATTGAAATGGTATGATCAAGTTGCCTCCTCTTCTAGTCTACTATCCTTTTCCAGTTTCCTATATCTTTGTTGTTCATTATACCCTGTTATATTGGTTTAAATGTGATATCAATTCCTGTATTAGTCTACTCTTGAATCTGTAGCTGTAGACTTTACAGAAGAGGATCAAATATCTTCAGAATGAGATTGCAGTGTGTGCCTGATTTATTTGTTATTTTCTTTTGGTCAGATAGTTCTCCTTACAAACGGACTTTTGCAATGCCGTAAGTTTTATGAACTTGTCTAGTTACTTGAGTATCCGTGCAAGTCAACATATATTCATATCATGTGTGCTGAGACACACTGTTACTGTCCCTGATGGATCTACGTGGACTATGCAGCTACTGAAAAACAAATACAAGATCCCTGCATGATTGGCCAAGTTCTGCGTGAACCTAAGCTGCTGAATTTTCAAACATGGCACTGGCAGTAGTTGGTCCTGGATGTTCGGCCCTCCCATGAGATATTGGTAGGTAAATGCCTTGCAGTTGATCTTACGAGGCCTCTGTTGGATTGACAAAGTAGCTTCATCTTCTGGGATGCTGCATTTGTACGTAACAAATGATTTTCTTGGACTTGCTGGACTAGAATGTTGGGCCAGATGCAAAGACGCGAACTCAATTGTAAAGGATTGATGAGTTGGCAGTTCTGTCCCTTCATCTGTCTCCTTGTTTCAGTTGGACCAGACGGCTTGAGCTGCCAGAGAGAGAGATGCAAAGGCACACAAAGAAGACATTGCTCTCTCTCTCTCTCTTTTTTGTATAATTTGTTGCTGTAGATAAAGTGGATCAATGGTGCAGAAGGTTTCTATGAGCACTGCAGTTGGCTGATCAAGGTTGTGTAGTCATTCTTAGATATTCAAGAATTGCAGCTGTTTGATGTGTGTGTATACTCATAAATGTAAGGAGATACGACCTAGGAATGTGAAAGAACATAATCTACCTTTGTTTTTCTTTTTTGTCTTCTTTACTCCGAATTGCCAAGTCGTATATAAACATATCTTTTTGTAAAAATTCAACCACAAATCCCATGAAATGTTATCAAGTGATGTGAATTGGCAAATGGAGGAGGGGAGGGGAGGGGAGAGGAGAGGAGAGGAGAGGAGAGCTCAGTTTTGCAAAGATTTTGCACGTAGCAATTTCTTTGGCAGTTCAACTGAGCCGAGACATGCCTATTCATAGTTTCGAGGGACGTACATTGAGCACCATCAACAGTGTACAAGAATAAATAACAATAATCACCCACAACCGTCAAGAGTAATTACAAAACTTATTTCTTTCCTAAAAAGAGTTTAACAAGAACATTAGATTAACCTACAAGCCATTTTAATTCTAGACGACCATAGAATGCATTTTTTGTTCTTTTCAATTAAATGCTTATGTTTGTGGTTGTGCTCCTCATGTAAAGTATTCTTATTGTTTAAAAATATTTAAAAATAAGTTTATTTTAATATAATTCCCTATTAAAGTCATGTTAATAATTTGTAAAAATATTTTTTGAAAAGTAAAATATTTATAATATTACATACTTTCATATAATAAATAAAACTATTTGTGTTTGTGTTACTTTTGTCTCACTCGATCGTTATATTTCAAATATATTATAGGTAATCATTTGAATGAGTAATGAAGTACGTGCATCACATAAGTCAACAAAATCATCCTAAGATGATAATTAATTTTAAAGTTTTTTAATTAGTGCCCAAATTTTTATTTTTCAATCGATTGAGAAACTCTTTAAAATCTTAACAATTCAGTTCAGGATATCAATTTATTTCTAATATGTTGATTTAGCTAGGTAAATTTTTATTGTTTATAATATATAGGCGTTTATTTAAAAAAAATTCTTTTTACTTCAGGCTAATCACGATCACTATTATTTAGTTGAATATTTACTTATTATGAATAACAAAAATTTCGTTAGTTAAATAGTAAATTACTAACAAAATTAACTATTAATGTTTTAAAAAGTTGATCACTTAATTAAAAAATTTAGATACTGAATTGAAAAATTTTTATAATTTTAGGCATTGAATCTCATGTAATGAAAGAGAGGAGTATTAATAGCTTAATAATAATGAGAGAGCTGATATGCTTAATTGTTTCACTCTTGGTGTATTTGGAGGTGGAAAATAGATTCTTTGCCTACCTTGAGTACGTAAAGTTGTCTATCAAAAGAAAAAGGGTTCTTGTTGTGCAATAATGAAACTTAGCTTATTGAATAGGTACAACTTTATTTTGGTATTGTATTGTTCTTATAAGCCTTGTGATTGTATTATAATTCATAAATCCAAAATACATATATAGGAATGCAACATTTTTAATTGGATGGTAAACAATACAAATTAGCTTCTTTTAACCATTGCTTTCCTTTCTACAAGTTGGTGATACCTCATTACGGGTTGCACCGCTGCTTTAACTGGCAATGAAGTTATGTTCAGTAGTAGTTTAAGATTCTTGGTTTGATTAAGGGCAAGGCATTCCTAATGTTTTATAGCCCTGAGTAAACTAAAAAAAAAAAAGGCCAAAATAGATAGGCAATAGACAAACGTATAAATTTTAAAAGCTTATTTTTATTATTAAAATTTAATATGACCTAATTTATAGGTTCATATACTCAACAAAATATTAAGTGGTCATAACATCAGATAATAATATTTGAAAATTTCAGTTGCAATAAAATCACTATAAATTATATCAGTGACAACACAATAAAATAGTAGAAATCAAACAGCAAAACACTAAGAGAATAATACTAACAAGTACACATATGATCATGATTTATGAAACATAATTTTTTCGTATATTCTTATATACAAAATCATTAATAATATTATTAAAATCAATATAGTTCAACATATCTTTCGCGATAAATAAAATAGCTAAATCATTTAATCTATTACAGTCTTATTTAATTATTAAATAATTTTTATTTAATCATCAAATATATCCAACTATTTACGGTCTTATTTAATTATCAATTAATTTCTATTATTATTTAATTATCATAACATGTTTAATAGAATCATACGAATTTTTATAATAAATGGAACCGTTTAAGTAATCTTTGAATTGAGTAACTTAAATTATTTGATTTAGTCATATTATCACTAAACTTATGTGAACTTCTACAGGAGCACAAATCCAACAATTATTACATTACTTGTGACAAAGTATAATAAAAATTATAATTACAAAAATTAAATTATTTATTAATGTTTAATTATATTTTTATAAATAATAAGTAATCTAAAAATAAAAAAGGAGAAATACAAATAAACGTAATATCATTTAATATTAATGTTCTGATTTAAAATGCTAATATAACGTCACGTTAATTACAAATTATAAATTAATTATAATATATTCAAATATTTAATAAGCTAAAAATACATTAAAATAAAAAACTTTATCTTTAAATTATCATTTAAAACTCATAAACATTATCACTTAAAACTCATAAGACAAATTTGTGAAAATTTTTTATCGTCAAATTTTGAGGTGAAATATCTTAGATTAATATTTTGATGAAAATAAAAAAATTAGAGAATAAGAAATATATTCAAATGTTTCAAAGATATTTATAAATTTAACAAGTTAACGTCATATAGCTAATAAAGGAAACTATTTAGCTTCCAAGATTAAATAACGTTAACTTTCTTGGTAAGTTTTCTATTAGTTAACATTAACTTTCTCTTCTTCTCTTACTGACAACTAAAAATTTATTACCTTTCTAATTGGAAAAATGCCAAAAAATGCTACTGAAATGTATTACAGGTAGGCCCCTAATGAAGACGGGCCCTGGGAGGTGCCTTAATGTTTTTTTTTTAATTATAAGATAATAATTTTGTTTACGCTACTAATTCTCAACCCTCATAAGGAAGTGAAATTCAAGTAGTTGAGAGGAATACAAGATGAAGATATCAAATAACATAAGTTTTACAAGATCTAAGTTGATACATAAATCAGCAAGATCGGACAATGTTCCTTCTATTTTTTGAAATATTTCATCTATTCCATGATCAGAATAGGTGAGGATACACATTACATCACGATTTTGAATCAGAAGAGAGATTTCAAGAAATGACATATCTATTCACTCTATCAATAACCGAGCCAAATCTAGTGTATTATAAGAGATTTGTCTTTTTTATTAATTCCTACAGATTGGATCAAAAACAATTCTTGAGTTTCTCAAGTCTTTTTCTCATTTTAAGTGGGGAATTAGCTCATGTTCCATAACATGCTATAATTTTGGAACATGCAATGTTTCAATACCATATGATATTTCTTTTGAGTCTCTCAAATCTTTTTCTCATTTTATGTGGGCGAATTAGCTCATATTCGATAACATGCTATAATTATGGGGCATGCAATGGTTCAATACCATATGATAGATCTTTAGATGTTTTTCTTTGTTGAATCATTTATTGACAAAATCTTTTGGATCAAGTCTTTGAAAATATATGTATCTAATTGCATGTTACCAAAGTATCTGGTTCATATTCGAGTACCTACAACAACATATATTTTTCTTCAAATCAAGAACAAACTTATTACCAAAGCAAGAAACCCTAAACTTTAGGCTTTTATTGTATTTTGATTTGCATCACCTTGATTCAATCTTTAATGCTTCCAACTTCTTCCTAATTATAAGAGAAATAACATTATTACAGGTCAACAACATGTCCCTTTTTTTAACACTTATATCATTAAGCATATTAATGATAGACTCTTACATCTTCAAGCAAATACTCAGAATGAAGCTAATCAATATCTTCTCTCATTACACCTCTACGAGCATCCTCTTCAAAATTAGTATGAACTACTCTTTTATAATACTCACCCCATCAATCATATCAACAACATTATGACCAAACTTAATCTTTTTAGTATCTCTCTTAGAATTCTCCCTAACTTACAAATATCCCTCGTCATTATAGCACAATATACGTGAAATCAGACAAGTAGGAGTGATCTAAATGGTTTCAGCTCTTTACTTAAAGCTCTCCTTTTTAGGAGCTCTTGAGTTCGAGTTACTCAAAAGGAGGAGAAATAAGAAATGTTCCTGTTGATGATCCTCTAGCCTCCTGAGCAAAGCTCCTTAATCAGATTAATTGCGGACGTCTCGCTTTCAGTGGTAGTGTGGGAGTTGGAGCTGCTAGAGAACCTGAGGACTAATGGGAACTTGATGCTGAGCAGGGGGAGGCCAGTGATCAATCATCAGGGCAAAGCTCCTTGATTGGATTAATTACGAACGCCTCGCTTCCAGCGACAGTGTGAGAGTTGGAGCTGCTAGAGAACCTGAGGATTGATGGGAACCTGATGCTGAGCAGGGGGAGTGCAATTATCAATCATCAGCTGAACAATCAAGTATGTGAAGACTTCTTTGTGAGCAGAAGTGTACATGCTATGTAAGAACTGTAGAGATTTTGGGATTCCAGGTTTACATTCTCTAGGACTTTTGGAGTGAGGTCTTAGGGTGACAGTGTGGGAGTTAGAGCTGCTAGAGAACTTGGGGACTAATGAGAACCTGATGCTGAGCAGGGAGAGGCTAGTGATCAATCATCAGCTGAACAATTAAGTATGTATAGATTTTTTGTGCACAGAAGTGTACAGGCTATGTAGGAACTCGAGAGATTTTGGCTCTAGGGCTTTTGGAGTGAAGTTTTAGGGGTTTAAGATTAGTACAACTAAGTCGGAATACCTAATGTAATAAAAAAAAGAACTCGAAGTAAAAGAATCCAAAATTAATTTTATTGACTTTGTTTTAATTAGGTAGTATTGGGTTTCTAAAAAATGAGATGAAAAGGTTAAAAGAGGATTCTATAATTATTTAAATTAAAATGAGACCGGTTTTACTCTTTAACTTGTTTTTATATATTTAAAGGTCTTGTCTTATATAATTATATAATTTTGCAAATTGATAAAATAGTATTTAATTTTTCCAAGTAAGTATTCGAAAAGGAAAAATGTTCATCTAATGACACTGCGATTTGCATGTGAACATTCTAAGTACCTTTCGCTTTGGGATTTCCTCCGCAGCAGTGGCGTAAAACATGTACAGTTCGATCCTCCAAGCATAGGTCACTCACAATGGAACCTTGCTTCACGATGTGCTTTCATGGCAGCGCTCTCCTCAGAGCTTTGAAGCCTCTCAATCTAAGGCTCTCAAATTCCCTCCATTTGTCTCCCATGTCCACCCACTCTGGTCAATTTCCTTCCCTAAGTTTATACCTTTTCTTTGCGTTGTTTCATCGTTAACCAATAGAAGAATCAGAGACCATTTGGGTATCTCATAAAGTCTGTAACTTCGTGCATTTTAGGAGGAGTAAAATCTGTTAAAAGAGCGTATGATGCTTTATTGCTTGATGCTGGTGGAACCCTTTTGCAATTGGCCAAGCCTGTTGAAGAAACCTATGCCTCCATTGGAAGCAAATATGGTTTATTTTAGTTTTATTCTTATTTTTTCTATACCCGATAAGTGCTTTTTATCTTATGCATTTCAACAAGCACAAAAAACTGTGACCATGTTTGGGAGCTCTTATTTCGATGCTAAATGAGCAAGTTCGAGTGGCCAGGTCTCCTTGGGTCACACAATCCCCTTACTAATTTATGTACATGACTTCTTTTGTTTTGATCACAGCCGAATTCAATATATGCCTAATTGTTTCAGGTGTAACTGCTAGTCCAGCTGAAATAAAACAGGGATTTAAGAGAGCTTTTGCTGCTTCATGGCCTGAAAAACTCCGTTATCAGGTAGTTTTTTTGCTTTCTAAACTGAGTGTGTCTACTTTTTCGGTTAAATTTGCATTTTCACACAAAATTTTCACTCTGTTCGAAGTTCCTAAGTTATGGAATTTTGAGGTCTTTGCTATACTGTTTTCTGTTTCTATGCTTTGATTGACCATTTCTCTCTCATATTTCTACCAACATTTATTGGGTTATGCAATCCTTGGAGAAGCTTTATAAGTCCCCACTTGATTCTTTATTGATTTCATGTTGCGCTGTGACAAATATTTCTCTTGCTAGTTAAGCGTTATTCGAAAAGTACGGAATGCCCCATGAAAGTTGTATTTTGGATTTAATTCATGCTCCAATGTGATACAACACTACTCATTCTTCAGTCAACCACTATATTTCTTTATCTTCACAGCTCTTATTTATTAATGGTAAATAAATAACTATGAGAAGAAGCTAACTTCACTGCATATGGACGAGGCTTGCTTTATTGAAAGCAACCTTCATTTTATTACGTAATTGAAGCTGTAAATTAAATGGATTGGATGCAGCACAGTACGTTGAAAAGAGCTGCCAAAAGGTTGCTCATATGCTAAGATGATTTTAACTTCTATTTGCTTTTTAAGTTTAGGTTTATTTCCCAAAGTTATAATCTTTCGTGCAATATTCAAAATCTATTCCCACCTTGGCAATCTTTGTGAAGTGGGCTACCTTTTTAGTTTGCAAAACCCTAATTCATGTTGTTTCTTTTTTCCTTTCTATTTCATATGTGTAAGCTATGGAGAAGGTATTTTTATATTGATATCTTGTACAAAGTATTGAAACATGTTTATAGTAGCTAATGAACAACTAATTATAAAATAACAACCCTATAATCATGTCTATTCTATTATCAATCCTTAGGATATACTAACTATTAATAATCTTATCAGATATGAACTTCTTATCTAATCTCATTTTATCTGATCTGTAACACTCCCCCTCAATTTGAGTATAGATGTTAATCATGTTCAGTTTGTTACAAATATAATTGATTCTAGCTCCATTTAGAGTTTTTGTGAAAATATCAACAAGTTGTATCCAGCTTTGACATATCATGTAGAGATCAAATTTTGTTGCACTAATTCACAAAGTGACAATATCTCAAACATGTTTTGCTTGTTTATGAAATACATGGTTAGAAGTAATATGTAGAGCAACTTAATTATCACACAACTTCTTTTTTAGTATTGAGATTTTAAAACCAATTTCCATTAAGAGTTGATATATCGACATCATCTCACACAATGACTATTCCATAACTCTATATTCAGATTCTGTAGTGGATCTGGACATGATATATTGCTTCTTGCTTTTCCTTGAGACCGTTTTGTCCAACAAAGACATAGTAGCCAATAGGGGTTTTTCAGTTAATCTTAGAGCCTACCCAATCATCATATGAGAAACACTCAATATGAGTATATGCATGATTTTTATATAGTATCTTTAGTCCAAGATCTCCCTTTAAGTAACATAAGATTTGTTCTAGAGTAGGCCAATGATGAATGGTTGGAGAAGACATAAATTGATTACAATATTGATAGAAGATGTAATATCAGAACGAGTTACTGTACGATAATTCAATTTTTCATTCGATCTCTTATATTTTCCAAGGAATTCAAACATCTCTCCATCTTTAGTGAGCTGTAAATTAGGGATTATAAGAGTATTGTATGGCTTAGCCCCCATCTTTCCGATTTCAGTTAATAGATCAATTGCATATTTTCTTTAAGACAAAAAAATGCCTTTCTTGCCTTTTGTTACCTCTACCCCTTAAAATACTTCAAAGCCCCCAAATCTTTCTTGCGAAACTGATTATGTAGGAAGCATATCAAAGATGAAATGCCTATAGTGTCACTTTTAGTCATGAAAATATCATCCACATACACAGCAAGGAGAATGGTACTATGTTCATAATGTTTATATAATACTGAGTGGTCGGATTTTCTCTTATTCATGCCTAACTCTTTCATTGCCTAAGTAAAATTTTCAAACCAAGCACGAGGACTCTATTTTAAATCGTATATGGACTTTTTAAGATGTCAAACATTTTCGTACTCCCCTTTAGCAACAAACCCTTTTGGTTGCTCTATGTACACTTTCTAGACGACATTCTTGATGTCATGTAAGGACCAATCATAAGTAGCTGTCATAGAAATGAATAGACAAATAGAGGTCAATTTAGCACATGAGGGAAAGCATTATAAAAATTTACATGATAGGTTTGAACATAACCTTTTACCACAACTGCTTTAAGTCGAGCCACAGATCGATCAGAATTGACTTTGACTGCAAACACTTATTTACATCCAATGACCTTCTTGCTGATAGGTCAGTTCACTAAATACCATATACCATTAGCAACTAAAGTATTTGATTCCTCTATTATAGCATCATGCCAACTAGGATGAGATGAGGGTTCATGAACAATTTTCGGGAGAGTCACGGAATCAAGTGAGGCCAAAAAAAAAGAAGGGGGAAGAGGAAGACAAATAATCACAAGAAACAAAAGAGGAAACAGAATAAATGCATTGATGTTTACCTTTGCAAAGAGAATTGGGAGATCAAGATCATCGGTTGTTGGATTTGGTGTCGAAGAAGAGATTGGTACCAAACTTGTGACAAGATGATCTCTTCTTCTAGAATAGATCAAGCGAATAGGTGGTGGTTGTGGTTGTGTAGTATCATGTGTAGAGATAACATTTATGGTCTGATAAGTGCTCTTGTAAACTAAAAGATCATCATCTTCCTTGTTAGAAATCGATGAAGAAGAAAGGGAACTATGCTCCAAAATTGTAACATTGATTGACATAAGATATTTGTTAGGATTTGGACAGTAGCACATATCCCTTTTTGGTTCCAAAAAGAGCTATGTTCCAGGAAGGAAAAAAAGAACTGTATTCCAAAGTGAGTTTATTCACAAATATTAAATCAAAGAAAAATCCTAGTAGATTTAAGAGACAAGGACAGTAATAGAGTAGGGTTAACTTCGTCGAACTAATAACAAAGAAGTAGATCCATCAGCTAAGGTAATGTGAAAAGGAGATGATTGTTTAGGGAAAGTAAAAAGGATTGGAATTGCCAATTATATGATTTGAGGTACCAAAATCAATGACCAATTGTGAGGAAGAGGAAAGAAGACAAATAGTTATGAGTTAGTAATAGCAGTGATAGGATGAGATGAACTTTTTAATACTTCTTAGTATTAGATGAATTTAGGAAATTCATGTGCAAAAAATGTAATTATCTTTTCTCGCCGGTTTATCGAGGTTTAGTAGGAGTAGTACAACATGAGCATAATGAGATTTCTGATATTTATTTAGCAGCTTTCGACCTATGCTTCTGGTGGGGCCCGACTCATAACAATATTGACAAATAATTCCTTTTGCATCATAATTCTTATTGTCCTCCGAAATTCTTGTCCCTCCTTTTTTGTTATTATTCTTATGAGGTGACTTTCTAGTATTAGATCTATTATTCCTCAAGAGCGCTAGAATTATGAATGTTGGGATTAACAAATGCACTAACCTTTGTGCTGAGTATTTGAGCAAAGACCTCGTACAAGGAAGAAACCTCAGCACTCAAAGAATCTTAGACATGACAACCCCAAATTGAGAGTTAAGAACAATAAAAAAACGCATTACCACCATGGACTCCTATTGAGCTTGTTGAAGTTTAATATCAAGACTAAATGAGAACAAAATATTTAATTCTTCATAGATTTTTTTTAAATTCATATAATATGCCTGAAGGGATTGGTCTTAGTGTTCAGCCTGATAAAACCTCTTATGCACTTTATAAATATGTGAAATATTTCCTTTTTCATAATACAAAAATTATAATTATTCCATCAATTCTTTGATATTCTCACAATGATTAATCAAGGTGACGAGCTTGTTGTCAATAGAATTCTGAATTTGTAAGAAGAATTGTGCATCATTTTGCAACAATTCCTTACAAGTATGAAGTAATGGTGGATTATCAGTGAGGTGACAATTTTTAGAAATGCTCCATAGATAAATTTGAATTGTCTTGCACCAATTCAAATAATTGAAACCATCAAGCTTATATTATGTTATCTTAGATATCATTGGAATGACATCAATAACAATAATTTTTTTTGTTCGCCAGCCATATAGGGATAAAATGGTCAAAACAAGAGCAACCAGAAAATCTCCAATTAACAAAAGGAAGCAAACAAAATACTGAATCTTTTTTTATCGTGTTTAGTCTGGTTTGAACTAAGATGGTCAGTTGCAAATAACTTCAAATACAAAGGGTCGAAGCAAACTTTGGAATCGGAGACACATTGAATCTGATGCTTCTGGGCACAAACAACAATCCTATTAACTCTTAGGCAGACTCTGAATCACTGAACATGTGGTCGTACAAAGATACTACAGCAAAGGGTCCAGAGGTGAAACAGTAGAGAATCAATGTGCCTATTGATGGTGTTGAACAAGGCAGGCACCTACGAGTGGCAGTAGGGAGAAGTGACGCAGGAAAAGTTGATTGGAGGGTGTAGCTTTCTTGCATGTGGTTCCATTTGCTGATGCGTGGGAGAGGGGAGAGAATCCTCAGACGGCGTGTGAGGCTCATGTGTTGAGCTACCAGCGAGTAGTCTTCGAGGAGAGGTCGGTCGGCTGTTGGTGCTCCTAGGAGCACTGACAGTGAGAGTAAAGGGTCACTTGGAACAGGTGACCCAAAAACTTTCAAAAGATTTGCCCTCTGAACAGAATTGAAGAAGAATCAAAGAACCTCACCTGTGCTCACTGGGCAGAATGGAGGCCTAAAAACAAATAGCCAAGATTGGCTCTGATACTGTGTAGGCTATGGAAAAGGGTATTTCTATATTGATATCTTTGTACAGAGTATTGATACATATTTATAATAGCTAATGAACTACTAATCACAGAATAATATCTCTATGAGCAAAGCCTATAATCAATCTTTAAGATGTACTGACTGTTACAATCTAAGCATATATGAATCATATCTTATCTTATCTCATTTTGTCTAATCTGTAACAATGTTAAAGAATTAGACTACAAAGGATGGACAGTATCACATTATTTAACCAATTGATTAAATGTAGTGCTCATTCCCTCTTTTATCATTCAGTGGCTTCTTCAATTAATTGGATCAAGTTTTTTGGTACCTCTGCTGTGCTGCTTGAAGCTCATTCTTAGAATCAAAATTTCTATTGTTAACAGGGAGATGGCAGAACTTTTTGGAAGATTGTAGTCTCTGAAGCAACTGGTTGTGTGGATAATTGTTATTTTGAAGAAGTATATAAGGTAATGTTTCACAGGACAAATTCAGCTTCATTACAGCTAAATATCATTTTCCAAAACAAATCTGCGAAAGCTTCATGTAACTTGCATTTATTACTGTAGACCAAATGTAAATGAGCTTATCAATTTATAATGTGATGTTGGAGGCTTTGTCTGATGTCCTATTGGCTGCTTTGTTCAGTACTATGCAAATGGTGATGCATGGCATCTTCCTGATGGGGCTTATGAAACAATGGTCCTTCTAAAAGATGCTGGAGGTCATTCTCATCTTGTATTCTCCTGCAGTATAAATCATAATATCATCAAATATTTGTTATTCCTAACTTGTGAGTGATTGTACAGTTAGGATTGCTGTCGTCTCCAATTTTGACACACGCTTGAGGAAACTGTTGAAGGATCTAAATGTTATAGAACTGTAAGCTTCAGTTAGCTTTTCTATTTTTGTTGTGTCAATGATGTGCCTTTGGTTTATAATTGAGCTGCTTATTAACCATTGTAATGTTGTCTTTTGTATATAGCCTAATGGTTAACATGGTGATACGTTGCTTTCATCTACTCTCTGGAGAATTTAGAACCGAGAAACCTAAAATTTCTCTCCTAGCTCCCCCATTTGAGTGAATGCAAGTCCAATATCCTTATGTGACTTGACTCATCCTGTCATTGGCATCTGGCATCGAGAATATGCCCTTTTATCTCAACAGTTTTGTACTAGATAGTTTTTTTTTTTTTGGAAACGTTTTGTACTAGATAGTTTAGGATGTTATGATGTGCGAATATACTCTCTTGGTGTTGGAATGTTGAGGATAATTCTTCCCTTTTCTAGGTTTGACGCTCTAATTATATCTTCTGAGGTTGGTTATGAAAAACCAGATCCAAAGATATTTTATGCTGCTTTAGGTAGGTCAGATTAGACGCCGCACCTGTGATGATTTATTTTCAAGAAAAGTTCAAAACCGTAATATTATGCCAGCCCTGCACAGAACGAGTAATGGATACCCTTTTCCTTTTGCAGATCAGTTAAGTGTAGAGGCTGGCAACGCAGTACATGTTGGAGATGACCAAAGGGCAGATAAGGAGGGGGCCAATGCCGTTGGGATTGATTGTTGGTAAGTGCTTGGAACTTGTCGAAACACTTAAAGAAACGTGTTTGTGTATTTTAACCTTCATCTTGTCAATCCAGTTTATACTTAATTAATTCTACGAGTACTATATGAATGAATAACTTGCATCATGGAGTTGGGTCATGGGTGCCTTAGATGTTCCTCAGCAGCAAGAAACAGGCTACCTAAGATGTGGGACCAGTATACTTACTATTATCTGGATAAGCAGGTTATGGGGTGCAGATGTGAGGACATTCTCAGATATACGAGATCGCATCCTCTTCTCTAAAGAAGATCAATTGGAGTATGGACCAAAGCCTTGAAAATTGTAATTTACTTACCGACGTCTTCGATCTCTTACACGTTTGATTTATATCAGGTGATATGTCGATAGTGTTGATGCGAAACTGTGAACTCTCACCTCTTGTCTGACAAACGAATCTCGCGGAAGACGCGAGGATTTGATCTCTTCATCTGCTTGAAAGGATTGGCACATTGAAGATTTTGTCCATAGAAGTTCGATACTTTATTGATTGGTATGGACGCGGATGTGGAGGAAGCTCACCTTTTAACAATTATTCATAATCCCGGTCTATTCCATTGCCAATTACTGTATCAACACTATAAGTAACAAACTATTCATCATTTCCATGTTCATCGACTCTTCACCAATGGTTAAAACTGTTAGAAGTGACCACTTTTTCTCGGGTTCATGGTCCAACCCTTTGATCAATATTCTTGCACGTTAGCAGATGTGCTAAGATTGATGTGAATATCTAATGTGCATTATTGCCCAATAAGCATTACTGCATGTGCCAAGTGAAACGAGATTAGAATCCACGGCTATTAAACAATAAGATTGATAGCACCAGCTAAAATGCTGCAGCAACTTCAAGGCAAAAACTAAAACATCAATCTCTGAGCAGATTCAGACTTTTTAGATCAATTGAGCCCCTGGCAGAGAGCAAAGCTTCAAGGTTGCCCAAAAGCAGCTGGCGGACATTCCCTTTCAAGTAGAAATCAAAGGAAACAATTATTAAGGTCATAAATAGGTTTTTCTCTCACCCTCTTATTTCCACACTACTTACCTTAACCCTATCCGGCTTTGAGTGAGGTCATATCTTTTCTGCTCGAGCCTAAATTCCTGGCAGAATAGAAGCATAAGAGCTGCAGATCTTGGTCAAACTTTCTGTAGGTAGATGGGATCCCAAGTTTTGCGTAACTTTTCAGTACAAAGTCTCGCACTTTCCCATCAATCTAATGGCAGCAACCTTCTCAATTGGTAAATAAGCAACACAGAAACGGCATAAATCTAGCTTGTAAAACAGGCCATCGGGGAAAGCATATTCATTAAAATAAAAGATACTTGCAGAGCTGAAACAATTTTCCACTGACAAAGGTACATTTCAGATTGCCAATGTTAATTCATCTCACAAGAAAAGCAACGTAAATTGTTCAAGCTTCAAGCAAGATAACGATACAATTTTCTATCCGAACTATCTCTCTCCAAGAAATCCCTCTCAATGAGAGATTCGATCCTTTTCTTAATCTCTGTAGGATTGGCCAGAAAACGCGACTGTAATTGCTTGGTCACCTCAGTGATTATATTATTATGATCCAGCACCCTCCTTGATTTCATGATCCTGACAATTGCAGCTTCAATCTGAGGCTTCCTGTCCTCCTCCACCCTTTGCCGGGTTTCTTGCTTCTCAGGTTCTGATTCCTTCTGTGCAACCACAGTTCCTATCTTCACCTTATAGAACTTGCTTGTGAACTTGTCATTAACACAAAATGCATCTTCCTCACCAATGTCCTTACTCATGGGCTCTTTCCGGAGAACATTCTTTCCCTTTACACATGCCATGGATTGCAGGCACCGCTTTAAATCTGGCGCAGGAATCTCTGTTGCCTGCTCAATCTCCTTGTATCTAAGATGATCAGCATTATTAAAAAGCATGAGAACACACATCTGGTAGGTGGAGACATTCAATTCATGTTTCTGGCCCTTCCCAAAGGTTGCTTTGATGTCTGCAGTGCCCATGTTAGTTTGCCATGACAATCTACGACCAGTATGGGTCCCGAGATAATATGACCTGAACTTCTCGCACAAAATTGACATTTCAGCAGGTAAGTTACAGGTAACACTAGGCTGAGTGGGCCAGGATCCAGTAGTCAAAACCTGGACAACCAATGTTGGTCCATCACCAAGCTCAGGGTGGGCTGCATAAAACCCTTGCATTGTGTCCTGAGAGGTCTTCATGTCTGTAAACATGCCTTCCAATTTTGAAGTGAATTGATATCCACATTCTGTCTTAAGCTTGACAATCAGACTTCTTTCAGCATCATCAGAAACAGTTTTGCCTGATAGTAACCGTTTAGCTAAGTGCTGTTTATAATACTTTTCAAATACATCTTTCTCCTGCAAGTAGCGGAACAACATCATCACCTTGTCAAGAATAACTTCAACATCCTCCTCGCTAACACCTTTTAGACCTTTTCGAAGTTTATCGTCTACAAACAATGAAATGAATTCAGGAGATCGAGCATTAAGATTAATGAAGTATTCAAAGGAAGAATTCAAAGCATTCTGGAACGTCTTGTCATTGCTGAATGCTGAATTTATGATGCTATCATACTTATCTTTTTCATCCAACAATCGCTGAACAAATTCCACTGGATCCTTCAACCTTTCAGGATCAGTAACTAGTTGCTTGCCAGTCTTCCTTAGGTGAGAGGTCATTACATCTCGTATTAGTGAAAGGCCATTAGCAACACGTCGGAACAAGGTATACATTCTTCCCAAATCTTCATATTTATCATCAAGAAGCATATGCACCAATCCAGAATTCTCCATGTGGACCAATCTAAACATGTGGTTAGCGATCATCTCCTTCTCCACCACATCAGTTATCTTGACTTCGCTCTTGCCATCCAAATAATGGGTCACTCTTTCAATCTCTTCAAACAAACGTTTCTCAGCCTTCTTAAGATAGTCTCCACAATCACAGCACTCAATGAACTTCTGAGATTCACCTCTGTAAAATTCTGCTGATATCTCAAGAAAGGGCTCCTCAAAATCCACTTGGTAAACAGAAGACCCTAAATCCATCAGCATCTTAATTATATTCCGCATCAACCCCCTATCAATAACTTCACCGGTGCGTTCTCTGTGAACCAATTCAAGAAGCGTATTTAGGAGCCTTGTCTGGATTTTGGCAGAATGTATGATGTTATCCCTCCACAAATTGAGTCCAAGCTCGTGAACAGGGGTTTTATGTGTACTAGGGATGTAAGTCCTGTCCATGTACATCAAAATGTCCCTGATCATCTGCAATGCTTTGTTGTGATCATTCCATTTTCTGTTAAGCTCCTCCAGGAACGAATCTCCTTGAGCAGCCTCAATAGACTTGGATATATCTTTAAGATGTGAAGTCATAGTTGTGACCAAACCAGAGTAAAGCTTCTCACCAAATTTGTGAAGGACCATATTGTACGCATTCCTGAAATCAAATTACAAAGAAATCCTAACTGAGACTTTTTTCCCTTATACAGCTAAGGCCTTGTTTGGTCGATTACTTTGTTTCAATCTTCAAAGCTGTTTTTTATTTTTTCAATGAAGCATAAACCCTAACCTCCAGAAGTATGATTAGGGATTGTGGAATTCTTCCCACATAAACCTTAACCTTAATCAAAACAGAGAAAAAAAAGGGAGGGATGGAGGGGTGGCACCTGTAGAGTTCTTCGAAGCTGAGGCCACTAGCGTTGTGATTGTAAATCTCACGGATAGCGTGTTCGAGAACCTTCCAGGTCTTATCGGCGTATTTGGGATCCACAACCACCCGATGTTTGAATGCCTCTATCTGGAAGTTTCTCTTCTTCTGATTACTCATCTCCGATCTCCAAATATACCAACCCAAAGCTACGGAACGCAATTATACGATATTATTCTTTCAATGCAAAATTGAAGTTGAAAAGATTGTATCTTTGTGTACGGAGGAAGGAAGAGCAGGAGTTAGGGTTTGAACAAACAAAAATGAAGAGGAGGAAAAGGGAAAAAGTGGAGGAGGGGTTGAGGGTAGGAATGGAAATATGAATTGATGATTTGGGGAAAGGAAAGAGTGAAGAGAAAGGTTAGAGAGGAAATGGTAAAGCAAGATCTTATTGGCCGATGTATGTTTTCGGTGTTATTCTTTTAAAAGAAATAACGAGAGAGAGACAGAGACTCGGCCCTTCTAGATCTAATTGTTGAGGCATTGATCTTCAATTACACTATGGCCTCCTAATTGTTGAATCTGTTGGTTGGTTGGTTGGTTTTTGGTAGTTTATAAGGTCTTAACCTCATGATTATCACGTATTCTTTCCTTGTTATGATAGTTTAACACTTGTGTAACTTGTTGGATAGTGGATATTTTTTTTAATATAACATTATTAAGGCAAGTAAGTATTTTTATTTACAAAATTGACGATTCATTTAAGTGATTTTTTGAGGACAACATTATTGGACCAACCTAAACTTGGCCTTGGAGTGAACAATGAAATTCAAAGCCATCTATTCTACAAGTATGGTAACCTAACATTCTAGATGTTTTAATTTTGATTTGATTTGATTTGATTAGCTTAAACTTCTTTATTTTATTTTGATGCTTACACTTTGTTTCAAGTTCAAGCAATCATTAAAATCATGGATTGAAGTATAAATTGATAGTGATTTACTTGTTAGTTTTTCATTTTACGTACTTAAATAGGATAGGAAACACGCCCTTGTGTTTCTCTTGTGTTGACCTATATCAAATCCCACTTGAGAAGCCCAGAGTAACTAAATTGAACATTGGATAAATATGCTATCATGTATACATCGTGTTTAGTAGCTGAATTGAACACTGGACAAATATAGTATTGTGTTTACATCGTGTTTCTAAACACCCTGACATGTCCTTTCTTTGTGTTCCATAGCACCAAATTCTAGCTGAGAAGCTGAGAGTAGCATATATGAATACGATGCACAACATAATCACTTGTAGTTTTTGTGTAGGAGAACACTCTAGCATGTCAATCCCATGTCCCTGTTGCATGAAGAAGTAGTAAGTACTAATAATGAACACAAGATTAACATATCAAATTGTAGGTTCCGTTTCAGATCCAATTTTAAGTATGCTAAACATGCCTCTAAGCATGTCCTATAAGGTCCCAACATATACTCTAGAAGTATTATAGCATGTCTAGGATGTATTAAAAAGCACACGTAACGAATTAATTATATTTAAGCATAGTAAGAGACATAATGATACTTAATGTAAAAGAAATGGGTAAATGGGTAATTTGCTCATTTCGTCATGGACATACATACTTAGACGGGAAATATGTATGAGAATGAAATTAATTGATGAGATTATATGCCAATGGGGGAACAAAAGGAAGAAGAAGGACTAAATGTGCAATTTTCCTAAAGTCAACATATGGATTAAAGTATGTGTGACTAATATGATTAAAGCATGTGCGTGTCCAATATAATTGTAACATATGGTCCAATAGGATTGTAACATATGGTCCAACGAATTGTAACACATGGTCCAATAGGATTGTAACATATGGTTCAATGGGATTAAAACATGTGTTTAAGACTAGAATATTCATGAAAGGAGTAGAAGAGAGGGGAGAGGGATATGTATGTAGGGCAGAATTTTCTCTTATCACCTCCTTTCCATTCCATCTCCTTAATCACACCATTTTTATATAAGGAATCAAGCTAATCCTAGGTGAAAAACGAAGGTAAAAGTTTATGGTTTGTCTTCTCATCTTCATCATTCTTAATTTGCTTATGAATAACCGAAATTATAAGATTTGAAGTGAGATTGAGATGTGTATTTGTGGCATTTTTAGTTGGTGAGTCAATTAAAGAAGAAAGGAAAGGAAAGGAAAGGCATTAGAAGACCTACTTTGCCAATTTTAAGGTTTGAGACTACACTTAGTCTAATTTCTTCTTGTGTGTATGTTTGAATAGATACAAAGATTCATTTGGATGTAGAATGGTTGTTGGGATAATGCTTTGATGTTATTTTGGTGTTACCTTACATAGAATTGGTTGAATATGGCAGGAGAGTATCATGTAGTGAAATTCTATCTAGGATTTGTTGAATTAGTCACATTGTTTGGGTATATATCAACCTATAGACCTCCAAATTGGGTGATTTCAATTTTATATGAAAACTAAGACATAGAAATAGAAATCTATAGGAGAGACTCTAACTTAATTCTGGCTTTATTATATTATAAATTGAGATAAAAAATGGTGACTTGATGTTGCCGCTGTTTTGGAGTAGCTTGTAATGTTTGGTTTATATCTCATGATTTAGAAGGCCAAATGACTTGATTTTTAGTGATTTGGAAACTAGAGAGATAGGGAAACAAATTTGCAGAAGACATAAAAGCTTGATTCGAACGTTTTCTTTATGAAAATTTCGGAATAAGTGAAGGTATAAATTTTAGGCGGGGGACATGACAGGAAGGAAATTACACTATTTTGAGTTTGTTTTCATTTCCAATTTTTACCGAATCATATCCAAACCTTTTTGAATATGTATGAAACTTTTCAAACATGTAAAAATAAACGAAATAGGTCTTACCATATATGAATTGGTTGATTGAACATTGGAATTTAATATTGAGCATAATGCATACTAAAGAAAATTTACATGTACATAAATGGGTACACATATTTATTGCTTATATATGTATAATATGATTATGAAAATGTGATTTTGATACCCTCTTGTAATGCTAGACTTTCTGAGCCCTTCGGTAATTGTTCTATATTTGGAGGTACTACTGTATATTGATATATACATGGTTGTATATGAGTTCAAAGATGAATTTGAATCCTTTTGGTATGTATGCCAATGATTTACAATGTTATATGCCCTTACATGAACTTAAAGTTCATCAGTAAGCGAAATCTTGGAGATTTCAAACAAATAAGCTTTAAAGTGTGAAAAATTGAGTCCATTGGATGGATATGACCACGGTAGTTAAATTAAATGTGTTCTAATGCCTTAGAGGTGATTTGACATGATTTATAGACTTATTGGACACTTAGAAAGTTTAATTGAAAAGTTGATATACATAAGGACTTATTTGCAAATTGTCAAAAGTTAAAGGATTTAAACGTAAGTTTTCAATTCTTGGAGGACCAATATGTAATTTTATAAAGTTAAGGGGCTTAGTTATTATTTCCAAGAGTCCAAGGACCAAAATAATAATAAAAGTTTTGGAGATTCCTAAACTTTGGGCTTAATTACAAATTTAGGAAAGTTTGGAGGGTAAAATGGTAATTTCATATAAATTAAGGAAAAAATGGTAATTTCACCCAATTGGTCAAAGAAGAGTCAATATTCTAGACCTTTCTTTCACTTATGGCTATGCATCATTTTTCTAAGGACTTAAGACATTTTGTTTTAATTGAAAGAAAGGAAAAGAAAGGAGAAGAGAGGTTTTAGATCATCATCAAGTTTCCACCATTGTTTTGATTTTTCAACTCAAACCATGGTGTTCTACGCTAATTTGGGGTCAAGGAACTCAAATCTATCATTAGATTTGAGAAATTCTCAAAGGATTTGAAGATATCATCAAAG
>JANZLD010000003.1:28296396-28308914 GCA_026413575.1 Erythroxylum carthagenense | reverse complement strand
AAATCAAATCATTTCTTTTCGTATCTATATCCTTATACAATACATACACAAAGCAATCCTTAAATTTCATTTTCATATTTCAAATTTTCACTCAAAGATCGGGGTCCAACATGATGTTTGTGTAATTTTTGGATATATTAAGACTAATGAAAGTCTACTTTCAGGGGGCATAAGAATCCTGGTAATTCGATTTTTTTAAGAGAGAGTTATGATTAAAAGAAGATAGCTTGTTCATAAAGGAACATTAGGAAGAAAAGGATATAAACATTGCATATAAGGTTAGGTTAGCTTGATGGTTGGGGAGATGACAAGGGAACTTAAGGATACCATGAGACGTCAGTACCCCTATTTATTTGTGTTCTCGACTTAGGAGTATCGAGGACGAAACTCGTTTGAAGAGGGGAGGACTTGTAATGCCAGACTTTCTGTGTCCTTTGGTGATTGTTCTGTATTTGGAGATACTACTGCGTATTGATATATACATGGTTGTATATGAGTTCAAATATGAATTTGAATCCTTTTGGTACGTATGCCAATGATTTATAATGTTATATGCCCTTACATGAACTTAAAGTTCATCGGTAAGCAAAATCTTGAAGATTTCCGACAAATAAGCTTTTAAGTATGAGTCCATTGGATGGATATGACCATAGTGGTTAAATTAAATGTGTTTTAATGCCTAATTAGACATGATTTATAGATTTACTGGACACTTAGAAAGTTTAATTGGAAAAGTTGACGTACATAAGGATTTTTTTGCAAATTGTCAAAAGTTAAAGGACTTAAATGTAATTTTTCAATTCTTGGAGGACCAATATGTAATTTTATAAAGTTAAGGGGCTTAGTTATTATTTCCAAGAGTCCAAGGACCAAAATAAAAATAAAAGTTTTGAAGATTCCTAAACTGTGGGCTTAATTGCAAATTTAGGAAAGTTTGCAGGGTAAAATGGTAATTTCACATAAGCTAAGGGCAAAATGGTAATTTTACCCTATTTGGTCAAAGAAGAGTCAATATTCTAGACCCTTCTTTCACTTATGGTCGTGCATCTATTTCTAAGGACTTAAGACATTTTGTTTTAATTGAAAGAAAGGAAAAGAAAGGAGAAGGGAGGAGGAGAAGAACCCATTTTGGGTCATCTTCAACTTTCCACCATTCTTTTGATTTTTCAACTCAAACTAAGGTGTTCTAGGCTAATTTGGGTAAAGGAACTCAAATCTATCATTAAATTTGAGAAATTTTCAAAAGATTTGAAGATATCATCAAAGGAAGGTTTAAGTAAAATTTGTCTCATCTTTCTCTACATTATGATTTTGAGTTTGGTGTTAAGATATGTTGTTCTCGATGCTTGAATATGCATGGAACATGGTTTAAATGAATGAAATGTTTCGTGGAGAGGGTTCTCTTGAAGTCAAAACTCAAATTGTCCCCTTTCGGTGAAAGTTTGTAAATTTTTGAATATCTTTTGAAATTGATTGTCTAAATAAATTCTATGGTGTTAATTATACATGTATGATGTGAATTGATGATGAAGAATAGAGAAGATGTGTGTCGGTTAAGTTTAGGTCGAAATGATGGAGAAGAGGTGGATTAATGTAATGATTTGTACAATTGACAAAATGTAGCTTAAATGAAGGAAATTGGTTTGAATGGAGTGGTGGAATGTGTCATTGATTGGAAGTGTTACTATATGACATGATAGGAGCATGAATTATTATGATAAAGTCTTGGAAATATGACTTGAAAGTCATGCACATTAGGTGTTTGATAAAATGCCTAAGTGAACTTGATTTAGGATTTAAGGCTTTATAATGGTATGTATTAGAAAACACTTTTATGTTTACTTAGAGTGAACTTGAAATGTTGCTTAGATTGAAAAGTAAAGCCTAATATGCTTGGATAAATATGTGCTTAATTATGTTTGAAATAAGTAAATATGGGATTAAAGGCATTAAATGCCTTATAAAATGCAAAAGAAAAGCTAATGTGACGAGTAGGGAAGTAAATCTGTGAGAAGTTTAATGTTCAAATTCTATAGCTTATAAGGAGTGATAGTTTGTTTTATACACCTACTTGAGGGTGTATAAATAGGAAATTTATATTTAGGTGGTAATTTCATTGTATATCCTTTTTATATATAAAGGCTCGGGAGCTGTGAATCAAAGAGCTCGTATCGAGGATTGTTGAAGCTAAAAGAGTGTATACCTTCTTTTGAGGTGAGTTGGGGAGACCATATTTCTCAAATAGGATTAGAACATCCTAAGACAAGCATGATGACTTGTATATGAATTTTGAACCTAGGCAACGTATGATAGACTTAAATTTCAAATGGATGCTAATATACTTAGGTATTTAATAAATGACATTGTTTTTAATAACTCTTTTCATTTAGTGCAGTTGATGTTTTTATTATGTATTTTGAGAAATGATATTGTTTTCCACCAATCTGAACTTGAAATGTAAAGGACAATGTTTTATTTTCTAAAACTACATTTTTGAACAACTTTTCATTTGGAATACAAAAGATGCCATTTATATCATGAGATAATGTTTTGAAATTTACATATGCATAATCGAGTCATGTATGCTGCATGTTTTTGTTCTCTTTTGGCTTTGAGCCATAGCACGATTTTATTTTATCGGTTGGACATAAATAAAGGCATGGTGCCTTACTTGATTTTATACTTAATAATTACACATGATTTGTTTTGTGATTGGTGAGAAAACGATTGATCAATCGCATGCTGGGCATAACTGGTTAAGCGATTGTCATACCTATGACACTAGTACATGAAAGTTGAGTCACTGTATCGACACCTTTCTACAGGACTCGCGGGTGACTCCACATCTAAGATCTAGACACCGACGAGGTCATCACCTAGGGTCATGACGCTCTTGTCGACTGTAGTTCGGACTCACCACGGATGAAAGTCTAGCCAATACCGAGTATCGGTGGGTGTGCACATTAGTTTGGGTAACTAGTGGTGTCACACATGATTGTTTTGGCTTATCCTAATATTGGTTTTCCTATCGATATTTGATTTATACATATGATGTTTTTATGCTTTTGTGTACTAGAATTGAAACCTATGTTTATCGGATGAGTGAGTTAATAGGCTAGGCCTATATGATTCCTAACTAGTATACGTTGAGTCATAGGCTGGGCCTATGTATTTTCTATGTGATATATATTCACTTCATAGGTTATCTACACTATCTTGGTATGAATCGAATTCTATTTGTGATATATGTCTTCCCTGCTCACTGAGTACCTATTGTACTCAACCCCTCCACTTTCCAATCATGTAGGTTAATTTAGTGAGTTTGAAGCTCTGAGTAAATCGTGCGGTTTGACATTTTCAGGATATTACCACACATGGATAGTTTCTTAATTTTTACTTTTATTTTCTAGTGGCTCATGAATTGTGTTTATGTAGATATGCTTTATGATTTTGTAAGTTAACTTTTGATTGCGTTGTGTTTTATAAATGACTTTATGTATGAATCTTTTGATAGTGTTATTGAGATTGCCTTGAGTGGGCTTTAAAGTCCTGAAGTTGTGGTTGGATGTGAATATAGAAGTGTGTTTGAAATTGTTTGCAACTTTTTGAGATGTTTAAAACACAACCATTGTGCTGCCTGATTTTTTTTTTAAAAAAGAGAAAAGAATAGATATTCAGTTAGCCTTGCATAGTCGGATTAAGGATACTGTGAGTGTCCTTAGCCCGATTATACGGTGGTTGTCATGGGCCCGATGTGGTATCGGGTCGTGACACTTCTAATGGTGGAAAGTTATGACTTGCATGTATGAATGCAAACACATATTTTATGACTTGAAATGTGTATCATATGATTTGTCAATATATGAATTGTGAAATTGGCAAATAGTTAAAACAAATGTTATAGTGCCTGCTCTGTTGTCTTGGTGGTGGATAGATAGGCACGCCTATAGGGTTATAGTGGAGCTGCTACAGTTTTGACACCACTGGTGATTTAATTTCAAGACTATAGTGTCTCCACAGTTTGATACTTTCGAGTATCCACAGTTTTCATATCTTTGGATATCCACAACATCCATTATCCATACTCATGGGAATGTCCAAGCTTAACACAAAAAGTAAAGTAAATGGTTATAAACAATGAATACAGTATGACAACATAAATAATTTGTAGTAACGAGCATTTTCATTTATATTGATAATTTGTATCAATGAGCGTTGAATATCAATGCTTGGCTTATGAATGTGAATTTACGGTATATGAATAACATATTGCATTATGTACTTTGATTAAGTATGCCATCTCTATTTATATGAGTTATGATGGTTATGAATGCGTGTGCTTGGTAGATGACTACTGTGAGTAGTCATCCAAACTAAATATTTCCCCCATTAAGCTTTCAAGCTTAGCATGAGTTTTAATCCTTGTAGGTCCAAGTCATAGGAGTGAGGTACAGGGAATATCTGTCAGGAACAAGGCCAACAGCTAGGAGAAAAGTACCTTTGGAATTTGTTTTAGTTAAAGATGATTATACATGTAATGAAGGAAAATGTGTGTTTTTCTTTTTGGATTATCATGCAAATATAAAGATGTAATACTACTTTTAAATGGTAATGTTAAGCGATGTGAAATTTTGTGATATGCATATGTATAGTATTGAATAGAAATTTATGTCATGAATGTATGCACAGGAAATTGGTTTCCATGCATGTGAGTGGTTGTAGATTCCATATAAGGGGTGTTACATGCCCCCCCTGTTAGATATGGTAAAATCTAAACTCTTACATGCATAACATGAGGGAGATAAGGTGATGTGTTACATCTGTGCTCTTTGCTGTAGAAGTCGAGAGCACCCTTTTCAAACATGATGCCATATATTGACCATGTTTGTCAACATGTTCGCGAGTAGAGGTCATGTTCTTCTTAGCGCAAAAATAAAATTTGAAGATTTTATAACACAACAATAACATGAGATTGTGTTCTTACTGTATTTGTTTACTGAATTAACATGGTACAGTGTTCTCTTTATGCCTAACCTGTGTTATATGATCACTGATCCATATTTCCCCACTGTAACCAACATGCCTCATGTGGCTCTCATATGAGCCCTGTGTTGCACTGATACAAACCTATATTGCCTATGTCTTGAACACAATATGTAACTCCTTACCGCGTAAGTCTTGTGTTCATTGATTATTTAACATTATAGAGTAACGTTTGTGATAAAAAGAATTTTTTCTGTCATGATTTTCTTTTGATTGTCTCTCAATCCAATCCTCTCTGATTACCTTTCTAGTCCATTTTGCCTCCTACATGTTTCTCCTTGGCCGCACTCACTAAACACCAATAGTTTTGAGTTAGAAGCACCTCCATTCAAGGAAGAAAAAACAACCAATTTCTACAAACTTAGGGTTTTTGTTTAATTGCTAAGTTTTCTTATCCTCATTTCATCCTCAATTACCTAAATTAAAGGTATGCTTCTTCTTGTTAGCAGGCACTCAACATATGCATCAAATTTGGATTGTTCGGAGAAACTTATGTGGGATATGTTCTTGCCATTTTTGGAATTATATTGTGGATTAATACTTGACTTTAACTTAGGGGTGCTTTTGGACCAAAATTATGGACGAAAATGGAATTATGATCTATCCTAGACTGTCCTGCTCTACATGTTTAAATTTTTTTCGTCTATCTTTTGACATATATTTGTTTGAATGTGGATTACTAAATAATGGATTTTGTTAAGGAAATTTAATGGAGGATATTGATTGTTTTGGTTTTTAAAATGGCATTATGGATTGATGATCGTGGTTTTGTTTACGTATAAATGTGAGAGGAGTATGAATATGGAAAAGGGATGTATTTTTCATGTGGTTCATTAGTAATTTTATATGATGATATTTTAACACTTTCAAAGTTGTGACATTGGTATTTGACATATTGTTGATGTTTGGAGTTACATCACATTCATTTTGCACTACCTGCTTTTGCTAATGTGAGATTATATTTAAGATGATTGGGAGCTAATGTGTTAAATTTTTAGGTTGTTTAGTATAACCCGATCATCCAATTTTTATTGGATGCGTCCATCACCATTGCAGTTATAATCGATTCAACATCTATGCTAAGTTCTTACATCGAGGAACACACGCGCACTAGCATCCTTATAGGACTAAGACTGATAAGGACTACCCAGAGGTCCATTCCATCGATTATTGGCAAGATGTAGCCTTGGTATGGCCTTATTTGCCCACGAGGTTTAAGGTTTAAGGCTTAAGGCTTCTGGTTTTTGCTTCCCATTAATAAGGTATGTGGATAGTTATTTGTCCACTCCTTATGTTCTCGGCGTGATAATATATGTGTGGTGACTCGCTAATACGTATTGATTCAATCGATGGTGAGTCAATCATCACTCAATTGGAGAGGAGGTTAGGAGATGAGTATGAGATGACAATTATTTGCACTTCTATTCCACTAATCATGAAGATTTTGAGGGAAACGAGAATGGTCGAGCTCACATAGCCAGTACTTTACACTGATTGGTGGACCATAAATCATGGAAAAAAATTTAGGAGCTAAGCACTCAGGTTAGAAGTAAAGAGCAGGGAAGAGCACCTATGTCCACGTTGAGATCTAAGAATTTATCGACACCCCCGCAACTCATTTCAGCATAAATGAAGCAATATATGCATTAGATTGGAGACATGCTAGTGAGGCTGGCGCAACACGTAAGTTTTGTGATACTACTGTACTCACCATTCCATCCATCGGAGGCTACGTATGTGAATGGTGGTAGAGTCGAAAGACAGTCTCACAAAGAGACCTCACCGATAGTGGTAGTGCCTGACCAAGAGGCAAGGAGTCACGGAGAGATCGACGCTCTGTGACAGGCACAATTGGTTGTTGTGGAAACTAAGCCACATGTCGAGACTGAGTTAGGAGCTACAAAGTCACCACTAAGTGTATTGTAGATATGATTTTGTTTAATGATGTGGTTCACTTTTGATTGATAGTTCCTCACGTGCTTCCATCGAATCCACCATTCCAGGACTGATATCTTCACCATTCTTCTTGTTTTTTTTTGTTATTTTACTTTTGATCTTTGTAATTTCATAAATATGCAAGATAATAATTTATTTTTAATAAATATTAAGGGATTTCAACAAGTCTTGAAATGCTCTGCTATGTTATGTTAAGGAAGTAATAATTATTTTATTTTATTTTTCTCCTATTGTTTATTTATTTATTTACATTAATCTTACATGTTATATACATTAATGATAATGTACCACTTAAGTGTGGAGAAAGAATTTGCTTTGATTTAGATACCTATGCTTATCAATTTTATTATGAATTTCTTAATAGGGAGTAATTTTGAATTTTTTTGTACCTTTAGAAACATGATAATTCGCTATGAGTTTAATTGTCCTTGTGATTTTAAGTGTTTAAGCAACTAGCCATGAAATTTGATGCCCAAATTAAGCCTAAGTTGATAAAGCACATATACGCAAGAGGTGAAAGGGGTGAATTGTGTAAAAGAAGTTTACAAGATCTTATCCTATCAACTTTCGAAAAGATCATATTAATGTTAAAAAAAGGATCCTGTTAATTAAAAGGAGCCTGCTAGCATTAAAAAAAAGGGAGCCTACTAGCGATCAAAAATCGAAAGAAGCCTGTTAGTCAATAGAAATTTGTTAATGCTTAAAAACGAAATGAGCCTTTTAATCGATAAGAACCTGTTAACACTCAAAATCAAAAGAAACCTCTTGCAATAGAAAAACAGAAAGAGCTTATTGTAAAACCGAAGGAGCCTCTTGAAAACACAAACTTATAATATGAAAATTTAAAAGTTAGGAAGAGAGAAAGAATGACACAATCAATTTATTCTAGTTCAACTTATAACAAAGCCTACATCCAGTCTCTAAGTATTCAACTTGCATATTTCACTATAAAATTCAAGTAGTAAATTTTTACGAGCCTCACTAAGCTCATAAGTACATATTTTTCAAGGTTTTTCAACCTTCCACACTCGTATTGTTTAACAAAACTCTACAAGCTCTCAATAAGAAATATATAGAGGATTTAACAGTCTCTCTTAATAGAGTGATTTTACTTTCTAAGGTACAAAGAATTTGATAAGACTTTGAAGAATATTAATACTACTAGTATATTTTGCAAGACTCGTGTGTTTCTTAAATGTAGTGGCTCTTCCTTAAGTAGATGTTTTCCTCAACTAGTCGTTGCTTAATCTACAGTATATTTCCTGCTGAAATCTTCTGTAATGTTCCCAGATTGAGGGTTAGAACCCTAAAATATGGTACATGAAAGATCAATGAGAGATCTAGAAAAATGCATCTCATGCTCTTGCATATTGTTAGCATACACGCATGTAAATTTGAATTTTAGAATATATAAAAATGAATGTACATGCATTCATTGACAATTTCTGGTTATAATTGAATTGCGATGTGATATTATTAAGAAATGTGGTTTTTATATGTTGAAAATTAATTTTAAGAGAGTGTATTTAGTGATTTAGATTTTTTGGTAAAATTTAGGAGAGTTTTCTGAAATTATGACTAAGAAAAATGCCATGTGGTGAGTTAACTGATGAATGGTAGTAGAAATAAGAGTCAAATAATATTGAAGAATTTTAGAGATGACTTTAGAATTTTTGAGAAAATGATATTAAAAATTTAAGGACAATTGAAGTAAAATTTGGAGAAGATTGAACTAGATAAATGAGACATTAGTTAAAGCTTTAGAAATTGGACAAGTGTCCAAGTCTTAAGCCACAATTCTTTTAATTTGAAAGACCAAGACATTGTTCTTGTCTTAAAATATCTTCTCTATGACTTTACTTTCTTCATGTTCTGGAAGTTTCATTACTTTCAGAAATCTCTCACCCTCTCAACACAAGTCTTACTCTCACTTTTCACTTTCTATCTCATTTTGTTTTCTTCTTCACTGTCACTGAAATATCTAACCCTACCACCTTGGGCTGTGGATGATCATCTGATATTGGAAAGCTTAGGTCCAAGTGAATTTGAAGGGTTGGAGTTTAACTAAGCAAGTACCGTGTGGGTTTACATTATATGTAAAATAAATCATGCATCACGTTAGTTAACATTAAGTGTTTATACAATGAGGATTAGTATTTTGCTGAAACGTAAGTATAGATTTTAGGTATGTTGTATGTGTTATTCTGCATATTTAATGATTATTATGTTATAAGATAGTATAGAAATGACTTTTGAATTGAAAGATTAGTGAAACCATGCATAAATTAGTGCAGAAAATTATGGAGAAAAGTTCATGTATTCTCTGTTTCTGTTGATGTCTTCATTGTTAGATGTGAATATTTCAGATGTTTTAAGAAATGAACTCTAAAGAGTTTAGAGATAAGAAAAAGGTGTAAGATGATGTTTGGATATGAGTAATGAATGATTAAACTGAAAGTTGAGAAGAAAATGAAGAATGTGTAGTAAATGGAAAATGCAGAAAAATGAAGAAGTGCAGAAGCTAGGATGAATATTTGTATATGAATGTTCTGTTTTTGATGTTTATGAGTAATAATGAATTTGGATTTGTTGTGGCGAGATGAGTTGAAATAGAAGTAGGAATAAAGTGGAAATATTGAGGAAATAAGCTAGAAGAGATAGACTAAGCAAAAGAGACAATTTAAGATGAAATAGGTGGTGAATGGTGCTGGAAAATGTACAGATGCAGTGTTTCATTGAACATGAATTTGTATTTTAATCATAACTTGATCTATAGGAATCTAAATGAGATGATTTTAAGTTTAGATTAAAGTACAGACGTGTGGCTATATTTTTCAAGAAGAAATCAAAATTTAATTCTATCTTTAAGAGTCCCAAAATTTGACATGAAATTGAGAAATGGGCACAGTACACTATTGGATGAATGTATATATTGTGTTCGGTTTTGAGTGTATAAGAATGTGTTATATTTTGAGTGTTTATGATCAAGTAGGGAATATGCAATGTGTATGGATGATGTTGAGTTGAAATTAGGTCTACTTAAAGAAGTATCCACTTGAGATGATGAAATCAAATAAGTTAGAGAAGTTGGTTTAGAATAAAAGAAAAGATGAAGAGAGTTAAAAGTTTGATTTGAACTTCCTCGATTAAACTGTACTGATTTAGGAAGATTTTGATAAAATGATTTTCATAAAAATTGTAGATCATTTTTTTGTCTTTCCATTTATATAAAGTTTACAATTTGTAGAGTTCTGGATCAAAATTTATGGAGGTTTGAAAAAGATAGGGGAAACAAATTCTGCAAGAACATGCAAAAAATGGTGAGAGAAATGCACGAGGGTGACTTTGCATGGAAAAATTGGAAGTCACCCTCATGCATAAGCATGACGGTGACTTTGTATGGGAAAAATTGGCATGGGTGAGTTAAAGTCACCCTTGTGCTTAAGCATGACGGTGACTTTGCATGGGTGAGTTAAAACGAAGTAACTCACCCTAAACACCTTTGCTTCTTTTGGCTATATCTTCTTCTTCCAACCTTCAAATGACATGAGACATGAATCATTGGACTCATAAGATATTGATCTACCTCTCCACCAAAAATGTAGCTATCCAAAATGAATTGAGAGAGATTGAGTGTTAAACGTGGGACGGGTTTGACTATACCCTCATCCAACCTCTTTGTCTTTATCTGTCACCCCAGCGAGTTTCTCTCATACCCTTGACTCTTGCACAGGCCTGATTGTTCACTTTCACACTCGTGAGTGTCAATTAATAGACACCCACAAACTTAATTGTCTTTTCATGCTACAGTAACCTTCAATTGTGTGACCTTCTGCACCTGAGAGTGTTGCAAGTTGAACAGTCTTTCGACTGTAACTTTTTCTCTAGATCTTCAAATGACTTGATTCTTGAGCCAATAGATTCCCAACACATTATTCCACATCTAAAAAAAAATTGGTAGCATTCTGAATTGATTTGAAAAGAATGATTGAATGAAAGTAGGGGAATCTGTTTGAATAGTATGAATTGATGTTATTTTACTGAACATACTTTGGTATTTTGATTATATTTAGATCTGTAGAATTTCAAATGAGATGATTTTTATTGTGGAGTAAAATAGGGACATAGGTTTACAAATTATATGAGAAGTCAAATTTGATTCAGCCCCTAAGATGTTAAATTTCTGAATGGAAGTTGTGTATAGTATATTATTCTAGAATAAGAACAGTCCAAAAATGCTTGAAGTATACCTTTCAAATTACTGAACCAGATTGAATGATTGTGGTGTCATTAGAAACTTAAGACAATAGGGAACACTTTTCTAATAGAAAGTGTTACCAAATTTCATCATTTACTGATGAAAATGATCACGAAAAATTAATCCAAAGGTTTGGATTTTTTGAAGTGATATAGGACCGAAATGATAGTTGGATAATTGTTTGGTCTTGTAATGCTAGAATTACATTAATGAGTGAATTTTCGGTATTAAAGTACCAAAGACATGTTTAAAATGGAGATGAAGTGGTTCATTTGATTAAAGTTGTGATTCGAAGAAGAGGAGTAAAGTGTATCCAGTTTAAATGAATGAGAAATTGATAATAAGAGCAAGTAATACAAGAAAAGAAATGATAAGTGATTGAATAATGAAATGTAAATGAGCATAAGGTATGAAATTTGATAATATACCCGAGATTGTTATGAACATGTATTGCACATATTCCTTATACACACATGTGCATAAATGAATGCTTATAATTGTGCAAAGTTATTAATGTGTGTGCAATATTTGTATTGCATAATTTTGATGTGTAGGATAAACTTCCACATTCAGACGTTTCCAGATCATGGAAGCTAATGCTAATCTGGAGCGTATTGTGAGTAGACCTAGATGGTCTTACTTTATTTTTTGTTTTGTTTATTTTATGAATTGAGTGATTATAAATATTTATGAAAGTGAATTGATTGTTGAATTTCGGACAATGAAGGTCCGATGATTATGATATATGAATGAGATATTGAAGTGCTAATTATATGTGAATGTGATGAACTAAATGCTTTATGATATGAATGTGTGATAACAAAGTGTTTTCAGCATAAATGTTGATTGTCGGACTAAGGTCCGATGATATGTGATAGTGAATAAGTGATCATATGTGATTGATGCATTTTACTATATGAATGCATGAAAGATAAAGGTAGTTGTGACCAGAGTAGTCAACGTGAAAAGAGCTTTAAGCTCAGTTATATGCATCAAAGCCTTAGGCTCAACATTTAATGAACTCGATATCTCTAACGGATACGAAACCGTTATTAATGAGCCTGGTATTCACAATAGATACGGGACAATTATCAATGAGCCCAGTAGCTACAATGGATATGGGACAGTTATAGGCACTCGGTCACAACAAAGTAATAAATGAAAGTAAGTCTCACGTGCATTGTATATGAAAATTGATATGTATGTTTCAAATGAACAAAATGAACTGTGTGACTGCTCTGAATGTGAATTGTGAAATAAG
>JANZLD010000003.1:28275299-28285922 GCA_026413575.1 Erythroxylum carthagenense | reverse complement strand
ATGATGGTCACTCATTGAGTTCTCAAAACTCACCCAAAATTTGCAATTATTTTTCAAGACTCAGAAGCATAGCCCGTTAGGCAACGGGCGTATAGTGATCGCTTGAGAGTGATAGAGGAGGACGGGATCATTTGCATCTGCATTAGTGAGAGGACTTTGGTATCATATTATGGTGTATTTATAAGAGGACCCTCGTTGTCATTGTTTTTACTGATCATATTATGTAAGATTTGTTTTCTGCAACTTATTATAGTGTAAGTGTATGTTGTTTAAAAAAAAAGGGAATATATATATGTATATTTTGTGATTTGACTGAGTGATGTAGCACAACACCTCACAGGGCACGGACTCGGATATCACCATCGATGTCGGGTTCGAGTCTTATGGGAGTGGGGTGTTACACCTAGTCTGAGTCGCATGTATTTGAGTCACATGCATGAGCATTTGTTAAGTGTTTAGACTGATAGGAATGGTGAGAAAAAATGATGATCTGTCTGAATGTGAGAGGACGGAAGTTTGTGGATATTTAAAAATGAGGAATAATATGTGGTTAGATATGACAGTTATAGATTTAATGCATTTATATTGGTGGATGTATTATGGAATACGAAATCAATATTGTACTGTGGCAATATATCCTCAAAAGTGATATAAATTTGAATACATTGTCGTGAACTAATTATGAAAAGAAGTGATATCAATATGAATGATGAGACTTAAGGTGTACAAGCCAAGTTGAAAGAAAATAAAAATTTTCTATGGCCTGGAGAGGTCAAACTTGGACTTAAAATGAATGTCGGATAAATGTAATAAGAGTTATGATTTTGTATAAGATTATGTTTGTGAAATTGAGATCAGAATTTTAGGATGATTATGTATCTATGATTCCGAATTGATTGCGAACATATGTATGTATGATGATATATGGTAATTGGAAGGTGAGATGATGATAACGATATAGGAAAAAGTTGTCAAGGTTAAATTGATTTCCTATTGTGAGTGCACATATGATAATAAGAACACTATGACAAGTGAGAATATCAAGGATATATGTATTATATGTGCGGAGATAATATAAGAAGCAATCTATGGCTTATTGAATATTATTGGTCATAGTTCCTATAGTTCAAAGTCTAAGATGAGTTAGAGTAAGAAGTGAAAATGCTTATAGTGATCAATTGGGAATAAATTGAGATTGTTAATGACGTTACTATGTATGATGAATTCGAGGAAAAAGAAGAAGGACACAATCATGACATAATCCCCACGATCGAGGACAGGAGCAAAAGGAGAAGTGTTGTCTAGAATCAAATAAGATTAAGGTATCTTTAGCATAAGCTACTAATTGGTGAATTGTCATAAATACATCTCTAGATAAGTTGTAATGATTTTGATGATAAATACCAACGTATTAGAGTAAATGAAATTGCTTATTGCCTCACTGAGCCTTATTATAAGGAATGTTTTGTTCATGTAAGTTATGGCATAAAATGATCTTATTGAGATATCATGCATAGTTAAAATTGATCTTCTTAAGGTACTAAGAATGACTGATAAGTAATTATGAAAAATAGTTGATTGATAAGGACTTCATGAACAGTATCGATGATAGTAGCAAGAAATATTCTTTCAAAGAAGAAATTTCCCTGAATTAGGTTAAGTTGATAAGATGATTCAAATTAAGAATGATAAATGAGGGAACAAATCAGAAATGAATATGTAATGAATCAAAAGTGAATATTGGAGGTAGAATATGCTATTGAGAGTGTGTGCATTTTGTTTGATGTAAAGTATCCAACTATGTGAGTGGAATTTTGAATTCGAGGTGACACTACCGCTAATATGAGGAGAACTTAGGTCCACACTATAGTCTATGTAAATATGTCTGGGAGATACAAATTATATATGATGAATGTGTTACCAACACTGGAAATGAAGGTTTCAAATAGATTGAAATGTGTAGAGAAACTAGTATGAATGAGTAGGCATTAGAATAAATCCATGTGAAAATTAGGGAAAATTTAATGAATTGAGAAAATCATTCGAGAAAAGAAGTCAACTAGGAAATTGAAATTATTATAAGAGAATAGTACCTCATTAAGGAATTTGATACTTAAAGAATAACGAGAACAAATAATGGGCACAAAGAGTTTTGGGTTATATTTGTTGGAGTTAACAATGCCCCCCACAGTATTATGGTATTGAAGATTAAAGTGTTCCAATTAAAATTGTATCAATTAGTGATTAATATAAAGAGAATTTTGAGGAATAATAATATATCGTTTGGATTTGGAGATTTTGTAGTATACAATGATGTTTGTATAAGAGATTAGGATAAAATCCCATGTAGCATAATAAAGTGATTTCATATATATGGAGACATTATATATATATAGAAACATTTCAGAATTTATAGAAATCATTCAAGTTTGAGGTCATTATGGAGTTTGAAAAGCTGATTGTAAGGCTGAGATAACGAATAGAGTTACTTGAAGATTTTGATTTTGTAAATGGGTAATTCCTAGTAAAGCTAGTGTTCTAATATGAGGTATTGAATAGAAAATTCAATAACAAAATAACACAAATTTAGATATTGAGGTTACCAAACAAAGTGCAATAAAGAGCATAGAATATTGAGTTGAATTTTGGGTAAATCAAAGTATTATTAGCTATTGAATTTGAGATTAGTCCCACAGGAAAAGATTAACAAAGCCCAAATTGAGGATTCAGAAATTGTGAATCTTATCGAGTATATATATATATATTACATTGTGATTGAATTAAGAAGTAAGTGTACCTAATAAGGAGACTGTTAGAGAAAGCACAAGAAACAACCGAAGCTATACGTCCTAGTAGGAATATATCGAAAGAGCATTTGATGGCTAGGAATGTAGAACCAAGTGATTACATTTTTAAGTTACTAATAGTCTTGACTGTTGGAGACATGCTTAAAGCTTATGTTTAGGAGTTTATAAGAATATGAGATCAAAGTATAGTTCTAATTGACTTTAAGCATATCAATCATTATCACTGTGATGTCATTACAATACTGTATGAGGCGTTCTATGACAAAAAGAGTCGTTCACCCTTACATTGGAATAAAGAAGGGCCAAAAAATGGTTGAAGGCTAGAATTGATTCGAGATATTGTTGATGAGTGAAATGGATATGTAATAGAAATTAAGTGGCTTATGAAAGATGAACTAATTTTGGTGGATCAACATCGAAGATATCCAATATGGCAGGACAGACCTTAGATTTAAGTGTATTAACACCGATGAGAAGTGAAAAATATGAATTGTCTCTGAACAACTTGCCAAGGTGTGCTCACATTGAGTACAAGATATGCTCAGATTAGGAAAAATGGATAAACTAAGCTCGAATTGTATTGGTCCATATGAAGTTACCGAGAGCATAAGACCATTGAAATATGAGTTTGTAGCACCAACAAAGATGTTTTAGATCCATAATGTGTGATAAGAGAGTGTATTAAGAAATATTAATATGATCTGACAAAGATGTATTGTCGGTACATGAAGTGAAATTGTGAGTAATATGAGATATATATTGAGGAATTAGTTAAGAAAGTGAATGATTAAATTAAGGATTGACAGACCGAGTGATTCCATTGACTATAGTCAAGAGGAAGAAAATATTTAAGTGATGAAAGTTAAATGGGAAACGGAGGACCATATGAGGAAATAATACCCCTGCCTTCCTGATCAATTAGATAAGAATTTCAAGGATGAAATTTATTAAGGAGGGGAGAAATGTAACGTCCTGTTCCTAGATTGAGGTTTAGAACCCTAAAATAGGGTACATGAAAGATCAATGAGCGATTTAGAAAAATGCATCTCATGCTCATGCATATTGTTAGCATACCGCACGTAAATTTGAATTTTTGCGCACATAAAAATGACTATACATGCACTCATTGACAATTTTTTGGTATAATTGAATTGCGATGTCAAGTTATTGAGAAATGTGGTTTTTATATGTTGAAAACTGATTTTGAGAGAGTGTATTTAGTGATTTAGAATTTTTGGTGAATTTTAGGAGAATTTTGTGAAATTATGATTAGGAAAAATGCCATGTGGTGAGTTAGTTGGACGGTAGTAGAAATAAGAGTCAAATAATATTGAAGAATTTTGGAGATGACTTCAGAATTTTTGAGAAAATGATATAAAAAATTTAGGGACAATTGGAGTAAAATTTGGAGAAGATTGAACAAGTTAAATGAGACATTAGATAAAGCCTTAGAAATTAAACAAGTGTCCAAGTCTTAAGCCATAGTTCTTTTAATTTGAAAGATCAAGACATTGTTCTTGTCTTAAAATATCTTCTCCGTGACTTTCTTTATCTTCTGGAAGTTTCATTACTTTCAGAAATCTCTCACCCTCACATCACAAGTCTTACTCTCACTTTTCACTTTCTATCTCATTTTGTTTTCTTCTTCACTATCACCGAAATATCTAACCCTACCACTTTAGGCTATGGATGATCATATGATATTGGAAAGCTTAGGTCCAACTAATTGTGAAGGGTTGGAGTTTAAACAAGTAAGTACCGTGTGGGTTTATATGATATGTAAAATAAATCATGCATCACAATAGTTAACAGTAAGTGTTTATACAATGAGGATGAGTATTTTGTTGAAACGTGAGTATGGATTTTGGGTATGTTGTATGTGTTATTTTGCATATTTAATGATTATTATGTTATAAGATAGTATAGCAACAACTTTTGAGTTGAAAGATTAGTGAAACCATGCATAAATTAGTGCAGAAAATTTCTAGAGAAAAGTTGATGCATTCTCTAATTTTGTTGATGTCTTCACTGTTATACGTGAATATTTCGGATGTTTTAAGAAATGAACTCTAAGGAGTTTAGAGATAAGAAATAGGTGTAAGATGATGTTTGGATATGAGTAATGAATGATTAAACTAAAAGTTGAGAAGAAAATGAAGAATGTGCAGTAAATGGAAAATGCAGAAAAATGAAGAAGTGCAGAAGCTAGGATGAATATTTGTATATGAATGTTCTGTTTTTGATGTTTATGAGTAATAATGGATTCAGATTTGTTGTGGAGTGTTGAGTTGAAATAGAACTAGGAATAAAGTGGCAATATTGAGGAAATATGCTAGAAGAGATAGAATAAGCAAAAGAGAGGATTTAAGATGAAAGAGGTGGTGAAGGGTGCTAGAAAATGTATAAATGCAGTGTTTCACTAAACATGAATATGCATTTTAGCCATAACTTGATCTATAGGAATCCAAATGCGATGATTTTAAGTTTAGATTAAAGTACAAACGTGTGGCTATATTGTCCATGAAGAAATCAATATTTAATTCTGTCTTTAAGAGTCTTAAAATTTGACATGAAAATGAGAAATGGGCACAGTACACTGTTGGATGAATATATATGTTGTGTTCTGTTTTGAGTGTACAAGAATGTGTTATATTTTGAGTGTTTATGATCAAGTAGGGAATCTAAAATGTGTATGGATGATGTTGAGTTGAAATTCAGTTTACTTAAAGAAGTATCCACTTGAGATGATGAAATCAAACAAGTTAGAGAAGTTTGTTTAGAATAAAAGAAAAGATAAAGAGAGGTAAAAGTTTGATATGAAATTCCTTCATTAAATTGTATTGATCTAGGAAGATTTTGAAAAAATGATCTTCATAAAAGTTGTAGATAATTATTTTATCCTTCTATTGATGTAAAGTTTGCAATTTTTGGAGTTCTAGATCAAAAGTTATAGAGGTTTGAAGAAGAGAGGGGGGAAAAAAATTCTACAAGAACATGCAAAAAATGGTGAGAGGAAAGTCACCCTCTTGCATAAGCACGATGGTGACTTTGCATGGAAAAATTAGAAGTCACCCTCGTGCATAAGCATGACGGTGACTTTGTATAGGAAAAATTGGTATGGTTGAGTTAAAAGTCACCATCGTGCTTAAGCATGAGGGTGACTTTTAACTTACCCATACAAAGTCACCATCGTGCTTAAGCACAACGATGACTTTGCATGGGTGAGTTAAAAGTCACCCTCGTGTATAAGCACGACGGTGACTTTACCCGAAGTAACTCACCCTGAACACTTTTGCTTCTTTTGGCTATATCTTCTTCTTCCAACCTTCAAATGACATGAGACATGAATCATTGGACTCATAAGATATTGATCTACCTCTCCACCAAAAATGTAGCTATCCAAAATGAATTGAGAGAGATTGAGTGTTAAACGTGGGACGGGTTTGACTATACCCTCATCCAACCTCTTTGTCTTTATCTGTCACCCCATCGAGTTTCTCTCATACCCTTGACTCTTGCACAGGACTGTTCACTCTCACTCCCGTGAGTGTCAATTAATAGACACTCACAACCTTAATTGTCTTTTCATGCTATAGTAACCTTCAATTGTGTGACCTTCTGCACCCAAGAGTAGTTGCAAGATGAATAGTCTTGCTTCTTTTGACTATAACTTCTTCTCTGGATCTTCAAATGACTTTATTCTTAAGCCAATAGATTTCCAACACATTATTCCACATCTACATAAAAATTGGTAGCATTATGAGTTGATTTGAAAAAGATTGATTGAATGAAAGTGGGGGAATCTGTTGGAATAGTATGAACTGGTGTTATTTTATTGAACATACTTCGGTATTTTGATTATATTTGGATCTGAAGGATTCCAAATGAGATGATTTTTAATGTGGAATAAACTAGAGACATTGGTTTACAAATTATATGCAGAAGTCAAATTTTGATTCAGCTCCTAAGATGAACAATTTCTAGATGGAAGTTGTGTATAGTATACTATTTTAGAATAAGAATAGTATGAAAATGCTGGAATTATAACTTTCAAATTACTGAACCAGATTGAATGATTGTAGTGTCATTAGAAACTTAAGACAATAGGGAACACTTTTCTAATAGAAAGTGTTACCAAATTACTTCATTTACTGATTAGAATGATCACGGAAAATTAATCCAAAGGTCTAGATTTTTGGAAGTGACATAGGACCGAAATGAGAGTTAGATTATTGTTTGGTCTTGTAATTCTAGAATTACATTAATGAGTGAATTGTCGATATTAAAGTACCAAAGACATGTGTAAAATGGAGATGAAGTGGTTCATTTGATTAAAGTTGTGATTCAAAGAAGAGGAATAAAGTGTATCTAATTTAAATGAATGAGAAATTGATAATAAGTGCAAGTAATGCGAGAAAAGAAATGATAAGTGATTGAATTATGAAACGTAAATGAGCATAAGATATGAAATTTAATAACATACTTGGGATTGTCATGAACATGCATTGCACATATTCCATATACATATGTGTGCATAAATGAATGCTTATAATTGTGCAAAGTTATTAATGTGTGTGCAATGTGTGTATTGCATAATTGTGATGTGTAGGATAAAAGTCCACATTCAGACGTTTCCAGATCATGGAAGCTAATGCTAATATGGAGCGTACTGTGAGTAGAACTAGATGGTCTTGCTTTATTGTTTGTTTTATTTATGTTATGAATTGAGTGATTATGAATATTTATGAATGTGATTTGATTGTTGAATTCTGGACAATGAAGGTCCGATAATTGTGATATATGAATGAGATATTGAAGTGCTAATTATATGTGAATGTGATGAACTAAATACTTCATGATATGAATGCATGATCACAAATTGTTCTCAGCATAAATGTTGAATGTCAGACTAAGATTTGATGATATATGATAGTGAATAAGTGATCATATGTGATTGATGCATTTCACTACATGAAGGTATGAAAGATAAAGGCAGTTGTGATCAGAGTAGCCAACATGAAAAGAGCTTTAAGCTTAGTTATGCGTATCAGAGTCTCAGGCTTAACGTTTAATAAGCCCGATATCCCCAATGGATACGGGAAAATTATTGATGAGCCCAGTAGGATAGTTATTAATGAGCCCAGTATTCACAATGGATACGAGACAGTTATAGGCATTCAGTCACAACAAAGTAATAAATGAAAGTTAGTCTCACGTGCATTGCATATGAAAATTGATATGTATGTTTCAAATGAACAAAATGAACTGTTTGACTGCTGTGAATGTGAATTGTGAAATAAATGATTAAAATGATATGTGATGCAATGTGATTATTAGATAAATGATGTGAATTATTTGTTATGTGATCAGGTGAGCCATCAAGGATGGTCACTCACTGAGTTGGCAAAACTCACCCAAAATTTGTAAATATTTTTCAGGCTTAGAAGAGTACCTCGTTAGACAAACAGGAGTATACCTACTGCATTCAAGTAAAACGTAGAGGTCATCGGGATCAATTGACGTCTGCATTGATACTTTCTTATTAGTGTATTCCGTTACATTTGTATAATGTGTATTTGAATATGCTTCTGTATGTAATAACTTTCCAATTTGGAAATGTTGTAAACAAGTTTGATTCATGAGTGTAGTAACACTCTTGAATGAAATTGTTTATGAATAAAATGGGATGATTTGATTATTGATTCTGCACACGTGATTGATTAAAAAATATGAAAAAAAATTTGTACTTAATTTCAAGTGTTTGACTATTCTAGCATGCCGCCCTCGCGAGGTATGCACTTGGACATCACTCAGGATGTCGGATACGTGTCTCGAGAGGGTGGGGTGTTACATCTTCAATATTCAGATGTTAAAAAGAACATTTTGTCAAGGCTTCTAGAGTTGATTATTCGAATTCATAAAAAAAAACTTTTGGATGTTATAGAACCATTTTTAAATAGGAAAGTTCATAGAGAAGGTTCCTGCAAGAAAAGAAGCAATTATCCTATGATTTTATTGCCTTTTAAGAATTATACTATTGCCTATAAAAGGAAATAAATCTAGTTTGAATTTTCAAATATTATAAAGTTATCATCAAAATTGTTAAACATAACCTTTGAGCTAATAATCTCCCCCTTTTTATTGATGACAAACATTAGTATATATAGTTTCAAAATTCAAATGATAATAAGGATTTCGAAATATACTTGTAAAATTTATATATTCTTACTCACAATTATAAAAAGGAGCCTATTAAACTTCATAATTTCAACAACATTTCAACAACTGTTAGTAGAAAATATCATCAAGGAAAAATTGAAAATATGTCACATAGGTAATGCAAATTAGATCATTGACTATTCTCCCCCTTTGTCATTATCAAAAAATATAGGGAGGAAGGAACGTAAACATTCATAAGACTATGACAAGAATAAATAAGCCAGGAAGAAGAATAACAATAGAATTATTAAAGAGACTCTAAGATTTTTCAGAGCAAAATTTGCATGTTAAGAAGTTGATTTTGCATGCTATCTATTTGTTCTTGCATTTTTTCTTGATTGGCTTGAATGTCCTACAGCTATTGTTGGAGATTTGCACTATTTTCATCTTGACAAGTGATAAGAGTTTGTTGGTTTGAAGTAGGAAATAAGTTTTTTGTGACTCTTTCAGATCTTTTTTCTACCCAGACATTGTTTTACAATTTGTATCCAAATTGGTAGGAAATGGAAGGGTGAAATTTAGCTTTTACATACCAATTCAGATTTGCAAAAGGAACTCCATAATAGGTGAAAATCTTAGTGAGCAACATCGCATAATGTACACAATTGGTGGTATTCTTATAATGCTCCTTATCCCCCATGAACCTTAAGATCATTCCTGGAAGATTCATTCTGTTCCCTTTTAGCAAATTATACACTACGGAAGTGTCCAACAAGTTGTACCTTTCAACCGAGCTACTCCTGAGAAAAATTGAAGTAGCTGATAGCGATGCAAAGCATCGTCGTAGTAAGTCTAATTGCCTCCTCCAAGGTCTTCCATCTTGGGTGTTCTTAGCATGAAAGTAGATAGTTTTGGCCACTTTTACTAGCTTCAGATCATCGACATCCCACTTACGATAGGAAAAATTAGTTCTCCCTAAAGGAGCTACATCTAATATATTTCCTAAGATTTTTTCATAAATTAAAATTTCACATTCACGTACCCGTGAGACATTGGCTAGCTTTCCATCAATTTCTTCTTTTCTCATGTGTATGTGGAATGTCCTGACTAACTCATCACATACGATCTCATCTAATTTCAGAAAATTTTCTCACTTCTATTAATTGAAACATTTTTAGTGGTGTTGATGTCTTTCCTTGCTTTTATGTAGGTTTCTTTATTTTCTTTGCTCTTTTTTCTTTAGGAATTATCTTTTCGTGAAACAACTCATTTCTATCAATGGGGTCATTAATAGTATCTTTAGTCATAGACACTTTACTTTCTTTATTTCTTCCCTTTTTTTTGGATTCTTCTTTCATTTTCTTTTCAAAATTAGGGGTTTCTTTTTGTTTAGAAATTTTCTTGGTTTGCTTTGCAAGACTTCCTCTAGTCTGTGGTCATCTAATCAACTAAGCAAGTTCTTCATCTGAGTCATTGTCATTTGTAATCTAGTGCACTTTAGGCACTTTTTTGTCTTTAAGACTGGGTTTAAGATGTGTGGAAGTTTTTTAGAGTAGGAATGGGCAGAGATAGCATGGATGTTGTTGGACCAATGGTGGTTGACAAATTAATTCCACTTATGTTTTGATAATAATAAAATGTATAGAATTGGTTAAGA
>JANZLD010000003.1:28261448-28271985 GCA_026413575.1 Erythroxylum carthagenense | reverse complement strand
GTATGATTATCGGGTTGTATTTGGATATGGATAATGGCTTTTACACATTGAATTGAGATATAATTATGATTTGTGTATGGATGAATGTGAATGACTGTAATTTGGATTTCGTATAATGTATTTCGGATATGGATATGTAGATATAGGATTGCGTTTGTTATGTTGGATTCCGGACGGGGAGTCCGATGATACTGGCTATTTGTGAGAATATAGAAGTGTATTTTGAACACTTTGCAGGTTTGGGTTTATGAAAATGCAGCCGTTATGCTGCCCAATTTTCGATAAGAAAATTGGTTATATGGCAATAAAAGAAAATAAGAATGGATTAAAGGATGAATTTTTGGGATATGTATGTCTGTATGAGTTTTGCGATTTATGCAATTAAGTAAAATGGAAAAGAATGAAAAGAAAAAAAATTTATACCAGATTTTTGGATTAGTCTAGGGTTCCAACGCGATAAGTTTGCTATGCTTCGTGTTTTCAACGGATGTCGGATGTGTTTCAGTTCAATGGATCCATTCGTTTATCTGTTTTAATTCGCTTCGCGTTCGTTTTTGTCTCAGTCTTCCGATTCGATTATTAGATTTGCTTTTGATTCGTTATTTGCGCCTTTGATTTCGATCCTTTATTTCGAGTTCCGCTTTATGTTTTGATTCGGTTTCTTGCGCTTTCCATTCGATTTCGTGTTTGCTAATTGTTTGCACCTTTTGTTTCGATCACTTTTGTTTTGAATTCGCTTTCGTCTTCGTTTTCCATTTCTTTCTCCTGTTGGGATCCGGTTCCCGGATCGAGTCCCAACAACCTTTCCTATTTCGAAGTTATTCTCAAGCAGAAAATTACTTAACCTCCCATACTATGCTAGAGGGGTCGGTTTTAGACCATACAGGGCTTTAGTCACACTTCATCACGTAGTCAGGATGGTTTTCATCTTCAAAGCCTAGAGTTTGCTTAATAAACACTTCTTCGTTAATAAGTCCATTTAAGAATGCATTTCTAACATCTATTTGGATCAATTTGAAGTTTTTATAACATGTAAAGGCAAGTAAAATTCTAATCGATTCTAGTCTAGCAACAAATGCATAAGTTTCATCAAAATCAGTACCTTCCTATTGATTATAACCTTGAGCTATAAGTCTAGCTTTGTTTCTTATCACCTTACCATTTTCGTCAAGTTTGTTTCGAAATACCCAACGAGTTCCAATAACTGACTTGTTTTGTAAACGAGGTAATAGATTCCAAACTTTTTTTTGTCAAATTGATTCAGTTCGTCTTTCATGGTTGAAACCTAAATTTCATCAGTAAGAGCCTGTTTAACAGTCTTTGGTTCTAATTGTGAGATGAGGGCAACAAAGTTATTTTGAAGGATGATTTAGTTCTTAGACTTTCAAAGGTATCTCCTTGAATGCATTGATGTATATCAAGACCTCTCCATTCTCTTGGTATTCTTTGTTGTATAGGCTCCTACTGAGAACGAGGAGCTAGCTTTATCAGAAGGACCTTCTTGATCTTGTAATTTTGAAGGTACTATAGGTATTACTTGAGTCTGTGACGTATTTTTGGAGCTAAAGGATGCTTTTCATCATCTGAGTCAGCTACTGTTATAGAGGGTAATGCTTCGTCAAATACTACGTGTATTGATTCTCCTATCTTCTTTGTTCTTTTGATCTAAACTCTAAATCCTTTACTAATAGTATTATAGCTTAGAAAGATGACTTCATCTGATCTCGTATCGAACTTTCCAATATTGTCTTTTCCATTATTTAAAACGAACAATTTGCAACCAAATGCTCGAAAGTAAGTAACATTCGATTTTCTTCCTTTCCATAACTTATAAGGTTTTTTTTTCCTCAAAATGGGTCTTATAAGGCACCTATTAAGTAAGTAATAGGCAATTGACATGGCTTCCACCTAATAACCATGAGGTAGACCACTTTTGTATAACATTGTTCTGGCCATATCAATGAGAGTCATGTTCTTTCTCTCAATAACTCCATTCTACTGAGGAGTTATTGGGCACAAAAAATTGTGAAATATCCTATTTTTATTACAGAAATCTTCAAATTTTCTGCTATCGAATTTTCCTTTACAATCGCTTCGAATAAATGTAATCCACTATCCTTTTTCAATTTGAATTTTTCTGTAAAACTTCTCAGGGACTTCAAAAGTATCATCCTTATTTGATAGAAAATAAACTGATGTAAATCTAGAATAATCATACACTATAACAAAGTTGTAATGTTTACCCCCATAGCTTTGAATTCTGGGAGGACCAAATAAGTCCATGTGTAGAAGTTCAAGTAGTTGGATGGTAGACACAATATTTTTGGGAGGAAAGTTACTTCTAACTTATTTACCTTTTAAACAAGCCTCACAAACCTGATTACTTTCAAACTTCAAAGTCAGTAGTCCTCTTACTAACTCATTTTTGGAAAATTTTGATAGAATGCTCATGCTAGTATGTCCAAATCTTATGTGCTAGATAAAAGAATCATTTTCTATAGAAACAAAACACTTGACATTTTGTGAAGACATATCTTCCAATTGAGCATAATATATGTTCTGATTTTTAGGACCAACAAATACAATATTGTCATTAATATTATCAATAATTTCACAATGTGATGCAAGGAAAGTAACTCTATAACGCTTATCAAATAATTGACTTACACTCAATAAGTTAAGTTTCAATCCATCAACATAACAAACATTATCAATAGAAGCAAAGTTAAGAGTCACTAATTTTACAAATTTCAGTGAATTTTGCCTTGTTTTTATCAGTAAAGACAACATTACCTCTGTCTTTTCCTTCAATGTAGTTGAAATGTGATATTTTTCCTGTCATTTGTCTCGAACAACCATGATCAACTATCCATTGATTTTCTCTTATCTCTGTTTTGAAGCATATCTGCCAAAAGTACTATCTCATTTTAGGTACCTAAATTTTTCTAGGTCCTTTCAGGTTAGTAGCTTGACCTTTCGATCTCTAAACATACATTTGAGGTCATTTCTCCATTTTATAAAATTTACAAGAATGAATAATGTGGTTATGTCTTCCATAGTAGAAGCAAAAAAGAAAGAAAGAAAGAGAATTGCTATAATTTCTACTGTATATCAGGTTCTTTCTGTTTTGACTATAACTTCTAGATTTAACAAAAAAGTTCTTGTATGGCCTAATATTATTATTTTCATTGTAACCTACTCCAATTTTATCAAAAACACATTTACCACCACCAAGTAATGCATCAAGGTTGTTCCTTATCAACGAACTTTGCAAGATCTTTCATGTACATTTCTCTTTCTCAAGTTTTAGGGCTTCAACCTTTTCTTCTAGTTGTCTCACTTTATCATAATCATTCTCAAGCAAAGTATTTTTCTAACTTAGCTAATCTTTCTTCCATAACTTCCTTTTCAGAAACTTTTTGCTTATAATCATCCTCAAGAGACATATTCTTGGTTGTCAGATTTTTATTCACAGATCCTAATCATTTAATCCTACTCTTCAAGGATGCTTCGTTGTGCTTGGACTTATCAACTTCTTTGAAATAATTCACTGTCAATTTTTTTGTACTGATCATACAATTGATCAACTTCAATATCAGAGTCAGAATAATATACCTCATCGTCTCCTGATTCCTCAGAATAATATACCTCATTGTCTCCTGATTCAACCATTAAGAAAACATTGCTGACTTCTTCTTCAAAATTTTCAAAATCTTCATCTGACCAGGTGGCAATTATCGTTTGTTTCCTGGGTTTTCTATTCTATGTTTTGTCCTTTTGAAGATGGGGACATTCTGGTCTTGTGTGTCTAGGCTTCTTGTAGTGATAACATATAATTTCATTATTTTGTGTATTGCTATTGCTACTGCTATCTTTTGGTAGGGACTTGTTGTTTCCAATTTTCTTGTTCCCTTCTCTTTTCTTCATTAGCTTCTTTTTGTAGAAGTGGACATATTTCCTGACCATGAAATTAAATTCATAATCTCCATCTATTTGTAACTTAGTGTCGCTTTCATCATCGATTGATTCATCAGTTGCTTTTAGTGTCATTCCTCTTTTGTATAAAGATCCTTCATCTCACCTAAGCTCGACTTCATGGATCATCAAGTTTCCTTTTAACCAATTGAGTGATATGGTATTAAGATCCTTCGTAGTTTCCAGAGTTGTCACCTTTGGTCTCCATTTTTTTGGTGGTGATCTTAGAATCTTTATTACGAGTTTGTCATTGGGATATATCTTGGCTAAGTTCTTTAAGGTTGTGATAATGTTATTAAAGCATCAAAAGAATTCATCTATGGTCTCTCCCTATTTCATGCTAATTGTTTCATATTGATGTTTTGAAAGACTTATTCTATGTTTCTTTTCCACGTTTCTTCCTTTAAAGGTGACTTAAACCCACATTTCCTTTGCTGCAGAGCAGTAGGATATCTTTTCATAGTCTTCTAAAGATATTGTACAGATTAGATGATAGTTTGCTTTGCATTTAGCTGTGCATTTCTTTTGATAGCATCAAACCACACTTTTACATTATCGATAGCAGGAAATGTAGCTCCAACTCTGATGGCTTGCCAGACTTCAATATCTACAAATTGGAGATAGATGGTCATTCTCTCTTTTTAGTATGAGTAGCTATTTTCATTAAAATAAGGAGGCTTTGAGACAAAATGTCCTTCAAGGCTCTCAAATTTTTTGCCATGATCTACCATGTGTTGTAAAACACAATAAATGTGAAACCTCTCTTTGATACCAAAAGATAAAGCAAACACACGCAAGAGGGGGGTGAATTATGTTTAAAAAAATTTACAAGATACTTTAAAAAAGATCCTTCTAAACAAAAATAAGTTTATAAATAGGTAGGTCCTATCAACTTTTGAAAAGATCCTGTTAAAGTTAAAAACAAAAGGATCTTATTAATTGAAAAGAGTCTGCCAGCGCTCAAAAGAAAAGGAGCTTGCTAATTGATAGGAGTTTGTTCAAAAAACAAAAGGAGCCTGTTAATCGATAGGAGCCTGTTAACACTCAAAAATAAAAGAAGCTTTTTAACCGATAGGAACCTGTTAACACTCAAAATCAAAACGAACCTATTGTGATAGAAAAATAGAAGGAGTCTATTGTAAAACTGAAGGAGCTTCTTGAAAATACAAACTTATAATTTGGAAATTTAAAATTTAGGAAGAGAGAAAGAATGACACAATCAATTTATACTAGTTTGGCTTATAACGAAGCCTCCCCAAGTATTCAACTTGAGTATTTCACTATAAAATCTAAGTAGTTAATTTTCACAAGCCTTTCCAAGCTCATAAGTACATATTTTTCAAGGTCCTTCAACATTCCATACTCGTATTATTTAACAAAACTCTACAAGCTTTCAACAAGAAATATATAGAGGCTTTAATAGTCTCTTTCACTAGAGTGATTTTACTTTCCATGGAACAAAGAATTTGATAAGACTTTCAAGAATACTGATGCTGCTAAGATATTTTGCAAGTCTCGTGCGTTTCTCAAATACAATGGCTCTTCCTTAAGTAGACAATTTCCTCAACTAGTCGTTGCTTAATCTATGATATCTTTCCTAGTGAACTCTTCAATATTTAGACATTAATAAGAACATTCTATCAAGGTTTTCGAAGCTGATTATTCAAATTTGTAAAAAAAATTCCGAATTTTATGGAACTATTTCTGAATAGGCAAGTTCATAAAAACGGTTGCTGCAAGAAAGGGAGCAATTATCCTATGATTTTATTTCCTTTTAAGAATTATACCGTTGTCTATACAAGGAAATAAATCCGGTTTTAATTTTGAAATATTATAAAGTTATCATCAAAATTGTTAAATATAACCATTGAGCTAATTTTGAAATATTATAAAGTTATCATCAAAATTGTTAAATATAACCATTGAGCTAACATAAGTTGCTTAATTAAATTTGAAGAGTGGATTTTGATTTGCATCATAATAATCTTTGTATAATCAATACATATATTTAGTTTAATGTGAATTCTTTTTTAGCATTTTTAGTATTCCATATTAATTTGTGTGTGTGTGTGTGTGTGTGAATAAATAAGTATTAAATAATTTCATTCCACTGGATTGTACCAGATAAAGGTTGAAGTTAAAGAGTGGTACTAATATCCATTTGAAATGATAACTTAGTTGAATAATTGAGAGTGTTCATAATAAGGTGTTTACTCTTATTTTAAAAGGTTAGATGACTTTTCAAGCAAGCCTTAAATGCTCTTTTGTGGCTAAAGTTAATGTTTTATTTTATTTTAACAAGAGATATGAATTATGATTGAGAGTTGAAGCATTTTCTTGTGTATGTTCATATTATGCATTAAGTTGAATTTTGTGAACTGAGTTAAAACTTGAAGAATTGTGAAGTGAATTGAATTTATTTATAATTTGATGTGACTAGATTTCTAAAAAAATGACAACTTTTGCAATTGAATAAGTAATAGAGAATCTTGATCTATATGTTTAATCTGTTTAATGCCTTCTTAGAACTGCCTCCTATTTAAGTTGTGAGTAAAGAAATTGATTTGCTTGAAGTCAAGTAAATGTTTAAATATGGAAAATTTTGATATATGCTAAATATACTATATTTTTAGTATGATTTTTTAAGTATTATGCTTGTATTTTGATGTTCTTATACAATTTTTACTAAAAATGACATATTTCAGCCCTTTAAAGGAAAAGGAATAAAAATGACATATTTCAGCCCTTTAAAGGAAAAGGAATAAAAATGACATATTTTAGCCCTTTAAAGGAAAAGGAATAAATATGGAGAATATTTGGGTCAAGTCAGAGCAATTTTGATAGGTTTTAAATGAATGATTTAACACACGGTGCGACCATGCGTATTATTTCTCCATAATTATATACTAGTTAATAGGACAATAACACAACCCTATGTCTAAGCTATGTTTAAGATGGGAGCATTCTTTTCGTAAGAGTTCTGCGACATCTTATCGTATTTAGCCTACGGTCACCAACATGGAAGAAATATGGTCCCATGTTTTTCCCCGTGTTACCAGTAATTGGTCATATAAAAGTTCTAAAATGAAGACTAAAGCAACACGAGAGCCTAATATGGTCTTCTATTTGGGTAGTACTAGGCATAAATTAGGGTTTCATATTTTGTAATAGAGGAGATTGAAAAAGGGTTATGTTTTTATAAAAATGCTTGAAATTAATTAAATTGAGTTGTTTATGATTAAAATTGAGAATATTTTGATGTATTAATTATAAATGAGGGGATATGGGTTAGAAGTTGGTATACTTGAATTATGATTGGATTTACTATGAATTTTTGCGATGTAAATGTGGTCTCAATTAGGCATGGACATGTAGTTTGGAGGCCCAAACTGAGCTGTGATTTCTGGCGATTATTGAAGTGTCTTTTCATTTTTTTCCATGTAAATGTGGTCTCAATTAGGCATGGACATGTATTTTGGAAGCCAAACTGAGCTGTGATTTCTGGCGATTATTAAAGTGTCTTTTCATTGCAAAAATGACCCTTCTTTTAGAAGGGAGATGTCCATTTTACAGGGGGAACTCTACCAAATTTCAGCAAGCTACTTGTAAAATATGACATCGTCATTTTTTTAAAATAGAAAATAGAGCTCCTTAATATTAAGTCATGGTCTTATTCTCAGGTGTCTAAAATTGGTTTAGGTTTTAAATCTTAATGGTCATTCCTACTTTTCTTTCTATAGATCAATCAAGAGAAGAACCCTTCACTTCAAGACACTAGGTTCGACGCGAAGGAGCGCATTCTACCTATGAGTTAATATTCATAGTTATGAACATGCATTAGAATTCATTCTTATATTCATCATGAAAATCACCATCATTATCATATGCACACATGACATTCATACATATGAATTGACACATATATACGTATTTTGTTGTGAAATGTTGTGCTCATTTTGATATGTGATGATGTGGAGGATTGTTAAAGTATGAGTTACCTAGTGGGTGTCATTAGGGTTGTGCACATAGTGAGTTATTGATCGGGTATAGATTTAGGTTACTGTTAGGTCTATTGATTTAGATATGACATGGTTGGGGCGTAGACACTAACTGATATATAGTATATAAGAGGTAGCATGATTGTGGCAGTTTGGTCGAGCTTGCTCTCGGACGACAATCATGTCATAATGAGGCTATGGTGGTTAAGTTGAGTGTGGCTTTCAGACAGTAGTCCACTAAATTTGACCAATTGACTTGAGTGGAATAAGAGAGCTCCTATGGCTATAATATGCGGGTAAGAGGTATTCTATAGGGTCATTCCTCAATCCTCCACTATTATTTGTGATTTGTGATTATGATGATTACGTGATATGATACTGATTTGGGAAATGCATGCATGTTTATAAACAAAATCATATGTTATGAAATTGCATTTATGGATATAATACATTATAAATGTATATGTATCATTTGAAATCCTTAAGAATGCATAACATAACCATAGTATTGATTCACTCAGCGAGGTCTGACTCCCTCAACTATTTTTTAGGATCTTCTTTTCAGATCTCTTTTAACAGGGTATTTCGTTGGTCTTCTTCCTCTCTAGTGATTTGACGTATGTTGTCAGTGACCTTTGATTCTAGAGTCGCAGTAGTCTTGTATATGTTGGATTTTCTCTTGTATTAACTATCTCAATATTGTAGCAAATTGAGGATTGTATATTGTTAGAACTATTTGAATATTACAATTATGAGTTTGATCATTTTGAAATTTTATCTTTATTATAGATATAGGAATTTGACGGTATTTCAGGCTTGCTAATGTCCAGTAAACCTTCAATTTACTACTTCTTTGGCGTTAGTCACTGTCCAAAGTTAAGGTCGTGACAATAATAAATTCTCACAACTTGAATTAACTGTGACATGGTTTCCAATTAGCCTTTGTACTCTAGTTTTATATCATGTAAACTTAGTAATCGAAATCAATTTTTTTTTTTGGAAAACCAAAAAGAGAAGTCTCTAATTGCTTTTAGATATTTGCAAATTTGAACATATGTATCATGATTTTGTTCCTCTGTTCATTCACTATTTTAAAAACATAACATTTTTCTTAACTCTAATAAAACAATTATAGCCAAGATAGATTTTCATATTCACCAAAAAGATTGACTTTACTATTATGGTATAAAGGAGAAGTATACCTTAAAAAAGCTCCTTTATGTGCAAACGTAATGTATAACACCAAAGCTTATATTGTCAATAATGAGTATTCCTTTTTTGCCTTCTTTTTTATCTATCTAAAACCTATAATGACAAACACAAGAATCTATAACTCATATTATTAAATTCAAACCTTTAAAGCACGTTCTCTATTTCCCTTTTTAGTTCATAGCCTAATAAAATTTTATGTAGCTTAATTCTGCCTCTTACTTGTTAGGTGCTTTTATAAGAAATTAATAATAAAATCTATTTTACAAGTCTTTATGGTATAGTTTCATTCTTTAAATGCATCATTATAGCTTCCAAAAATATAATGTTTGATTAATATGTTTTTTTTCAATATGTTGTTTTTCTTATATTATAGATTGATTTACTTTTAGATATCTTCATTTAATATTTTGCTCGAGAAATTACTTTGAAGTAACCAAATTTTTTTAATAATTTGGACTTAGATTTTAATAGTTTGAGAGAGGTATGTGACATGTATACTTAATTCGACTCTAAAATTATTGTTAATGCATGGTATTTACTTCTTAGGAAGGGTTTAGATGATGGTATGCAGAGGTTGGATCCCAATTAGAGTGCACGGGATTTGATTAAATTATTAGAGGTGCATGGTACAGTTGATGTTTACTTAGAACATATTGATGAATCAATGTCATCTATACTTATATTAATATGGCATGAAAATAAGGTTGGTGATGTTGGTTATGTTGGTGATTTAGGAGATCTTAGTGATCTTGGTGTTAATGTTGATGGGAACAGTGCTTTAGATGATGTTGGTAATTTGGGAGATGACAAATCAATTAACGATATACTCATAATGTTGGATCAAATTGTGATTCTAACTTGGATAACATTAATGACTCTGACTTGGATGTTTCTAATGATTTTAAATTGGGTGATGTTGTCCATTTAGATATTGATGATAATGAAATAAATATAGATAAATAAAATTTAAATTATTTTGACTTCAATTTTAACATTAGTGTTAATGTAAGTCATTATATCTTATACATTGTATCCTCAGATCTTAGGGTTTTATTAGCTAGTGATGAATATCCTAGTAGGAGGCATATACAAATTTAAAGCAAACTAAACTAACAGATATATTCTTAAATGTATTGCAATTGGATGGTTATCAAGGATTGCATTTGACAGTAAAAACACTTTAAGGAGGCAGTTGATGATTATGCAATTGTAATAGGATTTGACTTGAGGTTTCAAGAGAAATGAAGCAAAAAAGGGATTAGATATTATTTTAATAATGTTAAGTCAAAATGACTTTACTTAAAAATGATTTTGATGTATAACAAAGAGAGACAAAATAAAAGTAGTTAGAA
>JANZLD010000003.1:28223294-28238599 GCA_026413575.1 Erythroxylum carthagenense | reverse complement strand
GGTTAGAATCGAGTCAGAATAGACAGAACTCGAGTTATTGGGTCACATAAGTCGAGTTATTGGTCTACATAAGTCGATTTGTGAAGCATAACTCGAGTTATTTGTCTCGATAAGTCGACTTGTTAGTGATAAGTCAAGTTATTTGTCCTGACAAGTCGAGTTGCCAGCATAACTCGAGTTGTTAGTTAAGTGTTTTGGGCATAGTTAGAGGTTGAATCTCACTTTGTGGTCTTCATGAGAGTTGTAGATCTAGATGTCTATTTTTAGATGGTGAAATAACGAACACAATCCAACCTCTAGATTAAAAGTTATGAGAATCACGCCAAAAGAGTGTCATTTGGGTTTTGGAAGTGAGCATTGTCTACTCTTTTGGGCATAATTCCCTCACCCGGCCTCCAATTGAGGTGAGGCTTGAACCATTAGTTTTATAAGACATGTATCTTTCTTGCTACAAAATTTGGTATCATTTAGAGTTAAACTTAAAAAGTTTACATAAAAGTAAGTGAATGGTTGGTTAAGAATCCTGCAAGGTTATAAGCACAAAGTTTCAGGACTACGAAAGTCGGGCTTCGAGAGCGGGGTCTGACAATCCCAGTCAACGGCGCAATGTCACAATCATGCTCATGCACGATTGTGCACTGCAAGATGCATCACTAATGTCACAATCGTGCTTATCTCATTTTTGTAACCCACGATCGTGCACTGCCTAGTTTCTTCTCCAGATTCACAAACTGCGGATTTTTCTTCTTTTCTTCCTCTCTTTTGCTTAATCTATCATCTCTAACTTAAGTTCTCACTATTCCCTCTTCATTCTTACTTCCATTATAGCTCAACTTATTCACAACAAATCAAAATGCATGATTAAACATAGACATCAGAAACAAGACATCATTTTATGGATTTCTTCATCTACTGCACTTTTTCATCTTCATTAACACCTTGATTTCATCTCTAACTTATAATTTTAATTCTTTTCCCATATCATGTCATCACCTTACACGTCACGTTACACATTTTTCCTTAACTCTAAACTCATTTCAATTTATCTCTAAAACACCCAAAGAGGGTCACATAATAACAATGAAAACAGAGCATACGTATATCATTTCTCCAAAAAAAATTTGTAACCTTTTTATACATATTTTAAATGATCTTTCTAACTCAAAAATAATTTCAAAACCATCTTATGAAATATTGATCATCAAAATGCACAAACAAGATATCAATATTCTCATCCTATATCCACGGTGCATATGAATAATGACCGTTAGTTTCACTATCTTTTAATCACTATATTTATTTCACATTCAAACAACTCATAAGTATTTAACGTGTTACTTACTTGCTAAAACTTCAAAGTCTTCATAATGATGTGAACCCTAGCTTTCTAATAACATATGTTCATCCACAGTCAAGGGTTGTAGGGTTAGGTATTTCAGTGACAGTGAAGAAGATAACAAAATGAAATAGCAAGTGAAAAGGGAGAGTAAAACTTGCATTGTGAGGGTGATAAAATTTTTGAAAGTAATAAACTTACAAAAGATGAAGAAAGTCACAAAGAAGAAGAAGTAAGGTCCAAACAATTAATTTGATCTTTCTAGTATATTCGTAGGAATCAAGGCTAAGTTTGACAAGTGACACTTGTCACTTGTTCAATTTCTATAAGCTTGAACTAGGTTCTCTTATTTGACTAGTCCAATCATCTCAATTTTTACTCCAATTGTCTCTTAATTTTCAATGAAATTTGTCAATAAATCCCAAAGTCATCTATTCAATTTTCCATTATCATTTGTATAACACCCTACTCTCGTAGGATACGTACCCGACACCCTGAGTGATATCCGAATATGTACCATGCAAGGGTGGTATGTTAGAGCACTCACATCTCAGTAACTTAAATATGGCATTATCATTAATAAAATATCACAATATTGAAAATCCAAAAGTTCCTCATTTCATTTCATGAAAACCGAACGTATATACATTGTAACTTTCAAACATCTATACATGTACATCATCGAAACCTAGTACAAAACACGCTACATGAATGAGTAATTATACAAGAATTCCTAAATATCCTTCAGTCTTAGCTGATCGACCTTTGAGCCATTTCTCTGATCCAAAAGTACAAGAACTATGCTTCTTGTAGAGTCTCTCTATCACTAATGTCCTCTCTCAGTCCTGAAATGTCAATGTTGCAATTTTGGTGAGTTTTGCCAACTCAGTGAGGTAATCATCCTCAATGGTTCACTCAATTCATACATCACATAAATACATACTATCACATAATTCATGTCATTATATTATCATCAAGTAGCATCACATAACACTTATTCACAATTCTCACGTTCTCATTCAAATACAAGTCAACAATACATTAAAATCATTCAAACATACATATTAGATGTATATGCACTGTTCATGAGACTCATTCCAATTATTACATTGTTGTGACCGATTGCCTATAACTATCCCATATCCATTGTACATACCAGTCTCATTGATAACTGTCCCTTATCTATTAGGAATATAAGGCTCATTATACATGTTGAGCCTTTGGCTCTTAATTACATTATGAGCTTTAAGCACATTTTCGGTGGCTACTCAGGTCACAACTACCATTATCTGTTTATGCATTAAAGTAATGGAATGCATCACATTCACATTCATATTCTCAATCAATCACATGATTTCATATTCACATTCACAATACATTTATCATCAAACCTTAGTCTGGCATTCAATAAAATTATCGAGTATACTTATTTTAGTTAGATTCATATACAAGGAGCACTTCCAATATCTCATTCATACATCAAATGCCTCGGACTTTCAAAGTATGAAATCAACACAATCAAATTCACATTCATAGGATGGTTTAGAACATAATGTAAAAAAAACAATCAATTAAGTGAGACTGTCTAGGTTACTCACAGTTGCTGCAGAAAGCTATTGTCTCAAAGTCCCGGCAACTTCTGGATGGTGAAGCTCTAAATGCTTCTCTATATCATGCAATATACATTTAAACATATCACAATTTTGCACAATTATATAAATACTCATTTATGCATATATATATATAGATTATGTACAATGCATGCTTAATGACAATCCTGAGTTTATTTCCTTTATTTACATCTTATGATCATTCATATGTCAACACTCACATATGTCTAAATTGAACTTAGGTTTACTCCTTAATTACACAAGATAATTCTAAGTTCATCATTCAATCATTCATTGTTACGGTCTAAACAAAGTAACATACATTGAATTTTATCTAGATCAACTAGAGGCAAGCGTACTCTGTCGACAAGTAATATAAAACTGTAAGAATATCGTACCTAAGGGATTCCAACATGCAAGACAATTAAATTAAACGATGTAAAATCATTCAAATGATCAAGAATTGATTGATTTGAAAATAAAATAAAGTAAGAGAATCAAGGAAATATGCAAGATGCAAAGTACGAATTAAAAAATTACTGAACTTAATCAAATGACAAAATTTGGCTAAGGTATCAAATTTCAATTGGATTGGACACCAAAACTTGTAACGGTAGATTGATTTAGGATCTACTTCACTTAAGCAAGTCGAACCCAATACTCTTAGGAATTCCCTTCTCTTCTAAATCTGAGTTACCTACTTGGTTCATAGATAATTTGGAATAAAAGACATTCAATACAAGAAGCCTAAAATTAAGTTCGTTAATCCTAGGTATCCTCACACAAGATCTTATGGTTAGTCTACACTTTAGTTTCAAGTATGTTGCCTGATTAATTTTTCGACAAATTAAACCCAATGGTTATGACATTCATTAACTAAGGGCTTAATCTAGATGGTCAAGTTAAATTAGGACTAAAAGGCATTCAATCGAGTAAATACTAGTACCACAAAAATTATCCTAATCTAATATCAATCCTAACCTCAACCAAAAAACTTACTTACACATATTTATCAATGTAACACAAATCATGGTCATAATATACATTTGCATTGATTAAATACACAAAAATTAAAATAAATAAGCAATAAAAGCAAAGTAAATCCCAGCAAAACCATGGCTACTAGAATTGAAAAATGTTTTGGCCAACACTGTCTTCTTTCCATGCTTGCGTGAATGGCGTGGAGTGTGTGTTATTAGAGTGGGGGTTGCTGCGTGCTTGGCAATGAATGTAGGTTGCGTCTTGTGTTGCTATGAATGAGTGGAGTATGTCTGTGAGTCCGTGAAGGCTACTTTGTGTATGAGTGGAGAGTATAAGTTTGATTGGGGGCTGCAGCGTAACTCTCTCTATGCCACCACCAGCTGCCTCTTGTTTCTATGTATTGAATGATTTTTTAAGGGTTTTTGGTCCACCCTTTATAAATGCATACTCATTTTATTCGTCTTTGTCTCTACCACTGCCAACTTATCTTCTTTTTCTCCTATTCATTGATGTGACAAATAAGGCTTGTGGTCCACTCTTTATATTCATGCATAACCCTCTTGTTCATGCCAAAAACCCTCTTTTCCTTGTCTAGGCCAAAACGTTAATGCTTTTGGGGGGCCAAAATGTTAATGTTTCTTTTATCCTTGCTTCCTTTGATAACTTTTCTTGCTATTGGCCTACCTAGAATTAAAACAAATAACTCTTAATTAGTGCAATTTAAACATTAAATGGACAAGAGTTGAGCAAATTATGTATATAAAATACCCATTACCAATACCCCCACACTTGAATTGTTGTGCTTGTCCTCAAGCAACTTACTTAGATCACAACCAATATATTCTATCATTTCATTTTCGACGAAAATCAAGTGTTTGCAATCCCTTAAACTTCGGCAAACTCAACTATTAAGCTACTATATATATCATAATCTTTTCATCAATGCACATAAACAAAATCAAAGGTAGATATCTTTGATCCAAAGCAAGCATAAAATTAAAATGGACTTTTCTCACTATATTCACTTATGTCACTCAAGTGTATAAGGGTTGTGTTTCACTCAAAGCTTCCTCCAAGAGATTACACTACCATAGGCTTGCAAATTCACCTATTTTCCACTACATAGAGTACTTGTCATCATAGATCAAAAGGGCTTTTACTAAAGGTTGTAATGGTGCTTAGGTTAACGTAAAGTAAAAAGGATAAAGGTTATTCACAAGAATTCATAAAGCACTAAGTAACGTGGGACAATCAAAAAGAAATTCTGAGGTGATCAAATAGAAACGGTGGATTACAACTAGTCATCACTATCCCATACAACTGTTTGATCTCTTTTTTCTTTTTTTTGTTTTTTTTTCTATTTGGTAACAATAAACATAAATGAAGATAATAATAGCACAAATCAACAACAACTGAGTAGATGTACCTCTAAAACATCTTAGAATAGCATATAAAACAAAAGTCCCTAAGTCAAGGACATCAAGTACTTAGTACTTGATTCAACTTGTGAAAGGGCCAGACTAAAGGAGTTTTCAGATTTCAATGCAATGTGATTAGTACGAAAACAAATAAGGTCAAAGGCTCAAAGGGGATAGCAAGGAAAAAAATTACTTGGTAGATCATTTAAGCTAAAGATTAAAAACAAAGAAGGCGTTTCTCATGTCTATAAAGCATGTAACTAGCAGTATCAAATAGGTTCAAAGCAAGTTCTAAAGGTAATCCATATAGGGAAGCATCATATACAACAAAGAAAATAAATGACTATGAGATGCAATCATATCGCTCAAGACCTCGCATGTGCTTAAATGAAAATCCATCAAAACTCCATACGTTGCCTCATGACTTAGCTTCAGTTATTGATTAAGTTTATGCAATCAACTACTTCAATCAATCAACATGGTTCACTATCCTCTCAAGCTGCCTAATCCAAATTGATGCATACAACTCAATTCTCCTTCCAACTACTTTGACAGAATTGTATGGTCAAATTCATCAAAAGTACCCAAGTTAGTTATCAAAAGAGTTGCAACCATTCAAGTGTGTATCTCTCAACATCAACATCAATATCATAAACATCAACATGCACATAATCTCAATCCCCCCACACTTAATATGAAAATTGTCCCTAATGTTAAAGTATTCAAAAATTAAACACAAAGAGGGAAAATAAGAAGAAGAAATTTTCTTGAAAAAGAATCAGCCAAGAACCCTTTGTCACTAACCACACAAACCCTAAAGAAAACTCAAAACAACTCAAAGAAATGCATTAAACTAGAAAGAAATGAAAAGGAAACAATGAAAAAAGAAAAGAAAGAAAACTACAGTCCTACTGAAATGCATGCACTGTGATCAAGGAGGTGAAGTGTCATAAAGAGACAATCATCCTTAGAATTATCCACAAACCTAGGCATATACGATCTAGCTTGTTGTCCATTTACCTTGAAGGGGTTTTTTATTTTCTCATTTTACCTTAAAGACCCCAAAAGGAAGGACTTGGATCACCTTAAATGGACAATACTACCTTGACTTAAGCTTTCCTAGAGAAAGATGAAGACGAAGTTGTAGATTAATACTTGGTTGCCTACCTTAAAGTCTCGGTGGAGGATCTTCTTGTCATGCCACTTCTTCACACGCTCTTTATACAAGTTAAAATTGTTATAAGCATCCAAACGGAACTCTTCAAGCTTGTGAAGTTCAATAAGTCTCTTAGCACCTACAAAAGACAAATCAAAGTTAAGAAATTTGGTAACCTAGTATGCACAATGCTATAACTCAACTGGAAGATGACAAGACTTGCCATACACTATCCAGAATGGTGACTTGCCTATGGGTGTCTTAAATGTGGTCCTATATGCCCAAATTACATCATCTAGCTTTAAAGACTAGTCACGCATAAAAGCATTAATAGTTTTCTCTAGTATTTTCTTTAATTCCCTGTTTGAGACTTCAACTTGTCTACTAGTTTGGGGGTTGTATGGAGTAATAACCTTATGGTCACCCCATATTTAGCTAATAATGAATCAAAAAGCTTATTGTAAAAATGTGACCCCCATCACTAATGATGACCCTAGGTGTACCAAAACGTGTAAAAATATGCTTATTCAAAAACTTACAACACCTTTAGCCTCATTTGTGGGCAATGCCTCTGCTTCCACCCACTTGCTAATATAATCAACAGCAACCAATATATATTGATTGGAGAAAGACTTAGGAAATGGTCCCATGAAATCTATGCCCCAAACATCAAAATCCTTGCAAATAAGAATGTTAGTCAATGACATGTCATGTCTCCTACCAATGTTCCCGACCCTTTGACACTTATCACAAGATTTGACAAATACAAATGCATCCCTAAATAAGGTGGGCTAATAGAAACTACACTCTAAAACCTTATAAATTGTCTTAGATGCACCATAATGTCCCCCAGCCTCTCTAGAATGACAATGATGTAACACAGAGGACATTTCCTCTTCAAGAATACAGTGCCTAACAATACCGTCTACACAAATCTTATAAAGCAAAAGATCATCCCACAGACAGTATCTTACCTTAGTAAAAAAAATTCTTTTGAGCATAAGAAAAATTAGGGGGATAGATATTACTAGCAAGGTAGTTTACATGGTCTATAAACCAAGGAGTAATGGGCATTTTATATTGATTTTAGATACATAATTTGCTGAACTCTTGTCCATTTAATGTTTAAATTGCACTAATTAAGAGTTATTTGTTTTAATTCTAGGCACGTATTAGATTTGGGACCTTTAAAAGCCAAAAGAAAGAAAAGCTATCAAAGGAAGCAAGGATAAAAAAACATTAACGTTTTGGCCACCCAAAAACGTTATGTTTTGGCCAAGACAAGAAAAGGAGGGGTTTTTTTTGGCATGAACAAGAGGGTTATGCGTGAATATAAAGCGTGGACCACAAACCATATTTGTCACGTCAATAAATAGGAGAGAAAGAAGAGAAGTTAGCAACAATAGAGACAGAGAGGAATGAAGTGAGTGTGCATTTATAAAGAGTGGACCAATTAAGAAATCATTAGATATATAGAAACAAGAGGCAGTTGGCAGTGGTGCAGAAAGAGCAACGTTGCAGCCCCCACTCAAACTTATACTCTCTACTTACATACGAAGTAGCCTTCGTTGACTCACAGATGCATCCACTCATTCACAGCAATGCAAGACGCAACCTCCATTCACTGCCTAGCATGCAATAGCCCCCACTCCAACAACACACACTCCACTTCATTCACGCAGGCATGGAAAGAAGACAACGTTGGTTCAAATATTTTTCAATTTCAGTAGCCACGGTTTTGCTAGGATTTACTTTGTTTTTATTCCTTATTTATTTTAATTTTTGCGGATTTAATCAATGCAAATATATACCATGACAATGATTTATGTTACATTGATAAATATGTGAAAGTAAGTTTTTTTGGTTGAGGATAGGATTGATATTGGATTAGGACATTTTTGTGGTAATGGTTTTTACTTGATTGAATGCATATTTAGTCTTAATTTAGCTTGATCACCTAGATTAAGGCCTTAGATAATTGAATGTCATAATCAATGGGATTCAGTTTTTCGAGAAATTAATCAAGCCATATACTTGAGACTAAAGTGTAGACCAACCATAGTATCTTATGTGAGGATACTTAGGATTAACAAACTTAATTTTAGGCTTCTTGTATTGAATGTCTTTTATTCCAAATTATCTATGAACCAAGTAGGTAACTCAAATTTATAAGAGAAGGGAATTCCTAAGAGCATTGGGTTAGACTTGCTTAAGTGAAGTGAATCCTAAATCAATCCATCGTTATAAGTTTTAGTGTATAATCTAGTTGAAATCCGATACCTTAGCCAAAAAAAGCTTATTTATACATATTTATCAATGTAACACAAATCACGGTCATAACTATCAGATGCTCATTAGGAAAAGTCTCTTGAATGTCCTTCTTTGTTGCACTCTCTAGGGCAGCTTCATCTAACCTTGACAAATGATCAGCTACAAAATTCTTGGCTCCCTTCTTATCCCTCAGCTCAATATCTAACTCTTGCAAAAGTAACACCCAACGATTTAGTCTTGGCTTAGCGTTGGGTTTCGTTATCAAGTATTTCAAGGTTGCATGGTCAATATACACAATCACTTTAAACAAAACCAAATATGAGCAAAACTTGTAAAAAGAGAACACAATCGCCAACATCTCTTTTTCCGTGGTGATGTAATGGCATTGTGCACTGTTCAGTGTCCTACTTACATAAAAAATGGGATGAAAGGTCTTACCTCATCTTTGACCTAAAACAACTCCCACTGTATAATCACTTGCATCACGCATTAATTCAAAAGGAAGAGACCAATTAGGAGATATAAGAATAGGTGCATTCATTAGCATATCCTTTAACAATTGAAAACATGTTAAAAATTTATCTTCAAAAGCAAACACAACATCTTTTTCAAGCAATTCAGTCAAAGGTCTAGCAATCTTAGACAAATCCTTAATGAACCTATGGTAAAAACCAGCATGGCCTAAGAGACTTCTAATGGATCTAACATTGTTTGGTGGGAAGTTTCTTAATGACATCAATTTTTACTGGGTCTACCTCTATAACCTTGTTAGAAATCTTGTGACCTAAAATGATGCACTCCTGTACCTTGAAATGACAGTTTTCCTAATTAAGCACTAAATGGGTCTCTTTACACCTAATCAATACTTTCTCTAAGTTATTCAAGCATGCATCAAATTAAGCATCAAATATAGTGAAGTGTCATAAAAATAGCCATCATACATCTTTGAAATGTAATCGGAGCATTGCATAACCCAAATGGCATGCGTCTATATGCAAATATACCATACGGACATGTAAAATTTGTTCTCTTCTAATCTTTAGGGGCCACCAAAATTTGCAAATATCCACTATATCCATCTAAGGAATAATAGAAGTCATGTCCAACTAAATTCTCAATCATCTAATTAATGAAAGGTAAAGGAAAATAATCTTTCCTAGTGGCATCATTCAACTTCTTATAATATATGCACATTCTCCACCCAGTTACCTTCCTAGTGGCTATTAATTCATTTTTCTCATTATCAACCACAGTGTTACCTCCTTTCTTTGGCACCACTTGCATAAGACTAATCCAACCAAAATCAGAAATGAGGTAGATAATACCTGCATCTAGAAGCTTTACTACCTTATCTTTCACTACCTCCTTCATGTGTAGGTTAAGTCTCCTCAGGCGATGCACTATCACCTTACTTCCATCCTTTACGAAAATGTGATGTGTGCAAAAGGAAGGGTTTATACCTTTGATATCTGCAATGGATCACCCAGTGGCCTTCTTATGGTCCCACAGTACCCTTAACAGCTGCTCTTCCATGACACCTAACAAATAAGAAGAAATGATAATTGATAAGTGCTCAGGTGGGTTAAGATAAACGTACTTCAAATGACTCAGAAGAGGTTTAAGGTCAAGGAAAGGGGGCTCTTTAATTGAAGGCTTCGGAAATAGCTTGGTTGGACTTTGGAGAGGCTTGTATGCTCTATAATTTGTCCAACATGCCTGCTCCAACTTAACTCCCATATCCTTCAACTCTTCTTGCAATTCTTCCCCTAACTCTTCTATCATTCCTTATGCTCCCCCTTTCATCAAACTTGTACAAACAATAAAAGAATTATTAGCATCAGAAGAATAAATATCAATAAAATGGCAAGAGTCAAGAGTACAAGGGTGCTTCATAGCATTGAACACTTCAAACACTAGTTCTTCATCTTGAGGTCTCAAGATGAGCTTTCCGACTCTCTTCTTCTTCACTCTTTTCCACTTCTTTATCCTTTTGCTTCTCCTTAACTTCCTTAAGTTGTCTGCCACTCCTCAATAAGATTACCTTTGTATGTTCTCTCGGGTTAGCCTTAGTAGTGCTAGGCAATGAACTCGAAGTCTTTCCTTCAAAAAACTTGCAATCTAGCTCATCTAATTCTCCAAATTTTTGATAGAAGATTCTTGATTCTGTAACCTAACCTCAATGGTGGAGATGTACTTTGAGAGTAGCTCTTTGAGATTAGATTTCTCTGGTGGGGCAGGATTAGGAGCCTTGAAACTTGGAGGTGGCTGTCTCTGAACATTAGATGACTGTGGTTGTGCCATCTGATTGTTTCATCAAGAGAAGTTTGGATGATTCCTTTACCCTAGGTTGTAGGTGTTAGAATATGGATGCCCTCTCTATCTGTTATAACTGCCTACATAATGGGCCTCTTCTATCTCTTGAGCAAAAGGAATTCCAACTTGAAACTCAAAAGATACATGGGAATCTCAACCACAATCCTCACATATAACACAACTCCTCAATGAAAAACTAGCTCCTCCTCTCACACTGTGCATCAGATTATCCAACTTCTTCGTCAAAACATCCATCTGAGCTGATAAAGCCACTGTATTGTCTACTACATGAGCTCGTGTAGGTTGTCTGGGATGCCTTTCTGTATGACACTGAAAGCTACTAATGGCCATCTTATCAATCAACCTATAGGCTTGATTTGGCATCTTCTTCATTAAACTACCTCCTGCTGCAGTATCTATGGTACTCCTAGTCGATGGGGTCATTCATGTATAAAAAGTATTGACATGCTGCCATATGGAGAACCTATGACTAGGACACTGTGTCAACATATCTCGAAATCGCTTCCGAGCTTCATATAGACTTTCATTTTCATATTGGGTTAAAGAAGTGATCTCATTCTTTATCTTTGCAACCTTGGCAGGAGGGAAAAATTTAGCTAGAAATAATCTCATCATCTCATCTCATGTAGTAATTGATCCTGACTGCAAACTGGCCAACCATGCTTTGGCCTTATCCCTTAAAGAAAATGGGAATAACATTAATCTCACTGCATCTTCCGACACTCCATTCTACTTGAACAAATTACAAATATCGAGAAAGGTCTCCAAATGGGTATTCGGATCCTCCAAAGGTGATCCTCCAAATTGAGATGCTCTCACAATAGATGTAATATTGTGAGGAATCTTAAAACTCATAGTTGTGATCATCGACCTTATAATGGGAGGCATGGGTCTATTGTTGTGCCCCATAGTCAAATCCTTCATAGTCAACTCCTTTGTGTCTTCAGGAAGTGGCGTCAACCCCTCCTCGTGTTATTCCATCTCTACAAATTGCTCTTCTCTATTCCTTTCTTTTGTGTTACTATTCTGAGCTAATCTGATTTTCTTGCATAACCTGCGAGTAGTTTTTCAATCTTAGTATCTGGTAGTAAATGAGCTTTTGACCATGGGTGAGCATAAACAAAATGGAACACATAAAAAAAAATAACAGAGCTAAGAATTGAAAATAAAACACACTAAAGTAAAACAATCAAGAAAACAACTAAAATACGCAATTAAACAATGAAGCAAGAATTAAATCTGAGACAATTAATACCATCTAATCTAATGACCCATAATAAGGAAATTCTGTGGAAACGGCACCAAAAACTGGTTATGGTCTAAATAAAGCAACATAAATTGAATTCTAACTAGACCAACTAGAAGCAAGCGTACCCCATCGATAAGTAATATAAAATGATAAGAACCGGATATCATATCCAAAGGATTCCAACATATAAGACAATTAAATTAAATGATGCAAAATTACTCAGACGATCAATGATTGATTGATTTGAAAATAAAATAAAGTAAGGGAATCAAGAAATATGTAAGATGCAAAGTACGAATTAAAAAATGACTAGACTTAATCAAATGATAGAAATTAACTAAGGTATCAGGTTTCAACTGGATTGGAAACTAAAACTTGTAATAGTGGATTGATTTAGGATTTACTTCACTTAAGTAAGTCGAACCCAATGCTCATAGGATTTTCCTTATCTTCTAAATCTGAGTTACCTACTTGGTTCATAGATAATTTGGAATAAAAGACATTCAATACAAGAAGCCTAAAAATAAATTCGTTAATCGTAGGTATCCTCACATAAGATTCTGTGGTTGGTCTACACTTTAGTCTTAAGTGTGTTGCTTGATTAATTTTTTGACAAATTAAATCCCATTGGTTATGATATTCAATTCTCTAAGGCCTTAATTAAGGTGATCAAGCTAAATTAGGACTAAATATGCATTCAATCAAGTAAAAATCAATACCACTAAAATTTTCCTAATCCAATATCAATCCTAACCTCAACCAAAAAGACTTACTTACATATATTTGTCAATGTAACACAAGTAATGGTCATAATATATATTTGCATTGATTAAATCCACAAAAATTAAAAAAAATAAGGAATAAAAACAAAGTAAATACCAGCATAATCGTGGTTGCTAGATTTGAAAAATGTTTCGGACAATGTCGTCTTCTTTCCACGCTTGCGTGAAGGGAGTGGAGTGTGTGTTGTTGGAGTGGGGATACTGCGTGCTTGGCAGTAAATGGAGGCTACGTCTTATGTTGCTGTGAATGAGTGGACTGTGTTCGTGGGTCAATAAAGGTTGCTTGGTTTGTGAGTGGAGAGTATAAGTTTGAGTGGGGGCTGCAGCATTGCTCTCTCTATGCCACCACCAGCTGCCTCTTGTTTCTATGTATTGAATGATTTTTTAAGGGTTTTTGATCCACCCTTTTTAAATGCACACTCACTTCATTTCTCTCTATCTCTACCGTTGCTAATTTCCCTTCCTTCTCTCCTATTCAATGATGTGAAAAATAAAGTTTGTGGTCCACTCTTTATATTCATGCATAACCCTCTTCTTCACGCCACCTTCTTTTCTTGTCTTAGCCAAAACGTTAACATTTTTTGGTAGCCAAAATGTTAACGTTTTTTTTTATCCTTGCTTCCTTTGGTAGCTTTTCTTACTTTTGGCTTTTAAAGGTCCCAAATATAATATATGCCTAGAATTAAAACAAATAACACTTAATTAGTGCAATTTAAACATTAAATGGACAAGAGTTTAGCAAATTATGTATCTAAAATCAATATAAAATGCCCATTAACATTCACCAAGGTCATTCAAGCATTAAAAGATCACAAAATATCCAATTTATCATTCACCTTTACTTAATACACATCTTTTTTGGATCACATTATCCTTGATAGGATCACTTTTATTCTTATAACATCTCAAAATTTCAGATTTAATACTTAATGTATAACAATTCATGCTTGTTCATTCATCACCCCAAACATATCACTCATTTGGTCACTTATTTAAGCATCATTTTAGGTTCAATTCAAGCTTCATTGAAGCCCAAAGGCATCATATGAAAGTACCTAACCATTTGTTATCCCAAACCACACATAAAAGAAGCGTATTTGATGTTTAACATGTTCCCACAATCGTGGGTTATGCAGATCCGAAAATCTCAGCAATTTATCTCCAAATTTCCAGCTTTTTTTTTCTCAAAACAGAGTTTTAGGTCAACTTTGCATGACAATTATGACAAGGAAAATTGAGTATTTAGGCAATTATTTCTTCTATAAAATTTTTCCTCTATGTCTTAAGTTTCTAATGACACTAATATCATACAATTTAATTCAGTATTCTTAAACTTATACTCAAAAAACTTCGGACTATTCTTAAACTACACTGCACCCAATACTCAAATTCAAGTATGATTTTGGAATTCTTAGAGACAGAATTAAAATTATATTTCTTCATGAAATTGGTAGCCATATGTATCTAGTTTAATATAAATTAAAAATAATCTCATTTAGATATCTACAGATCAAGTTATGGCCAAAATACAGATATATGTTCAGTGAACATACTCCATCTAGCTTATTCTAGCACATTTCATCACCATATCATTAAACACTAAACTAAACTATCATCATATATCCTTCATTTAGCAAAACCATGAAGTTAATAACAATACTCTTACTTATTTTGGCTCCAAAATTGAAGATCACGTAACCCTAACTCCTAAAACTCCCAAGATCATCTTCATTTATGAAGGATATATTAGGTTTTTCTTGTGACAAGATGAAGGGATAATAAGGATCTTGAGGAAAGAAATGAAGGAGTTGGCATAAAATTAAAAATCTTGAGGGTTGGTGAGTGTCGTGAGCCAAAGAAATAAAATGAAAGACCAATTAGTTGTCTTTCATTTAGAATGGGTCTTTCATTTTAGCCATACAAAAGTGAGGTGTGTGGAAAGGCAAGTGAAACTTGTCTTGTTGGACCCCGATCCTTGATTGAAATGTAAAATTATTATATGACAATTAAAGGAGAAATTTTGGGGGTGAATTATGCATGTACAAAGGAAAGAAAAATGCAAGAATTGAAATGATTGTGTTTAATGTACTATTTGAGCAAATTGGATTGATATGATTAGGGTTGCATGAAATTAGTGTTTTTGGGTATATGGATATGTTATGGGTGGT
>JANZLD010000003.1:28201133-28213652 GCA_026413575.1 Erythroxylum carthagenense | reverse complement strand
CCTGTAAACAAATCAAATTCTCAATCAAAGTTTCTGCCTATATAAGTCATTCTCAACAGTAATACAATCTTCCACAATGCATAACTTTCTATCCCATTATTGAAAAATTACATACTCTATATCACTAAAAATATCAAAACTCATGCTATAAGTCTCATGAAGGACTTAGAAGCAAATTCCATCTCTAACTAAGTCAAAATTTTCCATTATTGTGGCTGCCATGTTAAAGCTTGTTAAATCAGCACATGACCTAAACCATATCCAAACTTTACAAATTCATAACTTACAATCCCTATATCCAAAATTCGTATATAATACCTCATTACAAAGCCAAAGAATTCCTATACAACTTTCCATAAGATCACTTGAGCTAATTTCAATCATAACGGTCCAAAATTAGCTTCAGAACACAGTAACCACAAAATCCATACTTAGAGACATTACACACACCAAAACACATTAATACATCAATTACCATCCGAAAATAATCAAGCCATAACTTTCAACCTACACATCGAAAAATATCATACTTAGTGGTGATAGAAAGATAACAAGCAAATCTTCAACTTTCATGGAGACCAAATTCACAAAATCAGTCTACTTTAGCCTAGAAAAATTTCCCAACTTTCTAGTCATAAAATTGTCAATGTTAGCCTCACCAACATTCACCCTGCACATATGTCTCACTTTCAAAGCAAAATTCCAAACCTTTCAAGCCACAATTGGACAAAACTTTCTTCGTAAGAAATCTAGCCAAACTTCTCAAGTTTAATACAAACTAAACCTCAACTTAATAGCATAACCATATCAAAAGTTATGATCAAATTCCTGAAAGATACACAAATTAAAATTTTCCAGATTTTATACCTAACTCTACTCCTTTCATTCCAACACCATTTCTACATCAATAAGCATCCAATTGAGTCACTAATTCAGCCACAAGTTCATCAAGACATTCACTTGAATAAATAGTCACAAATTGGCAGCACACACTCACAAGTTTCTTACTTTAATTACCACTTATCTATCATCATCAAAACCCATCCAAAACACTAAATTCACATACTTCACCTACCATATCATTTATCCTTACACAAATATAAAATTATACCCATTCAATCAACACACAAGCTTCATGAAATTAATGCACAATAAAGCACAATAAATGCTTCTAACTACTAAAATAAGCACATATAACTTAGTTCTCACCTAAACAAGCTCCAAAGCTTCAATATTCCAAGTTTTTCCCAAATTTCTCTACTTCTCTTCACCATCAACACCCACGGTCACCATATTCTTTAAGGAACAAAATTATGCTAGGCTGTTATAGGAGAGTTAAAAGAAGAGAAAGCAAATAACAAGGAAGAGGGTCTTGTGTGGGTGGAGCTTGAACCAACGAAGGAGGAGAAAACCAAAGAAGAAGAAGAAGAAATGGAAGCTACGGTTGAGAGGAGAATTTGTCTTTAAAAGTGATTTTAAATCCTTGCCAAGGAAAGCATCGAGAATGGTGGGTTAATAATATAAAAAGACAAGTCTAAACCCTAAGTAGGCAAGTGACAAGTGTCACTTGCCACTCATCTTGATTTTAAGCACTCTTTAGGTTCTTTCCAAAAACAATTCAATTTCTACTCCAATTTTCAATAGCTCAACATTCATAATTCCTAAAACCATGTATCTATTTTTTTTTTGTGCCATGGGACAGTCATTTCTAGTACCGAAAATCCAATCATTCCACCACTTGGCAATTTTTTCGGTCTGAAAATTTTTTCAGAAAAATTCTAGAAAAATTTATAAAATTCCCTAAAAATGTAAAATATACATAAATCACTCCAATTCAATTTTTTTCAAACACATTTTTCACAAAAAATTACAATTATAGACACGTATGCCAGGAAATGTCATGAATGCATGTACAATCATGTGAATGTGCAAAAATTACCATTTATGTAAATATGGAGGCCATCTTATGCATGAACATGCCAGGACTAGTTTACACACTCATAACCTGTCCCGAATTACCATTTTACCCTTCCCATCAGTGATGGGATGTTACACAAAGCATTTATAGAATTCGTCTGTCTAATTGGCAAGAAATGTGCTGACTTAGTCAGCCTATCCACAATCACCCATATTGCATCATGTTTCCTACTAGTCTTCGGCAATCCCATCAAGAAATCCATCGTAATCTTCTCCCATTTCTATTCCAAAATCTACAAAGGTTTAAGCTTACCTGAAGGTGCTTGGTGCTTAGTGCTTAGCCTTGACTTGCTGACACACTAAGCATTTACTAACATATTCGGCAACATCTTTCTTCATTCCCTTCCACCAAAAGTGCTCTTTCAAATCTCTATACATTCTCGTACTCCCCGGATGCATAATATAAGGAGCATTATGCGCCTCGTCAAAAATCTCGTTCTTTAACTCTAATAAATCCGGAACACACAATCTATTACCTACCACCATCGGTCCATCTTCTCTTATCCCTACTTTTAAAGGTTTACCATTCTTAATCTCTTCTCTGAGCTTGCTCAAGTACTCATCCCGTTCCTGCAACTCCTTAATCTTCTTATTCAATACTGTCCTTACTCTAAAGTTAGACAATATGCAATTCGATTCAGTCTGTGTCAATGTCACTCTGAGTTTAGCTAATTCCTTCAACAAAGGAAGATACACTATCTCCATATGTGCTATAGTCAATTTCCTACTCAGTGCATCCGCTACTACATTAGCTTTCTCCAGGTGATAATCAATCATTAAATCATAATCCTTTAACAGTTCTAACCATCTTCTTTGTCTTAAATTCAACTCTTTCTGGCTCATTAAGTACTTAAGACTCTTATGGTCTGTAAACATCCTAGTAGTGACCCCATATAAATAGTATCTCCAAATTTTCAACAAAAAAATTATGGCAGCTAATTCCAAGTCATGCGTCAGATAATTCATCTCATAAGGCTTCAATTGCCTAGAAGCATAAGCAATCACCTTATCTTCCTACATCAATACACAGCCCAATCCCTTCCTTGAGGCTTCACTATAGACTATATATCCATCACTACCCGAAGGCAATGTCAAAACCGGTGCACTCGTCAATCGATGCTTAATTTCCTCAAAGCTTTTTTTGCATTCATCTGTCCACTCAAACTTCTGGTTCTTCCTGGTCAACTTGGTAAGTGAAGCTACTATTTTAGAAAAGCCCTCCACGAACTTTCGGTAATATCCAGCTAAACCCAAGAAACTCCTCACTTCTGCTATGTTCTTAGGTGCTTTCCATTTTACAACTGCTTCTATCTTCCTCGGATCTACATGCACTCCTTCTTCAGAGATTACATGCCCAAGAAACACCACTTCCCTTAACCAAAATTGGCATTTGTGGAATTTAGCATACAACTCATTCTTCCTTAATGTCTCAAAGGCAATCCTCAAATGCTCTTCATGCTCCTTATCACTCTTAGAATAAACTAATATATCATCAAGGAAGACAATGATAAATTGGTCTAAGAAAGACTTAAAGACTCGATTCATCAAGTCCATGAAGGTTGCAGGTGCATTTGTTAACCCAAAAGGCATGACCAAGATCTCGAAGTGGCCATACCGTGTTCTAAAAGCAGTCTTTGACACATCGGACTCCTTTATCCTCAATTGGTGATAACCCGATCTCAAATCTATCTTAGAAAAGACCCTTGCCCCTTGCAACTGATCAAACAAATCATCTATGGGTGGAAGTGGATATCTGTTCTTGACAGTGGTATAATTAAGCTTCTTATAATCCACACACATCCTCAACAATCCATCTTTCATCTTTACAAAAAGGACTGGAGCTCCCCAGGATGAAGAGCTCGACCTTATGTACCCTTTCTCCAATTGCTCCTTAAGCTCCTTCAATTCTGCCGGAGCCATTCGATAAGGCAGAATTGAGATCGGCACTATGCCCGGAAGAAGTTCAATGGGAAATTCAATTTCCCTAGGCGGTGGTAATCCCGGTAACTTCTCGGGAAAGACATCTGGAAATTCCCTGACTACTGGCATATCATTGAACTTCCCTCTATCTGTCCACGTGTCTACCACATAGGCCAAAAATGCCTCACACACTTTTCTCATCATTTTCTTTGTCATCAAAGTTGAAACAATTCTCGATGAGCTAGATTTCCTATCTCCTATCAATATCACCCTTCTTCCATCCTCCAACTCAAACTCCACTATTTTCTGTTTACAATCCAAATGGGCATTGTACTTCTCTAAAGTGTCCATACTTAAAATTACATCTAAGCCTCCCATCTTCAAGGGCATTAAATCCACCACTAAGTGTTCCTTACCAATACATAACTTACACTCCCTATACACTTGACTATTAACAATACACTGGCCGATTGGAGTCCTCACCATCAAAGGGGTATCCAATGGGCTCACCTCTTTACCAAACATAGTTCTACTCGATGAAACAAAAGAGTGGGTAGAACCCGGATCAATCAAAACAATCACATTATCATTAAATAATTTCAACATACCAGTCACCACTTCTGGAGCAGTCTCTGCATCCTCCCGTGTCATTGCAAACACTCTGGCTGGTGCTTGCCTCCTTGGTCTTCCTGGAGGGTTCACTCTCCTTACTGCATCAGAGCTGCCAGCTTCAGTTACAGTCTTTGGCCCCATTACCTCAGTTCTCTTCGAAGCTTGCATCTGTGCTCCCTCTCTTCCTACATACCGCGAACACTCTCTAGCCATGTGCCCCTTCTCTCCACATTTGAAGCAAGCTCTGGACAACCTATAGCACTCTCCTCCATGAAACTTACCACAATGGTCGCACTTATGGACGGATGACTTGCCCCCTTCTCTCCTTCTACTGCCTCCCACCGTTGAGGCTTGATGGGAAACAGTAGAAGCTCTCATTAGTTGAGACCTGCTTGCACCACTGCTCCTCTCCTTAGACTGTATAGGGAAAGGCCTAGCACTCCTCTCTGGCATAGGAGTACTAGTACTACCTCTCCGCTTGAACTGCTCTCTTCCCTTTCTCTTTTTATTCATAGCACTCTTTATATTCTCTATATTCTCAACCCTCAAGACCACCTCAACTAGCTATTGAAAGTCACAAAAATTCTACACCACCACTTTCTCTCTGATGGCTAGATGCAAACTCAATTCAAATCTATGGCACTTGGCTGCCTCACTCATCATCTTCTCAGCTGCATATTAGGATAGCTGTGTAAACCAGTGCTCATACTCACTCACCGTCATCTCCCTCTGGGTGAGACTCGGAAACTCCCTCTGCTTCTGTTGAATATATACCTCAGACAGGTACTTCTTCTTATACACTACTAAGAAGTCTTTCCATGCCAACACTAGTGGTCTTATTTGGCTCCCTGGCACACTCTCCCACCAATGTAGGGCATCTCTTTGAAACAAACTAGCAGCATACACCACCTTCTCATCATCCTCACACTCCATCTGATCCAATATCCCTTCCTATGCCTATCAAACTGTTTCTCTTTCTTAGCTAGGGTCGGAGCAAAAGGCTGTGGCATCTGGCTCATGGCCTAAGCAAATGCCTAAAACATTCTTGGATCCAACAGAGTGGGCACTTGCTCTTATGGAATAGGAGACTCTCACGACTGTGACTGAACAGGCTCACTACCTTACCCTACCGAAGCCTCAACATTTCCTGGGGATACAGATTCATCAATACTCTCCTCCCTTGGTGGACAGTCAGGTGTAATTGATCCTTGCAATACTCCTCGTGTCCTTCTATGAGGTGGCATCTTACTCCTTTAATGCAAACACTAACTATTAGCTTACAATTGATCTTAATCCTATTTCCCTACATGTATGCATGATTTGCATGTCATTTAATGCAATCGATCGATTTAACAATGCAACCCGTACCCACATAACCTAACACTTCATCCTACTATGCATACTAAGCCTAGTAAAAACCTATGGCTCTGATACCACAAGATGTTGGGCCCCGTTTTTTATGCCCAACAATCGAACCAGAGCCAAAAAGCGTGAGTGGGTTTCATGGTAGGGTTATCTCAACAAACCCTTCCTAATCAAATTAACTCAACACCATAGGCTAAAAATTCCCATAGAAAGGTAGATAAATAAGGTAGGAATCCAATCCTTTAAGAATCATCTCAATCGGAGGTCAGACGGGAAAGTTTTGGTCAAATGGATCCAACATGTTCGTGGCTCTACTCATGTCGGAATAACTTTGTTCTTTAGACGGTTTGAAAGAAAACTTCTGAATCTACAACTTTCATGAAGATCTCGTAGTGAGATTCGGCCTCTAAAAGAATCAAGAATGGAGCAGAAGGTATAAGATGAACAGTGCATAAAAACTCAGACGAAGTAAAATTTCTAAGATGAAATAGTCTAAGACGAAGGAAAAACTAAGACGGAACATTCTAAGACGAAGCATCTTAGTTACAAAACTAAGACGAAACGTTCTAAGACGAAGTAGAACCAAGGCGGAATGATTCTAAGACGAAGCTGAAAACTCAGATGAAACGGAGGTCAAACTAAGACACAACAAAAGTCAAACTAAGACGATGCATCTTAGGTCTGAAACTAAGATGAAAGAAAACTAAGACAGTGCTGACGTCATACTAAGATGATGCTGACATCATACTAAGATGCAAAACTGAGACGATGCGTCTTAGGTACCAAAACTAAGACGAAAGAAGACTAAAATGATGCTGACGTCCTACTAAGACGATGCTAACATCATACTAAGACGCAAAACTGAGACGAAGCGTCTTAGATACCGAAACTAAGACGAAAGAAGACTAAGACAATGCTGACGTCATACTACGACGTAGAACTGAGATGAAACATATTAGGTACCAAAACTAAGACGAAGCAGAGTTGATTTGTCTGATCCAACTTAGATTATTCTAGATTTTTCTCCAAGAGCTTAAACTCAAATTCTACCCTTATAACAGGCCGGAAACATGGAATGCAAAATAAAACTTGGAAAAAAAGATCATAAGCAGAAGAAATCATATTTCATTTACAACACTAAACACAATTTGAATTCAGCTTTAATTACAAATTAACACACTCATCAAAAGCTTAATACAAATACATATGGATGCTCAATGTTTGATATGCTTATAAAGCTATCCAAATGCTACTAACTTAATACAAAAGACACCTAGCTAGCTTGGAGTATCCAATTTCCCTACAAGGATCACTTTTTCTCGATTTGCACCTGAGAAGGAAGTGGTGGGGTGAGCTACATAGCTCAGTGGCTAACATATTTATAGCCATGGCAATTGACTAAAGTCAAGCATATGTATGTATATATATATGAATAGCATTCATACTTTATTCAAGCAATTTAAACATTTATCAAATTTTGCTCAATCACATAACACTCAATATGCTTCATGCCTGATCATTTAAAGATGCAATGCACAACAAACGACTCAAGGGTTCCATGAAACAGAATGAGGAAACCGAAGTTTACCCCATAAACAGAATGAGTCCATTTCGAAGCTCATATGCCACAAGCGGGCTGCCAGGAAAAGGTTATTGTCGACGTGCACGTGATGAACAAAACGGTTCCACTCTCGCCCAAACAGAAGCACATAATCATGCTCAGAATAATTTTATCAAAATGATATGCTTTCATGCTTTTTCTTCTTTCTTTTCATTTATACAGAATGCCATGACAAATATCAAGGCGTAGCATTGATCAAAAATCATAATTTAGTTATATCAAAAATCTTGCTTCTTACATGGTATGACCAAAATCAGATATCATCATAAATTTTCAACAAACCATTTTCAAACAATTAATCACATAATCGAACAAAATGTCATGCATCTTTTTAATGCATAACATTTAACACATGTACACATATAGGCAAGAATCTGCCAATCACACAAATCTATAAACATATTACCTACCTAGTTAGCTTGCAAAAAATAAGTCAAGCTTGCCTTTCCCTTTGCTCTTGGGTAAGCTTCCCTTAGTCCACTACAATAACCAAGGTTCCAATCAAATAACATTCCAAACAAATTTATAACTTAACAGGAAAGTCCTACTATTTCAACAAATGCAAAAAAGATTGAACTCAAATCTAACCTACCCATCACCCATCTAGGTGAGAAAACCTTAGACCTAACTTAGAAACCCTAACATCAATTGGGTTCCTAAAATCCATCTTCTTCCAACACAATTGCTCTCCTTTAGTAAAGCAAAAGAAAAGATGGTTAACCCACCTTAACAAGTTGATCTCTCTTCTTTCCTTCTTCCACTGAAACCTTTCTCTTCTCTCTCTAACTCTTGGTTTCTCACTCTTCTCCCTCTTCAAATCACGTTTTTCACCTCTTCACCCGCAAAACAACACATCCTTTTTCTGTTTCTACCCTTAATAAGCCCAAAAAGTCCATTCTACCCTTCCTTATAAGCTTATTCTCTTCTATGCTCAAATGATCTCCCAAAAAAGTCCTTATTACATCCTTATTACATCAACACTTTACTTTCATTTATCCATTCAACAAATCCTACTAACCTTGGCACCATTATAGTTCCAAAAATTAAATCTATCTGAACTCCAAAATTATTTTGAAATCATGCTTACTTAAAGAAAAATTTTCCGGGGTCCAACATCCTCTTTACTAGCTCATATCCCTTGTAGATACTGAGCTGTATCAGATAATATCCCATATCCCTTTGTGGATATTGGGTACAATAGCAACTGAGCCAGAGGCTCTTATCACATTCTAAGCTTTAAACTCTTTTTATTGGCGACTCCAATCACAACTGCTTTTATCTTTTATGCATTCATGTAATGAAGTGCATCACATTCTAATATTCTCAATTAACTATATGATTTCACATTCACTTTCAGAATACATTATCATCGGACCTTGGCTCGGCATTCAACAAAATTGTTGAGTACACTTACTTTAGTCAGATTCACATACAAGGAGCACTTCTAATATCTTGTTCATGCATTAGACGCCTCGGACTTTCAAATTCTGGAATCAACACAATCAGATTCACAAAATAATTCAATATATAATTTAAAACAAACAAGTAATCAAGTAAGACCATCTAAGTTACTCACAAGTTACTCCAGAAAGTTATTACCTCGAAGTCCTGGCAACGTCTAGATGTTGATGCTCTAAATACTCCTCTATTTCATGCAATATACATTTAACATATCACAATTTGAACAATAATATAAATACTCATTTATGCACTTAAGTATATATGGATTAAGTACTACGCATGCTCAATGACAATCTCGGGTATATTTCCATTATTCTCATCACATAGTCATTCATATATCAAAGCTCACATACATATGATTTAAACTTAGGTTTACACCTCAATAAAACAAATTTATTATAAGTTCATCATTCAATTAATCATTCCAGCTTTTTCTCCAAACAGACTTTCAGGTCAAATTTTCATAATCATTATGACAAAGATAATGAAGTATTTAGGCAATACTTTCTTCTAGAAAATTGTTCTCATATGTCTAAAGTTTCTAATGACTCTAAGATCATATAATGTGATTCATTATTCTAAAAGTTATACTCAAAATAGTTTGGACTATTCTTAAACTACAACAATACTCTGTACTCAAATTTGAGCTAGATTTTAGAATTCTTAAAGACATAATTAAAATTCTATTTCTTCATAAAATTCGTATCCATTGGTCTCTAGTTCAATCTAAATTAAGAATAATCTCATTTTGATATCTACAAATCAAGATATGGCCAAAAGACCGATATCTGTTCAATGAAAACACTCCATTTAACAATATTCCAGCACACTTCATCACTTTCATCCCTAATTCATCAATTAATCTTTGTCTAATATGAGTCAAAGTGAGTATCTTAAGCATTTTCATAGCAATAACTACTAAGTGTTATGGAATAAATTCATAATTGATAAGTGGCATTTGTACATACTTTTCTTAGGATAATTTGTTAGTTAATTGTGATAAATTGATTGTTGTTAGCTTGACTAATAACTTAAAAATTACATCTCATTTTTAGTTTTTGGAGATGAAAGAAGGAAGATGGTCCATCAAATGCACCTCTTTCTTCTTTAATCTAATGAATGCTAATAGGTTACATGCTATCATTAAAAGAAGAAGAAATGGTCAAAAGAATGAAGGATGTTCAAAACTGTCACCTTTCGGAAAGCCTTCATTGTCACGATCGTGCAATCTCAGTCGATAGTGCAAAGTCACAATCATGCACGAGCATCACCAATGTCATGATCATGCTAGTGCATGATTGTGCACTACCTCATTTTTCCCTCACACACGATTGTGCACTACCTAGTTTCTTCTCCAAATTCAACAACTACACATTTCTTCTTTTCTTCCTCTCTTTTGATTAATCTATCGTCTCTAACTTATGTCCTCACTATTTCCTCTTCATTCCTACTTCCATTACAGCTCATCCTATTCAAAACAAATCAAAATCTATGATTAAACATAGACAATAGAAACAGGACATCATTTACACATATTCATCATTTTCTACGTTTCTTCATCTGTTGCAATTTTTCATTTTCATCAACACCTTGATTTCATCTCTAACTTATAATTTTAATTCTTTTCCCATATCATGACATCACCTTACACCTTTTTCCTTAACTATAAACTCATTTCAGTTCATCTCTAAAACACCCACAGAGAGTCATGTAATAACAGTGAAAATAGAGCATAAGTATATCATTTCTCCAAAAATTTTCTGTACTCTTTTTATACATATTTTCAGTGACCTTTCTAACTCAAAAATCATTTCAACACCATCTTATGAAATATTGATCATCAAAATGCACAATCAAGATATCAATGTTCTTGTCCTATATCCACGGTGCACATGAATAATGACCATTAGTTTCACTATCTTTTAATCACTATATTTATTTCATATTCAAACAACTCATAAGAATTTAACATGGTTTTAGTTGCTAAAACTCCAAACTCTTCATAATCACATGAACCCTAGCTTTCCAATAACATACGATCATCCACAGTCAAGGGTTATAGGGTTAGGTATTTCGGTGACAGTAAGAAGATAACAAAATGAAATAGCAAATGAAAAGGGAGAGTAAAACTTGTGTTATGAGGGTGATAAAATTTCTAGAAGTAATAAGCTTTTGAAAGATGAAGAAAGTCACAAAGAAGAAAGCAAGATCAAAACAATTAATTTGATCTTTCTAGTATATTCGTAGGAATAAAGGCTAAGTTTGACAAGTGACATTTGTCACTTGTTCAATTTTTATAAGCTTAAACTAGGTTCTCTTATTTAACCAATCCAATCATCTCCAATTTTTACTCCAATTGTCTCTCAATTTTCAATGACATTTGTCAATAAATCACAAAGTTATCTATACAATTTTACACTATCGTTTGGCTCTTATTTCTACTATCATTTATCAATTATCTTGCCAGTTGGCATTTTTCTAGTCTAGAAATACCTAAAATTTCATAATTTTCCTAAATTTTACCAAAATTTTCTAAATCTGTGAGTACACTCTCCAAACAAATTTTTAACACATTTAAACCATAGTTCTCAATATGATCACATTTATAAATTAATTATACCCGAAAAAATCAGTGAATCCATGTACAATCATTTTAATGTGCAAAAATCAATATTCATGTGTATATGTATGCTATATTATGCATAATCATGAATTACACTTTCTAACTTCACAATAATCTCTCATATACACTATTCTAGCCTCAACATAGGTTACGAGATATTACATGATACCTTCTACAAAGTGCTTTTAATTTGCTAGTCTTAATAAAAAATGTAATAATAGAGTTTCCACTCTACAATAACTTGTACCTACTTAAGATCTAACAGAACTTGGCCTTTGTTGTCCAAGTATCTCAAACATTTTAATTTTAAATAGAAAATTCATACTCCCACGTCTTTATATGCAATTTATTCTTTCACAAATATTATAACACTTAATGTGTTGGAACCCAAGCCCAACTTGCTTAAACTAAACCAAACAGAAAATTGGAAAACACAAACGAAACGGCGGAAACGAAACCAAAGCGGAAGCGAAACCAAAGTGGAAGCGAATGCGAATCGAAAAATAAGCGAAACACAATCGGATTGGAATCAAAGCGAAACACAAAACGAATCGGAAGCAGAATCGGAAACACACGAAACGAATCGGAAAATCGAATAACAAATTTCGGAAACAAACGGATCGAAAGTCATAGTCTGGAAAGCAAAATGAAAGGCTCATAAATCGAAGCGAACGAATCGAAGCAAATCTAATACTGAGACAAAACGAAAGTGGATCCGACATCCGAACGTAAACATAGAAAAGCGTTCTCGTTGGAATCCTTAGACTACATCAAATTCGAAACCGGTCTAAAAATTTTTTTCTTTTTCTTTTTCCCTTTTCATTTTCATATTATTCATCTTTAATCAACCTTAAACAAAACACTACAATTTCCCTTATTGGAAATTCATCCATAAACTCAAACTAATCTCAAATTACTTGATTCTTCTTATTCATTTTCA
>JANZLD010000003.1:28115310-28128052 GCA_026413575.1 Erythroxylum carthagenense | reverse complement strand
TTTGGCCGACCGACCCCTCTCCCTTCTTTTTGCCATAACTTTTTGCATAGACCTCCGATTAAGCTGATTTTCAAAGCGATGGTTTTCTAAGAGATTTTTCTAACTTTCTACATCTTATTTATCAGTTTTTATTTTAAATTGAAAAAGGTGATTTGAAACAAAGTTTGGAGGTCGGCTGATCAAGTCTGAATGTACCTTACTAATTTTGAAATATCTTGAGCTATAGAGCTCCAATCAAGGTGATTCTTATTTTAAATTAAACTAGAGACATAAACCTACAAGTTTTATGAAGGAACCAATCGGCAATTAAGCCTTTAAGATTTTCAAATTCTGACATGAAGTCGGTAGAGAGACTGTTTTCACTGTTTTCTTTAAGATAGTATTTTTGCCATAACTTTTTCATTTCTAATCCGAATTGAACGATTTCAGTGGCGTTAGAATCGTGAGATCATGAGGAATAATTGTTCTTGAGAAGCCGATCTGTAATTTAAATTGTAAGTCCCCCAAATCGTGGTTGGTTGGTTGTTGGTTTTGGGCATTCCATGCTTGTGTGCTTCCGAATGTTGGGCCTCGGAGATGGGGTCCAACAAATGTTCCTCATTGTCTTAATTTTCTAATGACACCAAAATCATTTAATTTGGTTTGGTAATCTAAAAGTTATACCCCAAACATTTCCGAACTATTCTTATATTGAAACAATATTCTATGCTCAACTTCCATCCCAAAATTGAAATTCTTAGAGACTGAATTATAACTCAATTTCATCAGACAATTTGTAGCCCTAAGTCTCTAATTTAATCCAAATCAAGAATCATCTCATTTGGATAACTAGAGAAAAAGTTAGGGATAAAACATGAAAGCATACTTAGTGAATATGTTCCAACTACATTTTCCAGCTTACCGCTTCCAACATTTCACATGTAATAGTTCTAACTTCCAAGAAAAATTTGGGTCCAACAATTCATTGTCACAACATCCTTCAAGCCTAATCTTAGTAGAACATACTGAAGAAGCACTGAATGTAGAACCCTAGCCTTCGGAACAAGGGTTGAAGCCTTCTTAACTTCTGGATCACTACTTCCATAGAGTTGTCGATTAATGTGCATTCTATCTACACGACCTTGAGTAATCTACTTTGTATTGTTAAACAACTTTACTCTAATACTAGGACACCTACTGACCCTCTCGATAGTATCTTGTGTCATGATAACTGACAAGTCATCTACCATTGATACTAAGGTGTCGTCTACCAACTTTGCATTCTTCCAAAATTGATATATCTCATTCAAATAGACCTTTCCATGAACCTTAAAGAAGTTTTTCCAGCCAATTGCTTCAATCTCTGGTTCAATGTCCATCTAATTTTTCTCCAATGAGATGAAATCAACGTGTCTCCGATAGATAAGCGATTGCTCCATTTGTGATCTGTAACAAATAAAAACTAAACACACAAAAGTATTTCGCTCAAAGTAGCAATGTTAGTCTCTAAAAGTAAAAATATGAGATGAAAAGAACTTGAAGCTTAGAATAAAGTATCGAATTGTCTTGGTTGAGAGCACTAAACAAGTCGGTTTCCAAGTATTTTAAGAAAATTCTAGAGTAAAAGGTATTTTAGAATCTTGAGAAGATTTCCATCTTATACCTACTCTTAAAATGTTACCGTTTATAACTTACCGTTACTATTTACTTGAAAACTTATGAATTTTTATCTTCTTCTTATATGAATCGTTTGGGTCATGACGTATCAGACGAATGGTCATTCATCATTACCATATTCAAGTTTCATCTGATTTCCTTAAATCTATCTTCACACAAAGGTTTAGTGAAGATATCTTCCCTTTTTTTATTCGTCTCAACAAATTGTAAACTAATGATTCCTCTCTGTACATAGTCTCGTATAAAATGATGTCTAACTTCAATATGCTTGCCCTCGAGTGTTGTATTAGAATCTTTGATAGATTGATATCACTTGTGTTGTCACAGAAGATTGGAATTTGATCTACTTGTATGGAGTAATCTTCTAACTGATACTTAATGCATAACATTTGTGATCAACAACTTGCAGCTGACTTGTTTTCAGCTTTTGTAGTAGATAGAGCAATTGAACTTTGCCTCTTGCTTGACCAAAAAATTAGATTATGACCAAGAAAGTGACAACCTCCACTTGTACTCTTTCTATCAATTCTATCTACAGCATAATCAACATCACAGTAGCCAATTAACCTGAAAACTTTACCTTTCTCATACATTAAACAAAGATCAGTAGAACCTGCCAAGTATCTCAATATTCTTTTAATAGCAATATAATGAGATTCTCTAGGGTCTACTTGAAATCTTACACATAAACAAACACTAGACAATATATCAAGTCTGCTTGTAGTTAGGTAAAGTAAAGAACCAATAATTCCTCTTTGATCAACCTTCTTACTTGCTTTATCCTTCGATAAAAGGATTGAAGGATGCATAGGAGTCGACATAGGTTTAACCTTCTCCATTTTATATTTGACTAACAGTTCTTTAATATATTTTTGTTGATGAATAAAAATCTTTTCTTCGGTTTGCTTAATTTGTAAACCAAGAAAGAATTTCAATTCACCCATCATACCCATTTCAAATTCACTTTTCATAAGATTTTCAAAACTAGAACATAGCTTCTTGGAAGTTGCACCAAAATAATATCATCTATATATATCTGTACTACAATGAAATCATTTTTGATACATTTTCTAGAAAGAGTCTTATCTACTTGTCCTCTAATAAAGTCATGACTAATTAAAAAAGAACTTAGACGATCATACCAAGCATGAGGTGCTTGTTTTAATCCATACAAAGCTTTATAAAGTCTATAGACATGATCTGGTTTATCAGTATCTTCAAAACTAGGAGGTTGCTTTCCATAAACTTCTTCATCTATAAAACCATTCAAAAAGGCACTTTTCACATCCATTTGAAACAGTTTTATAACAACATATGCAAGCAAAATCCTAATAGCTTCTATTATAGCTGCAGGAGCATAGGTTTCATTATATTCTATTCCTTCTTGTTGATTATAGCCTTGAGCTACTAATCTAGCTCTGTTATGGTTTACTCTACCTGATTCATCTAGTTTATTTTTGAAAACCCATCTAGTTCCTATGACAGACTTATTAGGTGGCCTAGGAACTAAAGACCAAACTTTATTCCTTATAAATTGATTTTAACTCCTTTTGCATGGCTAAAATCCAAACTTTATTATGAAGAGCTTCATCAATTTTCTTAGGTTCTAATTTAGAAACAAAAGCTACATTTGCCTCTCTTCTAAATTTAGACCTAGTTCTCACTCCTTCTGAAGTTTCTCCTATAATCAGGTTTTCTAGGTGAGAGGACTTATACTTCCAGTCTTTTCTAAGACTAAAGTTTTCAGGAATATCTTCTACCTTATCAGGTGGATCAACTAGCGATGACATGTCTAGTTTATCAACTAAGGGAACAGATAGAGTTTCATCATCAGAATTGTCTTTTTTATCTGGATGAGAATCATCATCAAACTTAACATGCATAGATTCTTCAACAGATTTAGAAACAAGATTATAAACTTTATAAGCTTTAGAAGACAATGAATATCCTATAAAAATTCCTGAATTGATCTTAGAATCAAATTTATCCTATTTTTCTTTTGTATTCAATATAATATATTTGCAACCAAAAGGATGGAAATAAGAAATATTTGGCTTTCTTCCTTTCCATGACTCATATGGAATTTTATTTAAAATAGGTCACAGAAATACTCTATTTTGAATATAACAAGCTGTATTCACAGCTTCTGCCTATAAATACTTAGGAAGATTCATTTCACATAGCATAGTGCTTGTCATTTCGTAAATCATCCTGTTCTTTCTTTCTACAACTTCATTCTATTGTGGAGTTCTAGGAGCAGAGAAATTATGGAAAATTCCATTCTCTTCACAAAACATTCTGAATTTTTCATTTTCAAATTTTCTACCATGATCACTTCTAATTGCAGTAATAGAAATTTCTTTTTCATTTTGTAACTTTTTGGAAAGAACTTTAAAGCACTTATGAGAATCATCTTTATGTGATAAAAAAAATATCCAACAAAATCTAGTGAAGTCATTAACAATTATGAGACCATATTTCTTTTCGCTAAGACTTAATGTTCTAGTTGGACCAAACAAATCTATATGTAACAACTCTAGAGGTCTAGATGAAGTTACAACATTTTTAGAAGAAAAAGATGTCTTAACTTGTTTTCCTTTTTGACAAATTTTACACAAGAAATCTTTGTTAAAACTTATTTTTGGTAATCCTCTTACCAAATCATGTCTAACCAACTTGGAAATATGTTTAAAACTAACATGACCTACCTTTTTATGCCAAATCAGTCTTTCCTCATTTGATGATATAAAACATAAAATATTTTGACTTTTCGAATCTTCTAAATTAATCTTATAGAGATTGATTCGTCTCTTGGCAGAAAAGAATACAGAACTATCCTTGTTTTTGACTACACAAGAAGTTTGATTAAAGGATACTTCAAAGCCAGAATCACATAATTGTCTTACACTAATTAGATTATGCTTTAATCCTTCAACTAGCAAAACATTATCAATATACGCAAATGACTCTTTACCAATTTTGCCGATTTCAACTATTTTGCCCTACTAGTTGTCTCCAAAAGTTACTGATCCTCCCTGCTTATTTTGGAGGTCTAGGAACATAGACCTTCTTCCTGTCATGTGTCGAGAGCATCCACTGTCCAAGTATCACTGGTGGTAGTTGCCTTTTCCAAGAAAGGAGATCTGTAGTATATATTATGTCTTTCTTAAGTACCCATATTTTCTAGAGTCTTTTGGGGTTAGACTTACAATAAGTCCCCGAATAATAAGAATATTGCTTCTTTTTCTTCCTATTAGAAACAAAACTCTTATTATGACGAACATTACTGTTAGTAAAACCTAAACCACTTTTATCCTTTGTATGTCTATATTTTTCAATCATATCATTCATCCTTTTAGTACTTTCAGTAAATGTTGATAAATCTATTGAATGACTATTAATCCTTTGTTTCAGTTGATTAATTTCCTTATATCTATATATAGTTACTTTCTTTCTCATATCGTCTACTTGTTTCTTAAGGCAGACGTTTTCTTTCTTTAACACTTCCATGTTCTTCAGGCTTTCAATAAATTTCTCTTTCAAAATCCTATAGTGCTTTAATATAGCTTACGAGTCTTCTAACAATTCTAAATATGCCTCTTGAAGATTATTAAAGTTAGAAGTAACCTCATCATCGCATTCCTTTTCAGCTACCATGCACATATTTGCTTGTTCTGATGCTTCTAAATCGGAGTTAGATTCTCACGAATCCAAATCTTCCTACGTTACCATCATGCTCTTTTTGTTTTCCTTACTTTTCTTTTGTTTTCTTTTGAGTAATAGACATGCAGACTTCTAATGTCCTGGTTTGTTGCACTCATAGAAAATGATAGATGTTTTCTCATTCTTGGCTTCATCTTTGCTATTCTTCTTAAAAGAAAAGTCTTTATTTCCTTTCACTTTCTTTTTCCATATCCTCCTAATCTTTCTTGAAATGAAGGATAGTTCATCATCATCTTCACTTGAATCTTGATCAAATTCATTGACATCATCATTCTTGATTTCTTCAATCTTTAATGCTTTTGAAGACCTGCTTCTATTTTTCTGGTTCTTTTGATTCTTTTGACCAACCTTTAATGCGATAAACTTATCTCTTCTAGGTTTATCTTCTGCATCAAGCTCTACTTCATGTATCTTTAGTGAACCAAGCAATTCATCTAGCTTCAGCTTGTTTAAGTCCTTGGCCTCTTGTATTGTTGTAACCTTAGGTCTCCATCTTTTAGGTAGACTTCTGAGAATCTTTTTGACATAATCTTGATTATCATAGATTCTCCCAAGAGCTTTAAGTTCATTAAAGATTGTTTGAAATCGTCCAAACATCTTATCAATAGTCTCCTCATCTTTCATCTTAAACAGCTCATACTGATGAACAATAATATTGTTCTTGGACTCTTTCACTTGATTTATGCCTTCGTGTGTAATGGATAATGTGTCCCATATCTCCTTTACAGATATGCATCCATGAACCTTATCATATTCACTTCTGCTTAGGGCACAACTTAGAAAGAACTTGGTCTTTGAGTTCAACTTAAATCGAGCTTTTTGATCGGCTGACCATTTGTCAAGAGAGATGATATTCCCTTCATCATCTATTGTTGTATATGGACCATTCTCGATGATATCCCAAAGATCAATATGTGTGGATTCTATGAAGAGCCACATCCTGTCCTTCCAATAATGATAATCCTCACCATTGAATGCAGGAGGTCTTGTGACCAAGGCATCTTCAGCTATAAAAACATGTGATTCAGCCATGGATCTTTGTCCTCACTTTGTGACAATGTTTCTTGGAAACCTCGCATTGATATCAACTGAAGTAAATCACTTGTTAATATAGAAATCAAATATGATATGTAGAATACACAAGAGGGGGGTGGAATTGTGTAATCTTTTTGAAAATATTAATCTTTTGAGATTTCTTGAATTTCTTTACAAAAATTCAAATGATTACTAAAACACTTTGCTAAAGTTTATAAGTAATGCAATCGTAATTAATATTATCTACTCATCTAACAACAAGAAAATTAAAAGATAAAGGTTAGAGAATAGACGCTGCAATTTTATACTATTTCACCCCAAATTTTAGGCTACATCCAGTCCTCAGAGTTTGTCTAAGATTTCACTATATTCTTCAACTTTACAAGTATTCTTTCTACACTTGTAGAGCCTCTTCAGGTCTCTCTTCACAAAGTATTCTTTATCTATTTATTAGCCTCTCCAGCCTGCCTTTCTTTCTCTCTTTAAGAAAAGTATTTTTGAGCTTCAGGTTATAGATGTATTCGCTCACTTCTTTCGCACTTTGAATACAGAATTTTTCTAATGTAAAATCGTTAAAAAAATTATCTTAGTCTTCGACTCAAACTAGCATTTATAGCCTAAGTCTTTAATTGTCTTCTTGAAAACTGCTTCTTGAATCTTCTAGAGACAGTTATTAGTTGAGTCCTGTAACTAACTCTAACTAACTAACTGACCGACGTTCTAGAATACCTTCCTTTTGTATCGTCTAGAATAATACTTCTTCTATTGGGATGTTTCGTCTATTATTCTACTTTGTCTGTTGTTCCACTTCGTCTGTTATTACACTTCGTCTGGTGTCACGCTTCATCTGATGTCATGCTTCATCTAGTGTCACGCTTCGTTTGTTGTCAGGCTTCGTCTGGTGTCACACTTCATCTGGTGTTGCGCTTCGTCTATTGTCACGCTTCATCTGGTGTAGATATATCATTTGGCATTGACCGCACACCTTCTGAGTTGACTAAGTGTTACTTACATTTTCTGCACACTTAACAAACTCATCAAAATAATTCATACATTTCTAAGATTATTATTATTTGATTGTCATCAAAATTAATAGAAGTGAAGTCCTCTTGACTTAACAGCATGCACGACTATGACTTAACATCTTTCTAAACATTCCCCTACCTCCAAGGAAGAAATATTCTGGAATTACTATGTTGGAGGATTAGAACAAGATTGACTAATATCAATGTATGGACCCACATAAAGTAAAATATGACAAGTTGAAAGGGTTAAATGGACAGATGAGGGATGTATCATTTGGTTTCAAGTTATTCTTGATAATGGTAATTTACTTAAGAAGTATATGTATCTTTCATCTAGGCATCTCCTTAATCTTCCGAAGATGGTGTGATTCAATTTTGCCTTCATTTAATCACATTGTGGTTCTAGTTTTAGAAATCTTGGTGGGTTAAATGTTTGGCCACATCTCTTTTGCAGGTTCACTCTGTGATTGAAGGAAATTATAGCAGTTCAATTCATATAGACTGTCCAAGAAAAATAAATGTTTGATCTTCTCATTTTTCCAGCAAATAGAGGCATAGTTTTGCAATTTCTTTGTGTATAGTTTGATATTTACTTTAATGAATGATGTTTTAACTACCTTAGAGAGGTTCTTTTCTTCATATCTTACTTTCAGCAACCATCCACCCTTCACTTTGTTGCATTAAGAAATCAATTTGTAGCTTATAGTGCCTACATCTTCTATAGAAGAAGCACCTAGTAATGTAAATAATTTTGCATTGCGTTTAGTGGATATGGATAATGTTTGTTTGTTTAAATTTAGAGACCGAAATAAATTGAAAAATGGAGTGCCCTCTTTGTCTTCCTTATATCTTATGCTCCCTCTTTTGGTATTTTAACACTTTTTATTATTATTGTCTAGTTCACTAGAAGCTTGTCTTTCTCTTTTCCATTCATTTTTTTCCTTCTTGTTAAAGTTCCCAATCTTTTCTATGCGAAGGTTATGTGGGATCACAAAATTGATCGCTCGAAAGGATATGACTTTGTTTCTTTTTGCAATCAACAGGTTATTGCACTTCACAAGGTAAATAGGAGAGCTTTTGGTTATGGATCATATTTTTCTCTCACCATGATAGACTGACATTACCATAGTGTCATGTCACTCGAAGAAGCTATTGATTTGGCTGACAAGTGCATAATGGAGATCCGATCTAGACTGGTTGTTGCACCACCAAACTTTGTGATCAAGATAGTTAATAAAGATGGAGCAAGGGAATATGCATGGTGTGAATCTGTTAAGGAGGTTGCTACTGCCTGAGGATTGTTTTGTTATACGTCCTTTTTCCTTTCTGGATGTTTAATTTACAAAAGGCTTATGAATGCAATGCTAATTTACCAATTGGATACTGATTGGATTTGTTATGTAGAAACAAAAAAACTGTCATTTAGGCTATTAATGTTAGTGTAATCACTTGAAGCAACTTACTAACTATTATTTCCTCTTTTATTAATACAAAACATGTCACCAAGGAATGGAAGAGAGCAACTACACTTCTCATTGCAAATACCAACTCCTAAATTGTCAAAATAAAAGTTTGTTGTGCCTATCAATCAAAAATGGATTTTTAATTAATTAATCAATTATTAATATAATGTAACATTAACATCAAATACAATAACTGAAATTAAGAAATAAACGTAAAAAGGATTACCATAATTAAATAAGTGGGATATTAGCAGTAAAACTTTGTTTATTTATTTATGCATGAATGACTTAAAATGAAAATTCAAATCATTAGAGTATTACTATCAAATTACAAAAAGACAATATTACAAATAATACATGAGAATATAGTCATTACAAATACTACAAGAGTGCCATGATGATGATGAGTGTAAACGATAATTATTTTATTTATAGAAACATTAAATGGTTGTTGTATGTCATTACCAAATGAATCTCACAAAATATTTCCTGCCCATAAACTTATGTCTGCGCTTCTTTGTTGTCTGATTTGCATACCTTTCAAAGCTTTTTTTTCCCTTCTCTGTAATTTTCATAAAGCAAATTAACTTTGTTCTCACATTTGGTGGAGTAAAGATGTCGAAGATGAGAAATAAGATGATTTGAAATATTTCAAAACCAAGATTGTGGAGAATCTAGTGTCGCTCTAAGAAACACACCCATCTCGCCAAGACAATATTATTTATAATTAAGATGATAACTTTTTCATTGTTCTTTGTTCTTTACTAGTGACAGGGGAAGAAATATAAGATTTTGACAAATTTCAAGTATCTTCTTATGTAAGTTTCATTTCTTTTTTCATCTGTAAATTTTATTAGTTGTTTTTTATTATCATTCCCTCTCTCTGTCTCTAAATATTTCTTAAGAGAATGGCTCAGCAAACCCAAAACCACCTTTTCATAAATGCCTCCTTTGATGTCTGACTATTTTGAAGTATCTATAATATGACTTTGTTGTTGATCCATTTGCATTTTGAATGACATCATTTTGGTAATTTACTTTTATTATTATTTTTAATGTAAAGAGCTATAAGCTACTTTAGTGTATGACTTCTTTGGTGGTTCTTAAACTCAAGATAATCTTTATGTTTTCCTTAAAGGTAACTTTTGAAGATACTTTGATTGTTTCGAAGCAAGGACATTATTCCTTTCTAACTTATTTTCTTTCTGTTTATACATTTATGTGAGTGATAATTGTTGTATATTGTAAAGGATGAGTTGCTTAACATTGCGGATTAGTTAGTTTGAAATATAAACATTTGATTCAAAATTTATTGGTGATTATATTGACTTCTGGTTAGTATAAGGCACTCTAAAGCATATTATTTATTTACTGGGAAGAGCTTACGAATTTTTCAGGTGTTAGTTGGTCAACTAGAAAGAAGATGAGAACGTATAACTGCACAACGTGAAACCTTTCATTCTCTAATCACTCTTTTTGTTATAGGAATTAAATAAGCTATGTAGAGCAAACTAAAATATATTTTGCTCCTTAATCTAACCAACAAAATGATGGAAGGTAGATCTACCCCATACTATCGATTAGAATATGAACTTGAGAAGGAGCAGCATAAGAATGATGAAATTGGCATTGGCAATGAGAGTAGTAATATGAAGTCAACTGATTTGGTGCATCCAAATTCTGAGGAGAATTTGAAAAAAAATCCACTCATTTGTTCTAAGAGAGTTAATACTGAAAATTAGCATGGAGTTTGAAACAGAAGAACAAGCTTATCAATTTTATCTAATGTATGCCAAACATGTCGGCTTTGGAATAAGAAGGAGCAAAAGTCACAAAGATATATTTGGTAAATTAATTAACAGGATTTTTTTGTTGTGGTGCTGAAGGTAAAAAGATGTCTGACAAAAGAGATGTGTATGTAAGAGCTCAACTTTCAGAAACAAGATTTGGTTGTAAGGCAAGAATGAGAGTTAATAGTGTGAAAACTGAAAATTTTCAAGTGAATCAATTTATTGAGGATCACAATCACTATCTTTCAAGTCTTAACAAAACACATTTGCATAGAATTCTCAAAAAGATATCCTCTGTTACAGCAATGCAAATTTAAATGGCTAATGATGTGGGAATTCCACCAAAAACATCCCATTATCTGATGGTGAGACAAGAAGGTGGGAGAAATAATCTTGGCTTTATTCCGGAGGATTATAAGAATTATTTAAGATCCAAAAGAATAAAATATATGAAAAAGGGAAATAGAAGTGGTGTGTTAGAATATTTGTATAAAATACAATTTGAAGATCCTAATTTCTTTTAAGCCATTCAAGTGAATGAAGATGATTTGATAACTAATATATTTTGGTCAGATGCAAAGATGAGGAATGATTACTTAGATTTTGGTGATGTTGTTTGCTTCAATACTACTTATAAGAAAAATGGTGAGGGTTGTCTACTTGCTTTGTTTATAGGTGTAAATCATCATAAGTAAACTACAGTTTTTGGTGTTGCACTACTATATGATGAGACTGCTCTAACATTTACGTGGTTGTTCAACACATTTGTCTAAGAAAAAACCTACAACTATTGTTACTTATCAAGATGTGGAAATGGCAAAGGCATTAGCTTCAAGATGACCTTAAACTCGTCATCGACTTTGTATCTGGAACATTTATCAAAACGCTGTAATCCATTTGAACGGTTTTTTTTTTCACAGTTTAGAGATTTGGGATTTCAGCTTATACATATATGAATTTGAAAAAGAAGAAGATTTTGTCAATGCATGGAATGAGATGCTACAAAAATATGATCTTCAAGATAATGATTGGTTGAAACGTATGTTTCATATAAAGGAAAAATGGGCTTTGGTTTATGGATGCCAAATGTTTTATACAGACATGACCACCATATAATGAAGTGAGAGCATAAATAGCATTGTAAAAAGGTACATGAGTTATCAGCATAACTTTTTACAATTGTTTAAATCACTTTTAGAGGCTTATTGATGATCGTTAATTTGATGAGTTGAAAGCTTATTTTAGAACTAATGTAAACACTCTAGCATTGTCAACACCTATTTAAATTTTAAAACATTTAGCTAGTGTCCACATACCAAAAGTGCTTAAATATTTTCAAGATCAATGGAATAATTTCCATAATTCTAGTTTTCATTTTTGTGGTGAATATAGTACAATTACAAAAAATGATATCACTCTTGTAAGTAAGAGTTACTCTAATATGGTCATTTATGATTCATCAAATGATGAAGTCCATTGTAGTTTTCAGAAGTTTGAGTTTACTAGCATTTTATGTTCTCATGTTTTGAAGGGTTTTACCTTGAAAAATATTTTGAGAATACCGAGTCATTATATTTTGAAAAGATGGACACTAAAAGAAAAAAACATGGTACCTTGATAGTAAAAGCTTCACTATCAATGAAAGTGAGTTGGATCCTAAAATGTTGTCAAGTACAAGGTACAAAGAATTGTGTGCATTAAGCATACGATTGGTTACAAGAATAGCAGAGAGGAGATATACTTGTAAAATTGTGAAAGATCACCTTCTAAACATATTAAAGATGGTTGATGAGATATTGCAAGGCAAAGAATTAGTTGATGAAGAGAATCTAATATCACAAGATGAAGAGTTAATCCAATGGTCAAATCCTGAAATTAATCTCTTCAATCAATGTGAGATTAATTTTGGTGAAAGGAACAAGATTAAAGGTGTTAATGTTAGCCCCTGAATTTTTTTTTATGCCATTAAGCATGATTAAAGGAAATTGAGGTATAAATAGATAAAATTAAGTGACATTTACTAAGTATTGATTAAGTAGGTAGCATGAAT
>JANZLD010000003.1:28052153-28064125 GCA_026413575.1 Erythroxylum carthagenense | reverse complement strand
ACCCCATTTACCACTGTGCGCAATTTATTTTCGTTTGGTGTTTGGGATTTATTTTTGGTGGATTCGACACCCATCATAATTAGAGAAATGATTGGTAGAAATGATGTCAAGATAGAGAGGGTTCCCACATATCAGAATATAGCTAATCTATGACTAAGCCTATTTTCCTAAGAGTTTTATGTCACAAGTACACACCTATGGTATTAGATATCAAGGTGATTGGCTTTAATGTAAGTGGCAGTTTGTTAGAGAAATGCTCTAAAGGCAATCACCTTTAGCATTTATTGTATAAATCATTTTATGACTAATAAAGGCATTTTTCATTATTTTGATGTTCATATAGTTATGGATTTGATGATAATGAGATTCCTATCTTGTGTAATTATGTTAGTATCTAAATTTTCCCTAGTCATAGGATTAATGAGATGAGATATCATTAATCTGGATAGACTAACACATGTGATACTCCTTGATTGGATCAACTAGTAGATCTCATAAGTTATAGACAAAAGTTATTTAGAGTTAACATGTAGATGCTTACTAAGGTTAGTAAGTACATTGGATTGACCTACTATGAGATAATCATACAGTTATTCTATTCTAGTGTTAATGATAGTCTCATCATAGCAATGGTATAAGCATCCTTTGACTTGAGGTGCTCAAGAGTTTCTCAGCTACTGATCCTATGCTTTGACTCCATTCATCAGTGCTTTTCACAGGTTACTCATAGGGTGGTGTTGAGTACAACTTGAGGTATTTAGAGGTAACTGAGTAGCCAATAAAGGATTTACCACTCCTAATAAAAGGAGATGACACCCATGCTCTCTTGTTAGGGTCATGACTCGGGAGTCTCTAGCTAGAGCATATATGTTTCATAAAGAGAGTCTTCAATGATACATAAAGTAATAAGATCCTCAGGACAAGATCTAATATCACTTGGACTAGATCTGACGTAATCAGTCTAGTGGGAGTTGACCCTTTGACCATACTCTGAACTAAGTGGGGTATAGATGGTGAAAGGAAAAATTACATGGCAACATTACGTATGGAAGGGTTCATAGTCAAACTACTAACTTTTCAATCATTGGGGGTTATGACGTGTTGCTAGATAGTGCTCTTGACTTCCTTGAATTAAGTAATTCAAGTGGATAATATAACGGGGAACTTAATGGGTCACGCACATAGGAGATCCAAAGGATGAGTAAAATGTTCTTGAATGGTGACTCAAGATATGAGAGAGTATTTCGCGATTGTATCGCGATGTGATTGTGGTAGAAAATGTTACACGGAATGGATTAGAAATAAGTGTTGTTGGCTACCAATTTGGTCATTAACTTCTCAAAACTTCCATTAATGCATGATATTCATAGTCATTAACTTCCCATAAATTCCATTAATGCATGCTATTCGTGACCATTAACTTCCAATACTCTCCATTAGTGATGGGGGTGTTGGATCGGAAAAAGAAAGCATGCCATATTTGAAGAAATGGTAGATTTCAAAACTTTTTAGAAATCTAAATTACAACGGAAGCAATATTTCCAAATCATCATGCCAATAAATACATGATATGGTATAAGGATAATAAACATAAGAACAAGATGAAGAACATATTACCGACTCCTGTTACAGCTTTGACTCCTCGCTACGCTATCCTATCCTCAAAAATATATCCTCTCTTAAGTATTGTATCCTCTTCTCGATATTGTATCCTCGACCAATCCGATCTACCACTTGTTCTTCTTGGAAAACTTGGTTATCAAGATCCTTTGGTGAGAAAGGAGAAGAAAACTTTGGAGGAGAATTTTCTTAGAAAAAAGAAGACCAAGAATGAGACACTATCATGCAATTTTCAAAATTTTCATGCAAGATAGGAGAGAGAATGATAAAAATGTAAAAAAAACCCTTCTTACATACTCACACTTTTAGTTAACAACAAAGGAAAAAAGAGTTTTCCATCCAATGCATAATTTCTTCATTTAATCAATAACAAAGAGGCTATTAAATGAGACTATTCTCATTTGTCTTTAAGATAACTATATGAAAAGTCTATTAACCTAAATGAGACCTATCAATTTTTTTTTTTGATGATGAAAGAAGGAAGATGGTCCATCCAATGTACTTCTTTCTTCTTTAATCTAATGAATGCTAATTGGTTACATGTTATCATTAAAAGATACCCATTAAACATTTAATGGTAAGTTCATAACTCCATTTAATGATGATAAACCATGATAAATACCATCTTTATTTAGCAATTCAATGCCAAATGTGTAGCTGCACATTCAACCCTAATGAAAAACGAAATTGAACTTTACTTTCTTAAAAATTTTGTTTTAATTTAATTATTCTAATAAATTAAATTAAACCAAAGTCTAGCCCATTTCTAAATATACAATTGGGCTTCCAATTATCCATTAATTAGTGCAAGCCCAACATTCAATTATGGGCTTCAAAAACCTTCATTTATATTTCTTTCTTAGCTTGATAACATTCCTCGAAGTCAAGTGGGAAATCTTATTGAATTTTGATAATTCAAGCTCTAATAAGCCTAGAATTAATTTAATCTCATTAGAATTAATTCTAGCTTATTAACTAAATATCATTCCACTAAAGACAAATAGATGAGATTTTGAATTATTAAATATTATGATAACACATATTTCATGTCCAATTGCAAACCCTATTTTGAACCTTATTATAGTCATCCGCACAACAAAGGGTAAAATTACTATTTTGCCGTTATGTTGGTTTTTCCTTCTAAATCTCCCGTTTTGCTCTATATGGTGATTAATCCACAAGATCTCAACTTGGTGTTAAGGCTTGATGGGTAGCTAGTTCATCAAACTACTGGCACTAGTTTAATCACTAAATCTCCTTAAAATATCTAAAAGTGATCATATCACTATAAACTCTTTATTTGAGTGAATGTTCCCTCACCTACTGGCCCCTTTCCAATTTCTAATTAATGATCCAATTCTAAAAAAATAAAAAATTAAACAAATAAACAAAAAAAACTAGACAATTAGTAAGAATTTCGAAGAAAATCAGGGTCCAACACCCTCCCACTTCATTTAGACCATTGAGGTTCAGTTGAGAGATGATCTGAGTTATGAGGAGATTCCAATGGAGATTTTAGACACCAAGGAAAAGGTCCTTAGGAATAAGATGGTTCAGCTAGTTAAAGTTCTGTGGAGAAACCATTCTGATGAAAAGGCCATGTGGTAGCTCTTGGAGGCCATGAGGGAAAACTATCCACACCTCTTCAATGACTCCGGTAAGAAATTTCAAGGATGAAATTCTTTTAAGAGGGGGAGAAATGTTGGCCCCTGAATCTTTTTTTTTTTGATAAATAAGCATGATTAAATTAATTTTGGGGTCTCACTAGATTAATTTATGTTGGAATTAATTAGCTCACTATTGTGGGTAAGATAATATGACATAGGTTAAGGGAATTGAAGTATTAAAGTAGTAAGAGTGTGTAAGGGTAAATTTGGCAAGTCTCATAAGTTTAGAAGCTATAAGGCTTTTAAATGAAGGGCAAAATGTACATTGTGTAAATATTTAAGGGTATAAAAGGGAGAAGATGAAGGGTTGGCTGGAGTTAGAAGAAGTCAAAAACGTGATCGAAGAAAAGAGAGAAGATAGAAGCTCGAAAAAAGAGAAAAAGAAGAGAAAGAAGAGAGTTATGCTAGGTTTTGATTTTTCTTAGTCTTAAAGAGTGACTTTGAAGTTGAGCAAGAAGGGGAAAAGGAAGAGGAAGATTAGAGCCTTCTTTTGATCCAAGAAACTCATTAAATGGTGAAGATTCAAGGTAAGTTGATGTTAAATCTTTTGGAGTCTTGGAAGGGTTTTGATACAAAGAGCTTAGAAATTGCATGGGTTTAAGTATTCTAGGACCCATTTTATGCATATGTTTCTTTGGGTTCTCTTTTGGAATTCCTATTGATTTTGAATTTGTATCAATGTTAAAGAAAATCAAGGGAGGCAAGAGGAGCAAGAGGAGAGGCACAATTGAGCAAGTTATAAGAAAGGAAATTCAAGGTAGATTTCACTTTTATAATTAAGTAATAAGCCTTTAAAGCTTCTTTCAAGAAATGAAAGTAAAGGATTTTCAACTACCTCATTTATGTGCATTTATTATTTTGTTTATGTTGTAAGAATGTGCTATACGGCTATATATGAATTGTGTTGATGCTTAGATGAAAAAACTTTGAAAATGGATTTCTCTTTGAAAGGATGCATGATTATGAAATCATGTTTTGAAGAATGGTTTCCAAAATATATCAAGTATATGAAAAGCAAGTTTTCAAGAAATATCATTTTGGGCAACAATTTTACCATGTTTATGATATATATGTTATGTGAGTTTGTGGTAGTCCCTTAAGAATGTCACGTGCACATTGACCAAGTCACAGGCTTCTCCCACCTGCCTACTAGTGGCACGGAGCTCCTCTATGGACTCCCTCAAGTTTACGACTACACAAGACCATTATGTGGAAATGTGTAGTGCGTCATGTTTATGGATATACCCAAACCATTCTGATGTGCTCATTTATTTATGTTATGTTAACAAGTTTGATGCATTCATGTTTTGTAACTTGTGGATTTTTGGCTGAAAGTCTAAAAAACATGTGTTTTACGAACTCATTGAAAGTTTACTATGACAAGAAAAATATTCTCAAAAGTTTTACTTATTTCTGGTTATAAAAATGTTACCCATAGGCTTTAAGCTCACCCCCATTCTCCTCCCACATCCAGGTGATGAGTAAGGTCTCGAGTAGTCAAAGGTCAAAGCATCACTCCGATTTTTTGTTTACTTTATATTTGAAGCAAATTTTGTAAAGTAAGGTTTTAGTTGCATTTTGAGCAGCTCCTGATTCATGTATCTTCTATATTTTTGGAACTTTAAGATATTACTGTATTTGCGGCTTGAAATGCCCACTAAAGCTTTGTAAAACTCTTACCTTTTTATGCAAATGAAATATAATTGCATTGTGATCAAGACTCTCTCTTAAGTTTGTACATTGCATTTTTAAGTTTTCATAAGGGAAAAGTTCATGTTCAGACTTCAGGGGAAGGTCTGGATTAATCTAGGTTGCTTTAGGCAAATGTGCTTTCTAGAAAGTTGTAGGTCTTTTCCTTAGCTTTCCAATGATATATAGTATAGAATTTTTGGCCATCTAGGTTGAGAGTTATGGTCCTTAGAAGAGGAGATGCTTAGGAGTATAGAATTGTATCGTCTGTGATGATGTCATTACATCTGTAAGGATGTATCATCTATAAAGATGCATCATCTGTAAAGAGGTATCGTCTGTAAAGATGTATCATCTGTGATGACGTCATTACGTCTGTAAGGATTTATCGTCTGTAAGGATGTATCGTCTGTAAAGATACATCGTCTGTAAAGATGTATTGTCTGTAAAGATGTATCGTCTGTGATGACATCATATTGTCTTAAGAGTTGTATCGTTTTAAGTTGACTTTGCTTCATCTTAAGTTGACTCCGCTTCTTCTTAAGAGTTGCATCATCTTAAGTTGACTTTGCTTCCTCTTAAGATGATTCTGCTTCGTCTACCTCTCTGCTTCATCTGTCTTTCCGTTTTGTCTGCCTTTATACTTCATCTGCCACTCTGCTTCGTCTGTGTTTCCGCTTCGTCTGCCTTTATGCTTCGTCTACCTTTATGTTTCATCTGCCTCTCTGCTTCGTCTGTCTTTATGCTCCGTTTTCCTTTATGCTTCGTCTGCCTCTCTGCTTCATCTGCCTCTCATCTTCGTCTGCCTTTATGCTTCGTCTGTCTTTTTGTTTCGTCTGTCTTTCTGCTTTGTCTGTCATTTTGCTTTGTCTACTTTCTGCCTATGTAACCTAAACTTCTTCTTTTGTACACCATTCGTCTGGTGTTATCATCTGCTCCATTTTTAACCCTTCAGACGATAGAATCCGCCTTTGAGATCTTTATGGAAATTGTAGATCTCGAAGTCTTCTTTCCAAACGTCCTAAGATGATCTAAATCTGGTATCCTAAATGATAGTTATGCTAATTGCACCAAGACAGGTGCAATATGATTGAGGTCAAAATCCTATTTGATTTTTTCAGCCATAACTTTGTTATAGGATCTCCAAATGAGATGACTTTGGTCTCTAAATAAACAAGAGACATAGAGCCACAAATATTCTTAAAAAGGTAGTTTTGAAACTCCGAATCAAGGTTTCCCAAAAATCTGTCTTGAAATAGGAGAAGGGAGTAGTTTTGAGGTTTGTCTTGGTATGGGCTCGCCACCCTCGTGGAACATGCGTTCAGATGTCACTTAGAGTGTCGGGCATGTGATCCACGAGGGCGGGGTGCCCAACATCATATGCATACTGTAATGGTTGAATTAAAAGGAATGACTAATGAGTGCTAGTGTGGTTTTAATTGTTTCTTTCAGAAAAAGAATTTATGATAAAACCCAATTTGATTAAATGTGTCAAGTGTCAATTGTTAGTTTATGCCTTGCAAATATCAAATGGTTACAATTTTAATGTATGAATGTATTATTTAATTGGTAAAAAACATTCTTTATCTTTATTTATTATGTTTATTACATTTGATGTTTTAATACTAAAGGTAAAATTCCTAAAATAATTACTGTATGGCTGAAATTATGATAAGATCATAATTGTAATATTCAATTTGTATTCATGTATTATTCCCAAATAGTTCCTAATTGTAGTTTCATTAAAAAAAAATATTGATGAAACGATAAAACTAGCACATGTTATGTTTTTCTTCTTATGAAGAAAGTAATTGATCTCTTAAATTATTATATAAAGATACTTAAACTAATTTGTGGGTGCTTATTAGAGAACAAGTTAACCGAACTAACCCGATTATAAGGATCTCAAAGAGAATATTACTTAAGTGTTTGTAGATTTCCTTATAATGATGGTTATATAATTGATCCTTAGACTTGAGATCACCAAAATATCTTATTTTGGAATTACTATGTTTTGATGCTACATATGATCTATCATATTTAGGATAATTCAGTTGGTAATACTTGAAAATAGTATGAACCATAAGGAGATAGTTAAGTAAATTAATAAAGGATTTGTCACTCTAAAGTAATTAGAGATAATATCTTACTATTCTTAATTAGTAGTGGTTTAAAGAATTCTTTGACTAAAGTGAACCGACATTGGAAAAGGTATTTCAAATATTAATTTTAAATCAAATACTAATTAACAATAATGAACATGATTAGATTAAAAAAGTAGACATTATATCCATAATTTGTCTAATTGAAAATTGGATGACGAAAGGATTAAATTGTACATCATAACCATGCATAAACACGTCAAGTCGAACTACTTTGATATTCCTGATATTTAAGTAGTCATCACATATTGCTAGACGTCAATTTTTCTCTATGATTATAAATTGTTTAATTGAAAAATTAAAGATAAATTAAAAAGAGTTTTAATTTATTTAATTTTAATTATAATTAGAATTATTATTTATAATCATTTCTAATATATTAGGAACCTAATAAGTCATATATAAAAAGCAATTTAAAAGAGAAAAAGGACTTTCAATTAAGTTATACTTAACTATACAGTTTAAGAAATCTTAGGGATCAAATATGAGATATTTGATTTTATTTAAATTAAATTAATAATAATTAGAGTTTAATTTTAATTATACTTAATGTATTTAATTTTAATAAATTAAAACCCTAATGTTTTTTTAATATAGAAATAAGTATAAGGGAGCTAGCACTCTTGCTAATTTCTCTCAAAGAGTTGAGTGTTTTTTGACTGCTCTGTGGATACTATTAAAGGATGAAAGCGTGAATAGCTCGTAGTTGACCCATCGAAAATGACAGTTCAAAAAACATACTTCTCTCTCTAAAAATCGAATTTGAAAAAAGATTTAGAAACGAAAGGATATTAGGCAGTGTTATGTAAATAGGTCGTAGTTGACACATCGAAAAACTTTCGAAAGGATTTTTAACAAGAATATTGATTCATGTATGATTTCATATTTTCTTATTTGAATTTTTTCAAGTTATTCAACTATTGGAATCCGATTGGAAACCATAAACTTTTACTTTTTTGTTGTGTCCATTATTTGATTGCCTTTTTAATAGTGCTATCAGAGTCTCATTTAATTATTTAACTTGAATTAATTGCTTGATCTTTATTGATTTGATTAAAAAATTAAGGTTGGAAATTTTGATTATTGTATTAAAGTTTATGATTTAATTATTTTACGAAACCATAGTTTGGAAAAATTTTATGTTAGACTTTTATTTACTTCTGAAAATTATTTTATTCCAATTTAATATTTCTAGAACTTGGCTTATTTTTACTTAAGCTTCTACGTTGAATGTTTCTTGAAAAAAAAAACAGACATGTAAAACTAAAAACCATAACTGCGATACATTGCCCCCTTTTACGTTTATTTTGGTTGTTTTTGTTCTGGAAAACTAAATATGCACGTCATCCTAATTCTGAATTAATTTATGATTTGTTATGGCTTTGGCTATGTTAATGGAGTATCACCGGAGGCTTCCATCACCAGTGCTGTGGGCACCTGCCCAGGGCTAACGATGAGAGGGGGGCCCTCTTTAACAACCCCCTCTCTTGCTACTTTTCTATTATCGGAAAATTTTTACGTATAGCCAAATAAATTTTAATTATGCTTTTCCAACAGTCAATGGCCTTCTTTCTAACTAACAGCAACAGACGCAGGCAACATGCAATAGCCTCCTCTCTCCTAAGAAATTTTAATGTTATAAGTTAACGTTAACTTATATACGTTAGCTTTAAATGACTTTAACGTTATAAGTTAACTAATTTTTTTTTGGAAGTAAAGATAACTTTGTAATAGTCATGCTTATAAATAGTCTTGAAATATTTAAGTGTATTTTTATCTTCTAATTTCTTTATTTTCATCAATATATGTATTTAAAGTACTCCAACTCAAAAATTAACGGAAAAAATTTTACGATTTTGTCTTCTGAGTTCTGAGTATAATTTAAAAGTAAAGTTTTAGATTTTTAATATATTTTTACTCTTTGTTTTTTATTTTTAGTATTAGATATTAAATTTTGCTATTTATTTTTTTCCTGTATCACAGATATAAGACCATTTATATATCTTTGTGATATATTTTGAAGCTGTTGGAGTTTGGCTGTGCCTGCATACTTCTTCCAATTCCATACAGGTACTTTTGTTCTTTTTCTAATCCAACTGTGTTATAGTTAGTTTACATTATGGTGTTTAAAAAGCATTTGTCTGAAAGTGAAAAAAGAAAAAAAAAACAAGTAGCATAGTTGATAGAATCTCAAAAAGGAGCAATAAATAAATTTATTAAAAGAGTAGGTTCCTTTAGTAAAAGTCTTGAGGAATTACGTGAAGGTGATTTTGAACAATATAAAGAAAACTTAAGTAATGAGATTTATATTCATGAGGATATTAAAAATCTGAGTGATGAGATTCATATTCATATGTAAACTTAAGTATATTGTCGATTTATTAGACCTTTTTTTTTAATTTCACCTGGGTCTATAAAATTATAGGAACGGCCCTGTCCATCACCACCGGCGAGTCGCCCTCCATCAGACAACAAGTGTGATAATTGCCTACAACTGAAGATGGATGAGGGGCGACGGAGGACTCCAATGGACAAGCCTTGCAAATCAAAAGTAATGGAAGCACCTACATTAGAGTAGAAAAAAGACGAAGGGAGCAGTGGTGGTGCTCCAAAAAACCTAATTCTGGAAAATAATGGGGCGTGTCAAAGCATCTGTTAGCAGTGCATGCATCCGTTAACAACAGATGTTGATTGGGGCACGTGTTATGCACACACTTCACATTATGCATGCCAGACAGTCCCTACATTTTTACTTGATTTTTATATGTTTTAACCAATAATTTTATTTTAATTAATATTATAAAGATTAAATTGGTTTAAATTCCTAATAAATTGAACAAGTTTTTTTCTAAATGTTTGAAAATTGTTTTCAAAAGATAATCATTATCAGTAATATTTTGGATTTTAATTTAATTTTTCATAAAGTTAAATTATTAAATTAAATTAGTTATCAAATCAATAATTAGAATCAAGCAAAGGTTTTAAAGGATTTCTTTCATAATTAGATTGGGTTATATATTATTAATATTATGAGATTATATTATTTTGAAAAGACTAAAAAATTTAAATTTTAAATTCTCAACTAAATATTAAGCACACGTTAAGAACGTGATAGTTGTCTTGTATTATTTAAGAATAAAATCATGGTTATATTTATTGTGAGGCTTGTTGAGCAAACTCAAGACTTCTTTAACCCAAATATGTTTTTATTTTAAATTAATGCGTCATACTTAACTAAATTTGTATAATTTGAGCAAACTCATGATCATATGAATTTAGATGTAGAGTTAGAAGTAATATACAAGATATATTTTGGAAAAAAGTTGTCACCTAATGGATCTATAAGTTATATAAGATGTGATTGATAAAATTGTTATCTACTTGATTTAAATTTAGTTAGTTTGTTAAGTAAACTCAAGATTAACTATTTTTAATCGGGTCTTACCTACTAGGAAATTATTTGATAATTTCTCGATTTAATATAAAGGGATATTATTTTGAATAAAATAGTTAGAGTAATAAAATATTATTAAAGCCCTTCTTTTATTTGATTTTACAGTGGAAATTAATACTTGCTCTTTTATGTCTTCTGATTATTAAAAGAAGATGAGTACTAATCTGACATAGGAGCATCATAGATACCAATAAGCTAACTAGACTTAATTTCTCGAATTAGTTTTGCAACTTAAGAATCATTCTTAGGTAAGAAAACAAGTTTTATGTTTTTTACATTACTATTCACCAGAGCCTAGTTCAGATGCTACTAATAAGGTTTAGGAGGGATATCAATGTTATATTGATGACATTGAACAAGCTACATGTGTGATGTTGGCTCATATGTCTCTGGAGTTTCAGAGGTAGCATGAGAACATGGATATTCCTGCTATAATTTTGCATCTCAAGGAGTTATTTGATGCACAAAGTAGGGTAAAGAGGTATTAGCTCTCCAAAGCATTACTTTAATACATGTGTTGAAGATGACTGATTATATTGAAAAATTAGGTAAATTAGGTTTTGTCATAAATCATGAGTTAAGCATTGCTTTGGTGCTGTAGTCTTTTAGTTCGAGCTTTTTACATTTCGTTATGAACTTCTATATGAATGAAAGGATATGTCATTGTTTGAACTACTGAATATGCTCAAGACTAGCGAGGGTTGCCTTAAGAAGGAACCTAGTTCTATTATTATAGTGAATTCTTTAAAGAGTATGAAAAAGGGCTATAAGAAGAATAATAACAAGAAACATAAGGCTTCTGCTAAAGTAGCAAAGCCAAAAGGTGGTCTCAAAAAGAAGAGCAATGATAAGGGTACATATTTTTAATATAGGGATAATGGAAAATGGAAGAGAAACTGCTCAGCTTATCTTGCTACCTTGAAATATATGAGGCTTAAAGGAGCTGTTTCTTCAGGTATACTTATGAATGAGATCAATTTTTATACTTTTGTTCCATATTCTTAGGTATTGGATAATGGATGTGGTTGTGATATTTGTAATAAAATGCAAATGTTAACATGGAGTAGATCACTAAGGAAAGGTGAAGTGGACCTGTGAGTTCTCAATGGAGCAAGAATTACCATTAACTATAGAAACTTGTAGTATAACTTTATCTTCCAGCCTCAATCTAAAATTAAATAATTGTTATTATGTTCTAGTTGTTACTATAAACAACATTTTTATTTCTTATTTAGATTTGAATCGATTTGTCTTTATTGTTAAGGATGAGAGTAGTTGGGCCTCGATTCGTATTAAGCATTTTTATTTATTTTTGAGGTTTAGTTTGCCTAATTTCCTAGTTAGAAATTTAATTGAGGTTTTTAGTGCTTAGTTAATAGA
>JANZLD010000003.1:28037404-28052053 GCA_026413575.1 Erythroxylum carthagenense | reverse complement strand
TGTTGATGGAAGTTACAATTTTGCAGTCCCTTTGGATGGGTTTTTCACCCTCTTAGAGACTGATTTGGTTTTTGCTTTCTTCATAGAAAATGTAGATTATCTTTCTATCTTCAAAATGAGGTATAATTTGCAATTATTGGAGATAAGAATAAAAAGTTATGAGGTTGAGAAGATGACAGTTACTGTTTATTGAGCCAAATTACTGTTCCATTGATTTTCATTTAGACTGAAACTTTGAGAGTGTTTTTACCCCGTTAAATGATTGAATTGATTTTTGCTCCCTTCATGAAACTTATAGATTATCTTTTTATCTTTCTAATGGGATAAAATGTGTCATTTTTAGACTTGTGTGCTAAAAGATATGAATTTTCAAATTCTTAGCATTGTGTAGGGAAATTTAAATTTAGTGGCAGAAACTTTGAAGCAATTTATGACCCTCTTAAGGGCTAAACTAGTTTTTCAATCCTTCATGGAAGTTGCAGAGTCTTTTTTTAATCTTTTTATTGACACTAAATTTACGAAATTTCGATTTCGGGGTGAAAAGTTAGACATTTTCAAAGTTAGAAGGTTATTTCAGTTAAAAAAAAGTATAAAATGTTCCTCGCACTCAACAGAGTGCGACACTGTTCTTCAATTTTTTATTTTTTTTATTTACTGATTTTTCAAATATGATAAATAAAACCCTTTTTCTTATTTTCTTTGTCTTTCCTCCGTCTGACCTCCGATTTTCGCGATTTTGAAGCGTTAGTTTTCTATAAAAAAATTTCTACCCCCTTTTTGGTAAAATGAGAGTATCGGGTTTTAGTCGAACTTTACAGATAATATTAAAGAGAGTTAATTTCATGACGGTTTTGAAGATGATTCCGTTTTTGGGTGATTTTGTGATCTATAGAGATCCGATTGAGACGATTTCTGATTCTATTTGACCTAAAGACATAGAATTTTTATTTAAGTGGAATCGGTTGTTAATTATGGGCCCTAAGTAGATCAATTTTATTGGAGGATAATTAGGATGAAGTTATCAAGTTTTGTTCAGATGACGATAAATTAAGTTTGATTTGAGGAATTTTTTGTGGTGAGGAATCCCTCCCTCATGGGGTGCGCGCCCAGATGTCGCGTAGGACATCGGACCCGCGACTCACCAGGGAGAGGTTCCAACAAGAGTTGTTCTTTTTATAAAGATAATGCTTATTATGGATCCTGATTACTTACAAATGGTTTGTATGAATTAGATCTTGAAAGATCAATCCTTAACATAAACAGTAAGAAAAGAAAGTTAAGTAACCAAATCCATCTTATTTATGGCATTGTAGGTTAGGTTATGGATCCTTTTGATTATGAATTATATGAAACAAGTGAATTTTGTTTATTAGGAAAGATGGCCAAACTACCCTTCAGTGGAAAGGGAGAATGTGCTAATGAGTTACTAGATTTTATACAATTAGATGTATGTGACCCTATGGCTACTTCTACTAGAGTTGGATTCTCATAATTCATTACATTCATAGATGAACATTCTAGAAGTAGCTATACATACTTAATGAAACAAAAGTCAAAATCATTGAAAATTTCAAAGAATTTAGACTTAAGGATGAGATACAAACTGGTAAAAGTATTAAGAAAGTTAGATCAAATTGAGGTGGTAAACACTTGAACCATGATTTTCTTGGTTATTTAAACCAGAATGAGATAGTCTCACATTAGACTCCTCTTGGAACTCTACAAAATAATGGAGTATCTAAGAGGAGAAATTGTACTCTATTAGATATGGTACATTCCATAATGAGTCATATAGTACTTCCTATCTCCTTTTGGGGATTGAAACTACTGCTTACCTTTTGAATAAAGTTCCATCCAAATCGATTAATAAGACTCCATATGAGATATAGACTGGTAGTGGTTTAAGGTTGTCACACTTAAAAATTTGGGAATGTGATGTGTATATGAAATGTGCAATATCTAATAAGTAAATAAGATAAATGCAAATTTGTGGGGTACTTGAAAGAGAGTATCAAATATCAATTTTACCATCCTCTTGAGAAAAAAGTGTTTGTCTTAAGACATGCTACATTCCTAGAAAGACAACTTATTGTTAAGGAAAGTAATGAGAGTGAGGTAGAATTAAAGAAGTTCAAGAGCCACAAACTTACATTCAGATGAAACAAAAACCTTAAGTTGATACATATGATGTATAAACGAGGGTTTAAGAGATACATAATTCATGAAGCACTAGTAGGTTACATCGTCCCCCTACTAGATTAAATCTACATATGCAAAAGGGGAAGGATACTATCTCGCTCATACATGATAAGCCTACTATTTTTAAAGAAGCAATGTTTGACATTGATTCTTTAAAATGACATGAAGGCATGAGATCTAAAATGGAATCCATGTACACTAATTGGATGCAAGTGAGTTTTTTAAAAGAAAAAATTGACATGGATGGTAGTGTACATATATATAAAAGCAAAGTTAGTGACTAAAGGTTATAAAAAAAAATAAGGAGTTGATTTTGATGAAACCTTTTCGTCAATAGATACACTTAAATCCATATGAAGTATGACATATGGATGTCAAAATTACATTTCTCAATGGGAATTTGCTTGAGGATGTATATATGACACAACTTGAGGGTTTTGAAACCAAGAGATTTCCTAATCAAGTATGCGAGTTACAAAAGTTTATTTATGGACTTAAACAAGCATCACAAAATTGGAATATCCATTTTGATGAGACAATTAAAGAGTTTGATTTTATCAAAACTGTGGATGAGCTATATGTCTATAAAAAGGTCAATGAGAGTGCAATCATTTTCCTCGTGTTATATATGGATGACATATTGCTAATTGGAAACGACATAACAAATGTTCTAGTCTGTAAAGATTTGGTTCTCTCAGAACTTCTCCATGAAGGATATAAGAGAAGCATCCTATATTCTAGGAATAAAGATATGTAGAGATAGATCAAAGAGGTTGCTTGGGTTATCTCAATCCACATACATAGATAAAGTACTAATTAGGTTTAGCATGGAGAATTTTAGGAGGGGATTCTTATTGATGTCACATGTGATTTCTTTCTCACAAAATGTATATCTTAAGACATAAAAACAGAGAGATAAAATGGATTATGTTTCATATGTTTTGGAAACTGGTATGTGAAATGTTATGTACTAAAACATATGTCTCTTATGGTTTTAACATAACGAGTAGGTATTAAGCCAATCTAGGTGAGCATCACTAGACGGTTGTGTTGTGAAAAACATCTCAAAGTATTTAAGAAGGACTAAAGATATTTTCTTAGTCTATAGAGGAGCTGAATTAAGAGTTTAAAAGTATTCAAATGATAGTTTTCAATTAGATCCATATGATACCAAATCACAGTCAGATTACATCTTCACTCTGATTGATAATATGGTAAATTGGAAGAGTTTCAAATAGACAAGCATTGCAATTCTAGGAAAGAGGTAGAGTTTCAATGTTAGAGGTGACAAAGGATATGGTTTGGATTAAGAAGTTCATTATTGAACTTTTAGTGGTTCCTAGCATTGTTGAGCTAATAGTAAATACTATAACAACAATGGTACCACTGCACTGACAAAGGAACTAACATCTCGCTAACAATCTAAACATGTATTCAAGAAGTTTCACTTGACTAGGGAGATAGTAGAGCGATAAGATATAACATTGGAGAGAGTCCACACTAAAGAGAATCTTTACAGATCCTCTCATTAAGCAATTGTCTCAATGATCGACATATGGAAAGATATGGTATTAGATATGTAAACGATTGACTTTAGTTCAAGTGGGAAATTGTTAGTTTATGCCCTTGCATCTAATAAGTTGGTTGCAATTTTAATATATGACATTATTATTTAATTAACAAAGACATTTTTTATATTTATGTGTTATGTTAATTACATTTGATGGTTTAATACTAAAGGTATAGTCCCTATAATAATTACTGTGTAATTGAAATTATATCATAATTATAAGATTCATTTTATATTTATACATTATTCTCAAATGATTCCAAGTTGTAGTTTCATCAAGACGGAATATTGATGAAATAGTAAATTAACACACATTACGTCTTTTTCTTATAAAGAAAGTAATTGATATCATAAATTAAAGTATGCAAATACTTAATAATTTCACAAAACCGACCTGATTATGAGGATCCTAAATGGAATATTATTTATGTATTTGCAGATTTCCTGATAATGATGATTGTATAATTTATCTTTAGACTTAAGATAACTAGATTATCTCATATATGAATTACTATGTTTTGATGCTACTGATGATCTTAGGATGATTAGTTGTTAGTATTTGCATACAGTATGAACCATATGGAGATAGTTGAGTAAGTCAATAAATGATTCATCACTCTAAATTAAAGAGAATGTTTTACTATTTTAATCAATACTAGTTTAAGGAATTCTCTAGCTAAAGTAAATTGATATTTAAAAAGATGTTTTCAATTATCAATTTAAAATCAATTATTAATTATCAATAATGAACATAATTAGATTCAAAAGAGTAGATACTATATCCATACTTTGTCCAATTGGAACATTAGATGATAAAAGGATTAATTATATATCATAACCATGCATGGACATATCAAGTCAAACCACTTTAATATTCCTGATATTTGGTAGTCATTATATGTTGCTAGATGATAATTTTGATCTATAATTATAAAATTTTTAATTGGATAATTAAAAAATTACAAGGAGCTTTAATTTATCTAATTATAATTATGAATCATAATTATAATTTATAATATGTGTCAATATATTATAAACCTAACGGATCACATAGAAAGAGAAGTTTAAATTAGAAAAATCAATTTCAATTAAGATGGATTTAATTATAAAGTTTAAGAAACATTAAAGATCAAATATAAGATATTTGATTTTACTAAAATTAAATTAATTATAATTAGAGTTTGATTTTAATTATAATTGATGAATTTATTTTTAATAAAAATTAAAACCCTATTGCTTTTTTTATATGTAAGAATAAGCATAAGGGAACTAGGACTACCACTAATTCCTCTCAAAGAGTTAAGTGTTTTTTACTGCTCTGTGGATACTATTAGAGGCTAGATGTGCGAGCTCGTGGTTAATACATCAAAAAAGTTTTGAAAGGATTTTGATAAGAATATCAAATTACGCATGATTTCATATTATATGATTCACATTTTTTAAAAAATTATTCAATTATTGGGATATGATATTGGAAATTATTAAATTTTCTTTTTTCACTGCGCCAATGATTCGATTGTGGTTGATTTTTTAATACCACCCAAATATTAGGTCATAATCAATACCTTAGATTGAAATAAAAAAAGAACTATGAATTATTGATTGGAAAACTATGAACGGACAGAAAGCCTTGATTACTCCTGGAGTATTATGATTAAATACTAAAGAAAACAAAGTGACTTAGTGGTTTCTTCAATTAAGAATATTGTATATAGTTTCTTTTAATTAAAAGGATTTATTTGATTGTATTAAAGAAGAGACAAGATCCCATGCGGTTAAAAATAATATTTTCTTTCTTTTATTATTATTTTTATCCTAACTTGCACGTTTTGTTTATTCTTTTTTAATTGTGGTTGTATGTTGTTTGAGCACTTTGTGTTCTATCCTAGTATTCTTTGTTTAAATAGTTGTCCATTCTTACCATATTTACTTCATTATTAGTCTTATATTTGTTTTGGATTTATGATATTATTCATGTGCATTAGTTTATTAACTTTTAAGAATTTATTTGTTTACGATATTATTCAACATTTTATTGTTGGATTTGGCATGTAGGTTGGTTGTAATTCTCTTAAACAACAACTCACAACTTTCTGAAGTTGTTCAATAATATTATGCCTTATCAAATGAATTCTAGTTTAGAAGAAGAAAACTATAAAAATGAAATATTAGTCTATATAGTCGCTTCTCTTGAAATATTAACATTAAGATTATTTGCATTTACTTTTGTGTTTTTCATTATGATACAAAGTAATAACAAACCTTTATTTTTAATTTAAGGTACTTTATATAAAACTTAAAATCTTATTATGTTAATATAATATGGGAAGTTAAGAAAGGCATGTCGGCGTACTTGACTAATGAAGCAGAAAGTACGGGAGTCACATCTCTAAATAAATTGTACGCCAGAAGAAGAAGAGGACTATTTAATGGGTTAGAGCACCCTGTTCCTATTAGGGTGTTCCAACTTGGTTCTAGTTAATATTACCCAAACATTTGTGTGGATCCCACATAAATATATGGATGAGATTTAATGAAACAAGATAGGAACTGGTTAATTGGAACAAAGGATTTGATACCTTATCTAATACCATTCTTTAGTTGTTCTGACAATTTCTTGTTTTGTTTGTCTTTTTTAATATCAAAACCAGGACTAACGTCTCTTTATTGCTAATTATTATTAGCATCCAAGGTTAATAGTTAAAAGAGTATATTTTTATATTAATTCAATCAATCCATATCTTACTAAAAAATATGGAAGAGATAAATTAATTCACCTTATTATCATAGTTTAATGTGATTTTGTAACTTTAGTTGGCATAAAGAGATATATCAATTGAATGGTTTGCAATTGATCCAACAACATCTTGTACTAAATTAGATTAAAAAATAATTATGTTAACTAAAGAAAAGAGAAGGAAGGTGGCATATGGTACGTCTAAATATGAGGGCAGACATATAATTAGGGACACATATGTGGTTGAGGTTTGAGAATGAAGGTGGTACCTGAAAGTGCCATGCATGCGTTCAATGGACCTAGTTTTATAAAATCAAATAACAATCGCTACTTTTCAAATTAACTATACCTTGCCTGCCATATTTCTTTTAGTTAGTCATATTATTTTCTTTATTGCTTCTTTTTTATAAAATCAAATTTTATAAATAGTGATTGAATCATGTATTATATTTATGCAATAAGAAATCCAACTGTCCATTCTAATAATGTGATTTAACTTATGCCTTTTCTTAACTATAATAAATAAAAGACATTCTTATATTTTTGACCACCAAACTAAATTACTATTAATTCTATGAAAGACATTTATGGCTCGATCTATTAAAGTCATACCTGAATCTATGATAGTGTTTATAAAGATTGATTCCCTCTATGCCTTTCTATTCTTTTAATTGTTTCCATAATGGTTCAAAACCCTCTTTTGTGATAGTGTTTTTAAACATACATACAACCAACCAATATGTCTATTGTAGCATTTTATTTTAAGGAGAGAGGGAAAAGATCTTGGACCTATTTGAGGCCAACTCCTTAATACCTATAACCATTATCTTAGGCTCTTTTCATTGGACTTAAATCCATTAGTGACAAGGGCTACTAAATAATCTAACAGTCTCCCACTTAGCCTATGTTGCGACTTGGTGATTCAACAATAAAACTTTAAGTGAACACAATATTTGGAATCAATCAAGTTATCCTGAATTGAATTAAAATGATGGGATCATGGTGGTCACAAGTTATACAACATGAATCCTTCCATGAATTACATAATCAACTCAACTCATAAAACTCAAAGTGGGTAATTCTGTAATTGTTATCTCATATAAACAATTATTGTATACAATATAATATAGATAACAAGTAAGTAAGCAAAAATACAGCTGTAATTGAATTCACAAGTGTCAAAAAAATTTGAACAAGACAATTATATGTATATATACATGTCAGAACGTTATACTAATAATAACTTATCTATAATGCCTATCCGTTCAATATGGTCAATAAATGTTTTAGATAGTAAGCCTTTAGTTAATGGATCCACTATTATTAGATCGGTACCAATATGCTTAGTTGACACTGTATGTTTTTGCACTTCTTCTTTCATAAACAAGTACTTCAAATCCATGTGTTTCGCATCCTTTGAATACTTATCATTCTTAGAGAAGAAAACGACTGTAGAATTATCATAATAAATTCTTAACGGTTTAGCAATACTATCGACAATGCCAAGACCTAAGATAAAGTTCTACAACCACAATCCATGAACCGTGGCCTCAAAACACGTCACAAATTCAACCTCTATAGTGGAAGTAGCAATGACATACTACTTTCCACTTTTCCATGAAACTACTCCTCCAACTATTAAGAACATATAACCGAATGTAGATTTCTGTGAGTCTATACAACCAACATAGTCTAAATTCGAGTAAACTATCACTTTGAGATGGGTTGATTTTCTATATGTGAGCATATAGTCCATTGTGCCTTGTAAATATTTAAGGACTTTCTTTGCAGCTTTCTAGTGGTCCATTTTAGGATTGCTTTAATATCGGCCTACCATTAGCAAAACTGATATTTGACCGAGTGCATGTTTGAGCATACATTAAGCTCCCAACTGCTGATGCATAAGGAATAGACTCCATTTCCTTATGTTCCAAATTGTTTTGTGGACATTGTATTTAACTAAATTTGTCCCCTTTCTGAATTGGAACTATCCTAGTGGAGCACTTTTCTATTTTAAATCTTTCTAACACTTTCTCGATATAACCTTTCTGAAACAATCCTAATAATCCTTGTGATCTATCACGAAATATTTCAATTCTTATCACATAGATGCATCAACCATATCTTTCATTTCAAAATTATTAGAGAGAAAATTCTTTACATCATGTAACAAAACCATATTATTAGTAGCAAGAAGAATATCGTCAACATATAGGACTAATATAATGAACTTGTTCCTACTAACCTTCATATAGATACACTGATCAATGATGTTCTCTACAAAATCATAGGATGTAATGGTATCATTAGCTTAAGATACCATTGTTGGGAAGATTGTTTCAGTCCATATATTGACTTTATTACTTTACACACTAATCTTTCCTTTCCTGTAGTCACGAAACCTTCCGATTGATCTATATAAACTTCTTCTTCTAAGTCATCATTTAGAAAAGTGGTCTTTACGTCCATTTGGTGAAGCTCTAAATCATAATGAGCCACTAAGGCCATAATAATTCTTAAAGAGTCCTTCTTTGAAACTGGAGAGAAGGTCTCTTTATAGTCAATGCCATCCTTTTGATTGTAACCTTTATAAACAAGTCTAGCTTTATACCTTTCAATGTTGCCTTGTGAATCACGTTTGGTCTTAAAGTTCTATTTATAACCCACTTGCTTTTCACCTTTCAGCAACTTAACTAATTCCCAGAAATTGTTTTCATTCATTGATTTTAACTTTTCTTTCATAACATTGAACCACTCTTTAGAATTGCTACATTCTATGGCTTGTTTGAATGGGAATGGATCTTGATCAATGCTCAATTCACATTCATGATCAAGTGAGTAAACTTTATAGTCACTCAAAATAGTTGATCTTCTCTACCTTACAAACCTTCGTAATGTTATTTCTTATGGCATCACTTGATCATTTGTAATTTGTAACATCATTATCTAGTTCTTCATTAATATGTTCAATTTGAGGAATTGGAATATTAATATGTTATTCCACTAAATTACGTATCCGTAATGCAAAAGGAAGAATAACAACCCGTGGAATCATATTTGATGTATTAGTTTCTACTCGACTCTCGTGAATATCAACTTTTTTGGATTCTCTACTCCTACTGATTTGACCATTCTCAATAAACCGAGCATTACTATATTCGACTATTCTTGTACAATAGTTAGGACAGTAAAATTTGTACCCTTTGACTTCTCAGGATAGCTAATGAAATAGCCACTAACAGTTCTCGCATCAAGCTTCTTTTCATGTAGATTGTACAACCTTATTTCTATTGGACAACCCCAAATGTGAAGGTATCACAAACTAGGTTTTCTCTTGTCCACAGTTTATAAGGTTTCGTAGGAATTGCTTTACTAGGAATCCTATTAAGCAGATACGCAGCAGTCTTTAACGTGTGCATCCACAATGATAAAGGTACAGTACTATAAGTTAACATACTCTTAACCATATCCATAAGAGTACGATTCCATCTTTCGGCCACACTATTTTGTTGCGGCATACCAAGCATTATATATTGTGCAAAACGACTTGCAAGAAACTTTGCAAATGGACTTGGACGTTGCCTACTTTCATCAAAATATCATAATATTCACCACTTCTATCTGACCTTACAATCTTTACTTTTTATCTAGCTGCCTTTCTACCTTAATAACAAACACCTCTAGGATGTCCATGGATTGAGACTTTTCATGCAGTAAATAGATATAACCATATCTTGAGAAGTCATAAAAAAGGTAATGAAATATTTTTCACTGCTCCAAGAAGGAACGTCGAAAGGACCACAGATGCTAGTGTATATTAACTTAAGTAGTTTGGTACTTTTTATGGCAAGATTCTTCGATATATGTCTGGTTTGCTTGCCTTAAATATAATCCACACATATATCCTAGTCAACAAAATCCAATTGATGTAAGATTTCATTCTTCACTAACCTCTGCACCCTTTCTTTGGATATATGACCTAATCTTTTAAGTCACAAAAAAGCAGAACATTCATTATATACACTACGTGTACTTCCTATAATATGGTCAACATGAAATAGAGATTCAGCAAAATTAACATCAAGATAGAAACGATATAAACAATCAATTAAAGTACCATAACCATAATAGTACTTGTGTTTATATAAAGAAAACACACCGTTTCCAATCTTAAAGTTAAAATCATCATCTACCAACTTTGTAACATAAATTAAATGCCTAGCACAGTCAGAAACATAAAGACACTTTTCTAGATCTAGGTGACACCCAGTGTCTAAGATCAATCTGTACGTCCCAATGCCCTCTATTCGTGCCTTCTTTCTGTTCTGCATATACAAGAATTTTCAATTCCTTGTATGGGTTGGATTGAAAGAAATCCCCGTTTAACATGTGACACGTGAGTAGTTGCACAAGAATCTAACTACCAGGTATTACTAAGCAGTTCAATAAGGTTTGATTCAAAACATACTAAGACATAGCATGTAACTTTCTTTTCGAACAAAACCTTGCTTTTAGAGCAATCCTTCTTGAAGTGACAAGGCTTCTTGTAGAAGTGGCACCTCTTATCTTTATGGATTTAACCCTTATTAACTTTACTAAGAGCTTTGTCCTTATCTTTGCCTTTCTTTCCTAGTTTCTTCTTGCTGCTACTAGCTCCTTGATGAAACGTGAGATGAATGGAGTCTTCCTTCATTTTCTTTAATTTCCCTTCCTCCTAAACCAATGTGGCCTTAATCTTTTAAAAGTTCCATTTTTCCTTAATGGTGTTATAATTCACCTTAAACTGGCTGAAATTAAGAGGAAGTGAGTTGATAATGAATTGTATAAGGAAGGACTCACTTATATCCATACCCATAGATTTCAGCTTTGCAACTAGATTTGACATATGTGTTACATGACCATGAATTAGATTTGACCAATAAAACTTTTTGGTCGTCAGCTCAATCATTAAAGTCCGTACTATGGACTTGTCAGTTATATCAGATTGAGAGTATTCCTTAAGCTTCAATACGAACTCCTTTGCATTGACAACTTTACATTTTCGGTGATCATCATTCGCATCAAATTCAAGCTCAGCCTATTGGACCATTCCTAAGCCTCATAATAAGACTTATCAGCTTCAAAACTAGTCTTAGTTATGACTGTGTGCCTTGTGTCTAAAACTATGGCCAAGTCCAAATCCATTACACCAGTTGGAACTAGATTTGTTTGGACTAATCCGGATAATTCAGACCATTGAACTTGATTAAGTCATTTCCTAAAGTGAACAAATTAGTAGATGCTGCAAATACAACATATAACCTACGCATTAATGCTTTGATTAGACCTAAATAGATTCAAACTAATAATAACTTTGATTTTGTATTTAAATTCTCCTTTAGGTGATATTTAAATACATAGTTGTAACCTATAATGATGCCAATAAAATTTACTATAATGGAGAATCAATCATATTCTAGTCAACATGTATGTTATCTTTGGATATACAGTCATATTAAACCAGAAAAATGTTAATAAGTCCCTTTAATGTCATTAATTATAAGCAATGGTCTACATTTGGGTGACCTCCTAGTGTTATAATTAATAATCTCAATTGTTTAGTTTAACCTTTATGTTATTTTAATAACATCATATCATAATGAATAATTGAAACATTCATAATTAAATTATTAATATTTTCAAGCTAGGCCATTTTGATGACTATCAAGCTTTCCATGTAATAGACATTTAATTGGACAATTATCATACATGACAAATTTTAATTTAATTAGTTTGGTTACTTTGGTGACGAACAAACTATTCTAAATTACCATAATGTCATGTAGCACATTCAAAATATAATAAGAGAATGTAATTCCAAGGATGGCATAATATAAATTCAACATATAATGGCTTTTGACCTCAAAAAGTTGGAGCATTTTCTTTCTGTTAGGGTGTTTCAACTCTATATTACTTAATTTTGTTCACATATTTATATAGACCCTGCATAAATGTGTGGATGAGATTTAATGAAACATGATAGGAATTGGTTAACCGGAACAAAGGATTTGTTCCCGATCTCAAAAGCCAAGAGAAGAGGGTGATATTCATTTATAATAGGTAAAGAGAATATCAAGTTATTAAATGAGATTTTCTTATACTTCATCTATGCATTATTTAAACCCCTTAAAATTAATTTTTGATTTACTATATTTTATAATATTTATGAAATCGACTCGAATCTAACGTTATGAATATCGTACCGAAACTGGTACTAGATTTAGTTCTAGTATGATACTGTATCGGTATAGGTTAATATCGGATACGCAAAGAGATATTCATTTGATAGTATCAACAAAGGGTCTGGCTAAACAATACTGAGAATATTTGAGGGTTTTGAAAAACTCGAAGGCCAAAGAAATTTCGTCAAATTCCTGTTTTATTGCGGTTGCTTCAAACTGAGATTTACAGGTGCTTATTTGAAAGTAATTGGATTAGCAACTATGATTTTCAGAATCTGGTCATAAGTAGAAAAATTAAGTGCGTAGCAAATAAATCAATATTATAAATTTGTTAACGCAGTCCGACACACATTACCTACATTTGCAAGGCCCTTACTTAGATTAATCAACTTTCACTAAACTACAATAAGCTTATACAAGGCTATTACAGAGTCGACATCACTCACTTCTTGACACTATCCACTTATACTCACATCCTTAAAAGTTATCCCACACCCAATAGGATGACCATCTCATGTTAACCTCAATAGAGGATTTTGAAACAACAAATGATAACAAAGAAAATAATATCTCAATTGATTAAATCAAGAATTATAAGAAACAAAAGAACATTTGAGTCATAGAAGACTCCTCTAAGTGTGGAGCTGCATTAAACCGTGGTCTTGAGGTGTCGGCAAACAAAAACCTATTGTGAACCTTTTTAGTCGATCGCTGAAAACATTATGTAGAACAATAACAAAGAATAAGTAGATAGAATGTTGTAATTAATTTCTCAAGCACACCAAAAACATGGCTAGAATTCAATTCCTTCTAGGATTCCTTCCTTTCACCAATATAACAACTTCTAAAATTCTACATATTCCAAGATAGTAGAATCCTATACTAAGTCAACTTCCTTGTCACAAAGATATCCCAAATAAATTAAAATATAAATAATGTCAAAAATAAAATATAATATCTCAACAATACCCTAATAGGTTTCAATCGACTCCAAACTCCAAACAATCACTTTTCACTGTTATTGATAGGAGATCCATGTATTTTAATGCTTCAACTATGACTTGGACTTTAGAAGTTACAGGCAATGAGGAAAATGGAATAGATATAGTTTTAGCTACAAAGATAGCTCCTTTTGAATACAAAGATAGCTCCTTTTGAATTGGCTATGATGAAACTAATCTAGTATAATAGGTCAACATTCCATATATTATAATTCGTACATATAAGTTATAGTTCACTCTTCCAAGACTTGTTGATGCTTTCTTTTAGCAGCTTTAAAATAATTATCGTGAGGCTCTGAAGCCAGTTTCTTATGTACTAGGATATCCTTGGTTATATTGCTTGAGTCAGACCTTAACGTACAAGAAGCACTCCACTAATCAAAAGACTAACAAATGGTAAACCTCTACAAAGTAACAAAGAAAACACGAGAGAAGAGAAGAGATTGATCAATGATGAACTAAATCAAAAACTTAAAGAAGCTCGAGAAAAAAAAAAGGGGAAGATAGAAATTCATCCAAGGAAAAAAGAGGCAAAATCCTGAAAAAGAGAGTAATTATCTCTTAGAATAGTTATCTTTTTTATTATTCAAAAGCACAAAACTTTTATTAAATTTTAATAGAAGATGCAACCTTAAATTTATTAGTAAGTTGTTTTAATACATAAAAGGATTAAACCCTTGTCAACAGAAAGATAAAAGATAAAAGTTAAGAATCCGTTTGGTTCTACTTCTGTTTTTTGTTGCAATTTTTAGTTTTTAGTTTTTATTTTTCTTTCAAATAAAAATAAAAACCTGTTTGGTTGATAATGTTAATATAGTTGATTTTTATCACTGATAATAATTACATTTTAGATAAAAATTAAAGATAAATTATTTTTAATTAAATAAATTTATTTAATCTCTTATATAATATTTATTAACA
>JANZLD010000003.1:27898069-27917236 GCA_026413575.1 Erythroxylum carthagenense | reverse complement strand
TACAAACATGGGCAAGGACTATAATGCCCTCCTTTACTTAGCCTAAAACCTCATAACTCAAGTGTCGTGACCATTGTTCCCTTAAACATTTTTACCCTTCCAAAACCATTATTCCATGCTAAACTTAATTAAATCCAAATTTTCCATTAATACTCTCAATAAAATCAAACCATGCCATAAATCACAAATCAAATTAATTCATACTTAATAATATTAAGAAAACAAGTTTGGGGTCCAACACAAATCATGGGAATTATACCAACTTGATGTTTATAATGCTTTCTTATATGGAGATCTTGATGAGGAGGTGTACATGACACCACCACCTGGATATTTTTCTTCCACTGACAATCATGTTTGTCACCTTCACAAACCTCTTTATGATTTGAAGCAAGCATCACGCTAATGGTTTGCTAAATTTTCTAATGCTATCCTTCAATTTGGGTTTACTCAATCAAAGACAGATACTTCCCTCATTATCTATTGTCAAGGTAATTCCTTCACTAAGTTGCTTGTATATGTGGATGATGTTAGCAACAATAATGCAGATATTAAAGCACTTAAGAATTATCTAGATGCTAGCAATAATAGTGCACATACTAAAGCACTTCAGGATTATTTGGATGCTTGGTTTCACATTAAAGATCTTGGTCTTCTAAAATACTTCCTTGGCTTTAAGGTGGCTCGATCTTCTAATGGCATAGTTTTATCTCAATGCAAATATGCATTAGATATTTTGCAAGAGGCAGGTCTCCTTAGTAACAAACCTTTAAATTTTCCTATAGAACAGAATCACAAAATGGCCTTGGATGATAGTGCTATATTTGATAATCCAGGGGCCTATCAACGTCTTGTTGAATGACTCATTTACTTGACAATCACTCTACTAGATATCTGTTACTTAGTTCATATTCTCTCTTAATTCATGCATCAACCTCGTCATGACCATTAGGTAACAGCTATTTGTGTCCTAAGATACCTTAAATTTGCCCCTGGACAAAGGAAATTTATACCATCAAAATCTGATCTTTAACTTCATGCTTACCGTGATTTCGATTAGGCTAGTTGTCTAGTTACTTGATGCTCACTTACTGATTACTTTATTCTTTTGGTTGTTCTCCAATTTCTTGGAGACCTAAGAAACAAACTATTATTTCTCGCTCTTCTGCTGAAGCTGAATATTGTTCTGTGGCAACTACCGCTTGTGAACTTATTTGGCTTTGCACTTTACTAAATGATTTGTTGATTCCTATTTCTTCATCTCCTCAATTATATTGTGACAATTGTGTTTCCATTCACATAGCTGCCAATCACATGCATCATGAACGCATAAAACATATTGAGATCGACTGTTACTTTATTTGAGACTATATCAAATCAAGATCCATTGCTACCGCATACATTCCTTCTAAACTCCATCTTGCTAACCTCTTCACCAAAGCTCTCGGTTCTCATCAATTTTCATCTCTTGTCGACAAGTTGGGCATTCACAACCTCCATGCTCCGACTTGAGGGGGTGTATTAGCAATAGTCAACTGTAAATATTCAATTTCCATATTTAACGTCCTTGATTTATGGCTTAATCTGTGTATTGATTTGTATCATATTTTAGTTTCCTTGATTTAAGAGCTAATTCAAGCTCCTTCTTATATATAAGAATATCATTTATCAGTAATGAAAAACAAGAGTAAAACATCTCTTCTTTTATATTTTGGCAAACCTTATCTCAATTAGAGTTTGCGTAAAGTCACTATGACCACTCCTTTCATTATATCACTTGGATGGAGTTGTTCTTGTTTTAAACAATCAATTTGATTCACTTATTCTAACATTAAGCAATCAATATTTATGAGATGATATATGATTCTTCAAGATTCCTTATTCCATCATATCTTAGAAAAGCAAGAAATAAATTTTATTTTTACTGTCATCCACATAATTGAAGCATCATGCTATATCTTTCTATTGTTTTAAGATTATTTGGCGTTTCCACAATCTCACTGGACTTCTCTCTATGCTAATAATAGTACTAGTATGCAAATCACTATTAATCATGTTTATCATGAACATACTAAATATAAGTTGACCGTCATTATATTCGTGAAGTTGTGACTAATCATCATGTTTATCTTCTTTATGTTTTCACGATCCTATGCAGAAATATTCACCAAAATTGTTTCAAACGAGAAGCATAAATTTTTTATTGACAAATTAATGTTTCTTAATCAATCAACGTCAATTTGGGGAGGATGTTACCGTAAATATCTCGTGTTCAGCTTTTATTTTGTATCTACCGTTATCATTTTTAGCTATCTATTCTCGTTTAATTAATCAACTATTTGTATTATAGTAAAGAGAGGCAATCTGTCATAAATCGTTTTGTAAATTCGTTTGTATATAAAAAGAGTAAAAGTGAAAAAGGACAGCAAAGTCCATTTACCTACATGTTATTCTCACTCTTACAATATACAAATTGGAAATTCCATCCAGCGAGTTGTCAGCTTATGAAATCAGCCAACCGGTCAAGAGTGATGAAAAGCTAATTGATTCCCATCCTTCGTTTTGGTCCTAACATAAGACGAGAATGATCATCGGACCGCAATATTTACATGTGAGTAGTTTTGGCTTTTATAGCGTCCAACATGCAATCAGATAAGGGCTATTGGTATCCAAAGGACATAACTTGGAGTCTATTTGTATGCATTCGAACCTCTAAACAAAATCACTTTGCATTGAAGTCGGCAGTGCAATTGCGTCCATTGAACTCTCCATATGAGACATGTGCATGCAAGCGCCTCAATGCCTCTGTTATGGTGAAATTAACGAATGTGGCCACTCCACTCCAGTATTCTGTACGAGCCACTATTCTCATGAACAAAATTGACAAGAGTACAAGACACAGGCTAGGTGGACTCTTTTTTTCTTGGATTAACAAGAACATGACTTAAAACAATGTGGCATTCATGAGATCCGCGACATTTAGAAAGCCATCAGGTACTATATGAGTTTCATGCTTCAAATCAAAAGATTTCACCATGAACATTCCATAGGCATTAAAGAAGAACGACTACGGACATTTCGCCTTGTTCTACGAAGAACAATTGTATGTGTTAGCATCGTAAGCGCGCCTATGAATTTATTATTTGCTGAACAATGACAAACAACAACTTAGAATTAATTTTGATGGCACATTTCTGTCATAAGTTCAGGTTCCATGTGATCCTTGCTAGTAGATCTCTAAACTAATCCGGCAATCTTCTTGACATAACTCAACTCACGTTCATCTCGATATTATTCTCACCCATGTCAGTGAAATATACCCGCTGAGATTAAGATCTTTCACGATCTTGCAATAACTAAGCAGGTCTTTACGTCTGCTACCTTGATAATCATTTTCCGTATGGTTTGTCAGAGTTTGGACCATTTTCCCAAATTAATCTGTTTGCGTTTTAGCTCAATAAGCATATGAGAGTGGATATAGCGTTCGAGTGTAACTATAAAAATTAATTGTACTAATCAATCATGTACGATACCACATGATCATTGTTCTATCAGTAGTTATAAGTTCACCAACACTAGCTATAGGACGCTTTTTCCACATGGAAAGCCCAGAAGTATACGTTTTATGAGACTGAGTCGATGAAGATTTTCCTTACGCATGTGGGAATTTCAACGAACGTAAAAAGAAGGGACGAACATGAAGCAAGACCGTGCTAAACAATGGATCATCGTTGAATTAATGTGATTAGTTGAAGATAATTTCATTTATAAATTACGTCATAAAGCATACTTGTGTTATTAGTCAATTGAACAAAAATTATTTACAAATTTTTGCTTTGGTTCGCAAGATAAGAGACTTGCACAAATCCTAAAATTTACAAAACTCTTTCTACACTTTTTTTTTTTTTTATTGATTTCAAAATTCTCTTATTCAACTTTTATCTTTACGAGAAATCATCTCATAGAAAGGAAAGGTTGTTTATAATTGATAATCTTCTCCTAACCCTTGCAAAACAGAAAATCTTGCGTACTAAGACAACCTCTTTTTTAACAGTCGCAAGTTTTAACATTCTTAATTATAACTTTTTATATTATTATGTTATTTTGTGTGTTTATCCAATATTACTTGTCAAATTTATAGGCAATCATAACGACGTTCAATTTGAAAATTGGCTGTTAGTATTATAGTCTATATCATAGAATAAGTCAGAAATACTGTTTATTTTATAATTTTCTTATCAGTACAAGAGATAGCACTTAAATTCCATTATTATGTTAAACAGACAATTTAGTAATTAAGTGACGCTGCCAGAAGAACCGGTTTTGGAGACCCATACCAGTTTTTTGGTTTAAAATGAACCCTTAAGTACTCAGTAAATAACACTTAAGTACTTAATAACACTTATAACATTCTTATTTTCCTCAGTAATTACTCTGGGTTTATAGATATCTTGTATTTCCTTTCATTTAGGAGCCCGACTACAATTATAATATTTTTGTACATAGTTTGTTCTACTTATTCATCTTGCTATATAAACTTTTTTTATGCTCAACTAAAAAAAATTGTACTAATACCTCCATATTTAGGTAGATATCTTGGATGTTTATTAAAAAAAAGAGAGATTTTTTTAATTTTGAAAATATGAAAGATCTTGATCAACAGTTTCTAAGCAATTTAATGGCTTAAAATTATTTACTCTTTATAATATTCTTAGTCATTTTTACTCATAAATTATAATGTTTATACATCAATTAATTTTTTATATATAATTCTATGAATATTTTAAACATACATTTGATTAATTTTATCATATATTTGATATTGTTGCAAAAATTAAATATTGTTAATCATATATTTCAACAAGAAATGCTTTCACTTACTATACTTCTTTACAGTTCACTTGTAACATTTCTAATAGACATTATTTAATTTTCACATATTCAATATGTCGATTAGTGAAATGATCCATCTTCCAACTTTTTTATTAAATTTACAACAAATATTTTTTCAACAGCTTTTTTATTAAATTTACCAATAACTATTTTCTCAACTCTAAACGATTCATAAGAAAAAGTGTTATTGGAATCGAAAACAAAATTCTTCAACTTAGTTGAAATTAGTTTTGAGTTCTATGATTATTATTTTCTATATTTTATCCAATACTTATATGGATAAGATTTGTGCTAGGATTATAAATGCGTCAACTGAATTTGACTTTAGCTCTTTCTTACACAACTTTAGGATTGGGAGACGAATAACTTGCTTCCTATGTATGTTTCAGCGAACTGAAAGTAACTTAGTTGGCCATTGATTTTATAATTTAGCTTATGAATCAGATTTTTGAAAGAAAGCATTTCACAATTTTCACTGATGATGGAACAAATGTACCCTGAACACTCTTCCTTGCTCCGATTTCCAAGTCCTTCCTAACGTCGACAGGCCGACTTGTGCCACCAATCTCGCCAGAAAATCTTCAAACTATCCCATTACCATGTGAATTGACCATTACGTTATCGCTTCAATAGTTAATAGAAGTTTCAGTATCCAAGTAATTAAGTTCACTACGTAGAAACAAAGACCCAGGTTTTAGTTAAAGTGACAAAATTAACGTCCTTGTCAATCGACAATTGAAGCCACAGGGATATTAAAGGTGTGTTTCTAGGATTAGGGACCGTTTTCAACCGCGAACACAAATTGCGATAATTAGTCAAAGAGGAACCACAGAGTGAGGGTTCGAAATCTGTGAAATATTGCAACGATAACGAGACAACACGTGCCCTTCTCACGTCGTGACCTGAAATGTGGAAGAGCATGGGAGTATTTAATCCAACTGGTCAACATTGTCATGCAGGCTCCTAGTTGCTACGAAAATTTTGCATATAGTTCCAAACATCGAGTAATCCTCTTGGCTCTTGCTTGCTTGGAGCTAACTAGACATGAACGTATGGTTTTTTTTTTTTTTTTGGGCTAAATCTCAATATTTGTACGAGGGGTTTTTAAGTTGCTGTTTGGGACCGCTGTAAGAATTCAAGTGACAAGAAGTAAAAAGATAACGTGGGCTTGCGTGCTGAGACTGACACGATTTGGCCCGTATGGCTGAAAAACATCTTAAGCCATTTAAACACGACCCCAGTTTGGGGACACTCAGAGAAAGACAGTATGGCGTATCTCTATAACAAGATTCCTATCTCTCTTTCAAAACCCTATTTAATAACAAGCTCTATAGCCCACTGCTTTCTCCCATGCACATGTCTTCTTTGCCACCATCACCGTTTCCCTAGTCCTCTTTCGCATTTTCTCTCTGCCTACTTGCTCATGCCTACCTTCCCATTTTGTCTCTAAAATCTGTCCACCTCGTTAGGCTCTTTTACCCTTGTTTTTATATCCATCCTAACTCTCATTTTGTGTTTCTCTCTGACAACCCACTTCACCATTTTGTCTCTCAAGCATGAGCTTAGCTACAGCTGCTTCTTAGTTCCTTTCCATAACTTCGGTTAACATAACTGACAGTTTTTTCTTTTTAATAGTCTACCAATAATGTCAAGCCGAAGATCTCGTTCAAGGCAGCCAGGCGTTCCGAGGATTACTGATGATCAGATCAACGATCTTGTGTCCAAGTTGCAACAACTTATTCCTGAGATTCGCAATAGGCGCTCCGACAAGGTATATAGGTTTATCTTTTTCTCTCTTTCTCATTCTCTCTTTATATCTTTCTCCATTCCATATTTGTGTGGCCTTCATTCAATATAGTAGATAAGTCGTATAATTCCACAGCCTCATTTATTTTCTTGTAGCACATTTAGCTACTACAACTTGAGGTGTGGGACTCTGTTGTTCCCTAGCTATTAACTGTTCCTCATATATATATATATTGAGAGAGAGAGAGAGAGAGAGAGACAGAGTTTCTTATGCTTATATATGCTTAATTACGCTCAAGCTTACTTCAGTCTTCAGCTAAATCCCTAAAGTCACTAATGTTCTTTGACTTGCTTATCCTGAACAGGTTTCGGCTTCAAATGTGCTGCAGGAGACTTGCAACTATATTAGGAACTTGCACAGGGAAGTGGATGATCTTAGCGACCGATTATCAGAACTTTTGGCTTCAACTGACTCCAACAGTGCTCAAGCAGCCATAATTAGGAGTTTACTTATGTAATATAGAGTACTATATCACCCACCTTTAGTCTTGGCACTTCTTTCTCCACCGCTAATTCTATATATATTAGGGAGGCCAGGACAAGGAAAAAGGGTTTAGCATGGTCTTGTACCATTAAGTTACCCTTTTAAAACACTACTTACAATAGTAATTATTAATCCATGTAATAAAAAGGGGTACATGTGCGTGTACTTTTCATCAAATTTGCTCTACGGTTTTAAAGCCAGCATATTTAATGCTATCGTTGAATATATTCAATTTATTAATAGTGATGATTGTGATGGCTATGCTGCATATAAGCTGCATTTTGTCTAATCGTCAAATTAAGAGGCTTCCCTACTGCTTTTTGAGACTCAGTTACTTTTGCTATTCTTTCTATTAAACCTCAGAATTGGTGGACCCGAAATTGTCAATCTTTGAAAATGACAGCCGATATGCTAACACGTGACTTTGCCCCACACTCTTCTCTGCCTGAATGAGCCCGTCATATATTTTTTTTTGGTAATTTAGAAAAAAATGAGCCCGTCATATTAATTTATATATTTTGCATTTTTCTTTATAATTACGATAGTTTTTGGGCAAATTGAAGGTGATAATGTGAGAAAAATGCATGTAGCCAGGAGAAATATAGGGAGAGGAATTAACTTGGATGTTGTATTTCATAGCAAAGCGTAAATATTCTTCATTAAAACTTAAATCTTGGTCCTGAATTCACTTAAAACTTAAAAGTTTGATGATGAACTTAATTCTTGTGTCTTTCCCACGTTTATTTCAAGTTTAGATGCTTAGTTTCAAGATCTTATACAGGTGTTTAGGTTTTTTCTGGAATGCACTGAATTCACTTTTTAGAAAGGATAATACTAATAGATGGATTATTGAAGTAAGCAACAAGATAATCAACATGCATGCATGCTTGCATGCCGTGGTAATCACCTTCAGCCAATACTTGGCCACATTGGAAATAAAGCAAGTATAGATGTTGAAAGGCCTAACTTATCCTCAAACTTAACTTGAAAGAGGCGATTTACATATTATTATAAATGATTGAATGTATTTATATTTATCCAATATGAGATTCTTGACATACCTTTTTAGCTTAAAATAGGGTTAGATATCTGTTAGACATATTAAACAAAAGATCATAATCGAAATCGAGACAAACAAGTTTTAATACTATGTTAAAAAATCTAACTAATCTAAAAAATTAGCTTAAAAGAGAGATTTGTACACTGTTATAAATGGTTAAATGGAGTCACCTTTTTTGCTGTCCTCGTGGATGCTCTCGACAATAGATGTATCATTATCATGCAATGGGCTCACAGGAATTTCATGTAAATTCTACGTCCCATTCAAGTTCCAAGAAAAGAGGTGAAAGGCTGAATTGCCGTAGACATTTTACATGTTATCGCGCCATTTGTCGGTTTTCAGTAAGCTAGATAGGCCCGAATTAGGGGGAGGAGTAGTAACTATGGGCTTCATGCGGCCGCCATTCTACGACAAAAGACATGCAAAGACGAAAATATCTTGGTCTTTGACTATGTGATAATTAGTGTGTTGGACATGCTGTATGCTATTGCTAGGCAGCGACTCGTTTGCCTTTATTTTTTTCTGTGTTTTTTGGGTGATAAAAATAGAGACATAGAGAGAGAGAGCAAAGTAATCCGTAAGAATATTGCATTTATCACGTATATCTACACTTATTTAGACCCATTTACCTGAATTACGTTAATGCCATAACTTTGGACTCGTGAAACCTTATAAGAATCAACACAATCATTGTTAATTAAGTTGATGCATTGTACATTTCTTCGATGGTTGATGAAGAGTTTTGAAAATGGAAGGCATCCATAGTCAAGAAAATGGCGACTTATCACATAAAACTAAACATTACATAAATAAGGCATTACCAACTACTTCCGGCCCCAAATAAAGCACCCAAAGTAGCTGCCAGGTGCTAAAGAGGGTCCCGAAAGAGCTATAATTTTGTTTCTCACGGATGGCCCTCATCCGCAGCCACGTGGGTGATAGTTAAGATTAAAAATTAATAAAAAATGATAAGGTAATTTCGTTGTTAAGTAATAGATGATGTACAAAATAGTAATTGGCAAGATAATTAAGGATAAATGTATTAAGTAGTTAAAATAGTATTGTATGAAGAAATTATGTTCATGTCATTTGTTTTTTTTTTTTTGGTAGGAGTATTATGGTTCAAGTAAGATGCATTAGAATTGTTTTTTAATAATAATCATGTATTATAATTGTAAGTTTTAAATGGAAAGATGTTTGCACTAGTTATAATGATTTAGGTATACATAGACGGAGCTAGTTGGCGCAGTGGTACACTGACCTTCCAAAATTTTAAAAAATTAAATATATTTTATTTTTAATATATATATATATATATATAGACACACACGCACACATACAAGGACGGAGTTATTTGACGCTTAGTGGTGCACTAGGCTCCTCTAAAATTTAAAAAAATTAAATATTTAGAGTCTCTTATTTTAAATTTCTAACTCTGTCACTGTTGGTATAATAATGTTTTGAGAGCTAAACATAAATGTGTAGGAGTTTGAAGCAATAATGCTGTCATAAGAAATAAGATTGAAAAGATTAAAAGGTTTTTGTTACTTGTAAGATACAAAATCAAAATATAGTGATTATCATGTTCCAATTTTATTGGTATTTATTTGGACTGAAAGTTCGTGTACCAACAGGAGAAAAAGAGTTTGAAGAGAAGGATAAGGAAGAAGATCTAATATCCCTATTCCAGCCCTAAAATTTTATTTTTGCTCATGTCCATTTAGTATGTACTATATATTGATTTATATACTTGATGGATAAGCACATATAATAAGTTAACGGCGTAACGGCTGTAATTGTAAACATCACAACTTTTAGAAAAGCATTGATAACATATGCTTTATCATAAAGATAAATGATTAGATAAGGAAAAAAATTGAAATCACTAAAAAAAACATGGAAAGGAGTTCTGCAACTGCAAATCTCTTACTTTCTGAATTAAAGCAAAAATTTTATAAGTGATTTGTGTTCTTGATAAGTGATACAAGTATGCTTTGATCTTATCACCGGAGCTAGTTTTATTCTTGTATTATGGTAAATATGAATTTTATCGTTGATTTGAAAATAGATCTTATTGATTAGTTTGATATTTGATCTTAATTTTATTTCCTAATGTGAAATCTTTGGTGTAAGAATAAGTGCTAACAATAATTTGTTTCGGTCGTGGCAATAAAATGGATTTTAGAAGTTGAGAATTTAAAGATACAAATTTCCAATTTGAATATAGATTACAGATTATTTTTTTTATTACAACCAAAATCACATTCACGAAAGGACGTGATATTCCTTTTCCAAGAAGGGAACAAAAGTTGAACTACGGTCTACTTTGTTAGTTTATGCGTTAGAATCAAAATTTTGACCAAACATATTTGTGTTTGTATGGGTTACTTCATTGTCTCTTGTTTTAATTGATGGAGCCCTTGAGAGAGAATCATCTCTTTGGTCATCTTACATCTGTTTTATTTGGATAAGCCACTATTTATTTGAATTCACACTCACGTTATGTCTGAACAATAAAAGGCTTTAGTTTGTGTCCTGTTGTTGTGAAAATCTGGATAAGGAAGTTTAAATATTTGCAAAACTCAATTGTTTATTAAATACTTAAAAACTTCAGCTATAAAAATGATAAACCCATCGTAGCCATTGAAATCACCATAGCAATTTTTATGAAGAGTCACTTAAGCCACCACCACTATTATATAGGTTTGTACCTTGTGGTGTTATGGTGGCGGGTACATTATTGTAAAGGTAAAAGAGTCACTTTTGACCCTAAGTTTTACATTAGTCCACATTTAACTTTAATATTTTAGAGTGAATAGTTATAACCTTAACATTTAGAAAATGCTAAAATTTGACCTCATCTTAATGAAAAATTTAAACCTCTTTGATAAGTGTCAGGTTAGCGCCGATATGACATTATTAAAAATATTGTTATTATTTTTGTGGGTCCCCTTATCACGTTATTGCTGACGTGGCAAGGTGGGACCTACTTTTAAAAAATTTTAATTTATTTATAAATGTGGGACCTTTTTCATTTATTTTATTTATAATTTTCCCTCTCCTACCTCCTCCTCCTTCTTTTTTAGTAGCTGTTCGTCGTAATATTCCTCGTCAAACATGTCATTGGGTGTGAGAGAGGAAAGAAGAAGAAGAACGGAGGAGAGGGAGACATAAATAAATTAAACAAAAAAGTGAATTCCACAATTATAAATAAATTAAAAATTTAATATATTTTAAAAAAAAGGTTCCACCTTGCCACATTAGCAATGAAGTGATACAAGAGTCCACAAAAATAAAAATATTTTAAAAATGATAGGTTAACATTGACTTGACATTTAATAGAGGGGTTTAAATTTTTCATTAGGGTAGGGTCAAAATTTAACGTAGTCTAAATATTAGAGCTATAATTGTTCACTATGAAATATTAGGGTTAAACTTGTCAATTGATATAAAACTTAGGGTTAAAAGTGACCCTTTTTCTTTTGGTAAAGAAAAAGTGGCTAGGGATTTAAAGTAGAAGAAGACGAGTGTTTGACTGCAAGAGTAACAAACACCTATAGTAAGAAGAATAAATGCTTGGAAACAAGAATAAGTGAAGCCTTAATTATCTTATTCTATTTTGACCCCATATGTCCTTTGGGTCCATTCCGAATTAAAAATTTTAAGAAAGAATTCTACCTTTCTTGCTAGTTTAAAGACTTGAACTTATTATAACATATTTTACGAATCGATTTATTTTAATATACTTGAGTCCATGATAGTTTTATACTGATTGGTTGCCTCTCTTCTTCTTTGGTTCTTTTATTTGTTTCTTCAATAGTTCAAATAACACTTTGACAAGTTTCTTACACTTATATATAAACAACCAACCAACATGTTGTTTGGTATTTAAAAGAGAGAGGGAAAGGATCTTTGACCCATTTGAGATCCATGATTTAATACCCAATAATCATTATCTTGGATTCTTTTAATGAGACTCAAAACTATAAGTCACATGGGCTATTAAATAATCTAACAATCTCCCACTTGGCCTATGTGATGACTTGGTGATTCAATAATAAAACTTTAAATGCACATAATACATGCAATCGATCAAGTCATCCTTAATTGAATTAAGATGATGGGATCAAGGCGATCACAAGTTATATAACATGATTTCTTCCATGTACCATATAATCAAATCAATTCATAAACCTTTAAGTGGGTAAGTCTGCAATTGTTATCTTACAGAAATAATTATTGTATACAACATAATATAGATAACAAGTGAGTGAGCAAAAATATAACTGTAATTGAATTTACAAATGTCATAACAATTCGAGCAAGACAATTATATGTATATATATACATGTTAGAACACTATGCTAACAAGGACTTATCGATAAGGCCTATCCGTTCAACATGACTAATAAATGTTTTAGGTGGTAAGCCCTTAGTTAACAGATCTACGATCATAAGATTGGTAGCAATATGCTCAATTAACACTTTATGTTTTTGCACTTCTTCTTTCACGGATAAATACTTCAAATCCATCTGTTTTGCACCATTTGAATACTTGTCATTCTTAGAGAAGAAAACGACTTCCAATTATCACAATAAATTCCTAACGGTCTATTAATAACGGTTGTGGAATTATCACAATAAATTCTTAATGGTCTACTAATACTATCGACAATACCAAGACCTAAGATAAAGTTCTGAAACCCCAATCCATAAACTGTGGCCTCATAGTGAAAGTAGCAATGATGAACTGTTTTCCACTTTTTCATGAAACTACTCCTCCAGCTAATAAGAACATATAATTGAATGTAGATTTTTGTGAGTCTACATAACCGGCATAGTCTAAATCTGAGTAACCTATCACTTCGAGATAGGTTGATTTTCTATATGTGAGCATATAGTCCTTTGTGCCTTGTAAATATCGAAGAACTTTTTTTGCAGCTTTCTAGTGGTCTATTCTAGGATTGTTTTGATATTGACTTAGCAGTCCAACAATAAAACTAATATCTGGCCGAGTGCATGTTTGAGCATATATTAAGCTTCCAACTACTAACATATAAGGAATATACTCTATTTCCCTACGCTCCAAATCGTTTCGTGGACATTGCATTTGACTAGATTTGTCCCCTTTCTAAATTGGAACTATTCTTGCGGAACATTTTTGCATTTGAAATCTTTCTAATACTTTTAACCTTTCTGAGAAAATCCTAACATTCCTTATGATCTATTATGGAATAATTCAATTCCTATCATATAGGATGTCTCACCCGTATCTTTCATTTCGAAATTACTAGAGAGAAAGTTCTTTACATCATGTAACAAAACCATAGTATTAGCAGCAAGAAGGATATCAACAACATATAGGACTAATATAATAAACTTGCTCCCACTAACCTTCATATAGATACACCGATCAACAGTGTTCTCTACAAAATTGTAAGACTTAATGATATCATTAAACTTAAGATACCTTTGTCGGGAAGCTTGCTTCAATCTATATGTTGACTTCTTTAATTTACACATTAATCATTCATTTCCTATGATCACGAAACCTTTCGATTGATCCATATAGACTTCTTCTTCCAAGTCACCACCACCAAGGCCATAACAATTCTTAAAGAGTCCTTCCTTGAAACTGGAGAAAAGGTCTTTTTATAGTCAAGACCATCCTTTTGAGTGTAACCTTTGGCAATAAGTGTTGGCTCCCAGATTTTTTCTTTAGTTAAGCACAATTTAAATGAATTATGAGGTTTTGATATTTTTTAGAGTTTAATTATTATGTCTAATATTAGTAGGATTTATTTCATTGGATTGTTGAATTAAAAGTAGTAAGAATACACTAGGGCATTTTTAGAATAAAACTTAAGCATTTAAGTTATAAGGCATTAAAGGAAGGGTAAAAGGAACTATTAACACTCATTAAGGGTAGAATTGGAAGAGGAAAAATGTTTTCTTGCATTTGAGAAGAGAAAAATGTGAATTGAAGATAGAAAGAAGAAGAGAATATTGAAAATAAGAAGAGAGGAAGAGAGGCTTTGGTGTTTGAAAGAAGAGAAGGAAGTTTGTGCTAGGTTTCACCATGTCTTAGTTTTCAAGAGAGATTTTGAGGTTGCTCAAGAAGAGAAAAAGAAAGAGGAAGAGAAGAGCTTTCTTTTGAGCCAATAATCTTTTTATTTAGTGAAGATTCAAGGTAAGTTCGATTTTTAATCTTTTGGATTTTTTGAAAGTTTTTATTCATGAAGCTTAGGAAATGCATGGGTTTAAGTATTCTATGATCAATTTTAGTAAATGTGTGTTCTTTAGGTTTTCAATTTGAATTTCTATTGAATGGGACTTTTATCATTATTTAAGGAAATCAAGAAAGGCAAGAGGAGCAAGAGGAGAGGCTTTCTTAAGCAAATTTTAAGCAAGGAATTCAAGGTGGGTCTCATACTTATAATTGAGTAAATAATCCATTAATGTTTCTTTCAAATAAATGGAATTTAATGTTTCCAACTACTTTATAAATGTGAATGTATTGCTCTTTAAATGCTTTGAGAAATAGCTATATGTTTGGTATATGAATTGTGTTGATAATTTATGAAAAGAATGTAAAAATGATTTTTAAAAAGATGTTATGTTTAATGATATCATGTTTTAGAAATATGCCATACAAGATGTGAAATGCATGATTATGTGAGTTTACGATAGTTCGTTTTGTTATGTCAAGCGCACTTTGACTTTATTAAAGGCTTCTCCTGCCTACTCGCTAGTGGCACAGAGCTCCTTTACGGACTCCCTCATGTTTATGACTATGTAAAACCATTATGTGGGAATATGTTAATACGTTCTATTTATGGACTTGCCTAAACCATTCTGAATTGCTTATGTGATTATGATGGGATGACAATTTGATGCATATGTGATTTATTTGTTTATGATATGTGTTCATAAGTTGAGAATTTGGGAACTATGTGTTTTATGATTTTGATGCAAAGTGATTATGAGATTGAGTATTTCAATATTTTTGCTTATTTTTTATTATAAACTTGTTACCCATGAGCTTGTAAGCTCACCCCTATTCTCCTTCCCATATTCAAGTAATGAGCAAGAAATCAAGATAAAGAGAGTCAAGGCATCACTTTGATTAGGCATTTTTTTGTATTTTAAGCTAGACTTTGTAAACATGAGGTTTAGTCACATTTCAAGTATTATTTGTTTAAATACCTTTTGTATTTTGGGATTTTTCCAAATGTTATATTGTGACTCAGAATGCCCAATGAAGCTTTGTAAAACTCTTATCTTTTGATGTTAATGAAATATGATGGCATTTTGATCATGACCTTCCAAGTTGTACATCGCATTTTCAAGTCTTTCATAAGGGTGAAAATTTGTGTTCTGACTTCAAAGAAAAAACTGTATGGATTTAGGTTGAATTAGACAAAGTCATCTTCTTGAAAGTTGTAGATTATCTTTCTAGCTTTCCAATGATATAAAGTATAAAATTTTTAGATATCAGAGTTGAGAGATATGATCATTATAAGTTAGTGATGCTGTAGAGGACGTACATACAAGACAACTATATTACTTTGAAATTTTGACCCTTTTAGAGGCAAAAACTTTATTGGGGATAGAGGTTATAGGTCTAGAAGTCTTCTTCGAAATGGTCTAAGAATGACCTTAATTTGACCTCTTTAGTGAAAGTTATGCCTAAATATGTATTTGTTGCGATCGCGAGGAACAATGGTGCGGGCGCGACAGAAGCTGTGGAGTGAAGGAAGATCAACATCACACTGGTGCGATCGCAAGAGTGTCTAGTGCAATCACAATCATAATGTTTGGCCATAACTTTGTCATCTAACCTCCAAATGACTTGATTTTTAAACCAATAGATTTCTAACACATTCCTCTGTCTCTCCATAAAAATTTGTGGCCTTTGGAGTTGATTTGAAAAAGATTGATGGAAAGGAAGCGAGGGTATAGGTTGGAAGAGAATAAATTGGTTATGAACATACTTTGGATTTTTAATCATATCTTGAGCTATAGATTTTCAAATGAGATGATTCTTGTTTCAAAATAAAATAGAGAGATAGGGCTACAATCGTTTTGAAGAAACCTTTTTGAATTTCTACTATCTGACTAGTATGGGCTCCCCCTTGTAGGATGTGTGTTTAGATGTCACTTAAGACGTTAGGCACAAGTCTCGTGAGGGTGGGGTGTCCAATGCTTATGATATCAGAGCATTAAGATAACCGATGATAGCTAAGGATATTTCATTGAAATAACCCTATAGGAAAATACGTTCACATTTTATGATTCTGGAGTTGGACTCTAGAAATGGGGTCCAATAACAAGTCTGGCTTTATACCTTTTAATGTTGCCTTGTGAGTCACGTTTGGTCTTAATGACCCATTTACATCCCACTTGCTTTGCGCCTTTTGGCAACTTAACTAAGTCCCATACATTGTTGTCATCCATTGATTTCAACTCTTCTTTCATAGCATTGAACCATTTGTCGAAATTGCTACATTCTGTGGCTTGTTTGAACAAGACTAGATCCTGATCAATGCTCAAGTCACATTCATGTTCAAGTGAGTAAACTTCATAGTCAATTGAAATAATTGGTCTTCTCTACCTTACAAACCTTCGTAATGCTACTTCTTATGGCATTACTGGATCATTTGTGACTTAAACATCATTAGCTGATCCTTTATTAATATATTCAATATGAGGAATTGGAACATTAATTTGTTGTTCTGGTATATTGCGTATCCTAGGTGTAACAAAAGGAATAACAACTGGTGGGATCACATTTGATGTAGTAGTTTCTACTCAACTTGAAGTAGTTTCTACTTGACTCTCATAGATATCCACTTTTTGTGATTCTCTACTCCCACTGATTGAACCATTCTCAATGAACCAAGAGTTACTAGACTCAAGTATTCTCGTACTATGATTAGGACAATAATATCTATACCCCTTCGACTTTTCAAGATAATTGATGAAATAACCACTAATGGTTCTCGCATCAAACTTCTTTTTATATGGATTATATAGCCTTACTTCTACTGGATAACCCCAAATGTGAAGGTGTCATAAACTAGGTTTCCTTCCGGTCCACAGTTTATAAGGTGTCCTAGGAATTGCCTTACTAGGAATCCTATTAAGCAAATACGCATCAGGCTTTAATGTTTGCATCTAGAATGATAAAGGTATAGTATTATAACTTAACATACTCCTAACCATATCCATAAGAGTACAATTCTACCTTTCAGCTATACCATTTTGTTATAGTGTACCAGGCATTGTGTATTGCACACATATGTCTCGACATATAAGAAACTTTGCAAATGGACCTGGACATTATTCACTTTCATCAAAATTTCCATAATATTCACCACGTCCATAAGGTGCTTTAGGAACTGCCTTACTAGGAATCCTATTAAGTAGATACGCATCAGGCTTTAATGCTTGCATCTACAATGATAAAGGTATAGTACCATAACTTAACATACTCCTAACCATATCCATAATAGTATAATTCTGCCTTTCAACTACACCATTTTGTTGCAGTGTACCAAGCATTGTGTATTGCACACATATGCCTCGACTTATAAGAAACTTTGCAAATGAACTTGGACATTGTTCACTTTCATCAAAATTTCCATAATATTCATCACCTCTATCAGACCTCACTATCTTTACTTTTCTATCTAATTACCTTTCTATCTCATGAATGAACACCTCTAGGATGTCCACAGACTACGATTTCTCATGTAGCAGATAAATATAACTATATCATGAGAATTCATTAATAAAGGTAATGAAATATTTTTTGCTGCCCTAAGAAGGAACGTCAAAAGGATCACATATGTCAGTGTGTATTAATGCAAGTAATTCACTAATTCTTATGGCTAGATTGCTTGATATATGTTTAGTTTGATTACCTTTAATGCAATCTACACATATATCCAACTCAGTAAAATCAAATTGAGGTCAGATTTCATTTTTCACTAACCTTTATACCCTTTCCTTTGATATAAATGACCTAAACTTTTATACCACAAAAAAGAAGAACATTCATTATATGCACTACGATTATTTCCTATAATATGGTTAACATGAAATAAAGATTCAGTAAAATCAACATCAAGATTGAAAGGATATAAACAATCAATTAAAGTACCAGAACCATAATAGTACTTGTGTTTATATATAGAAAACACACGGTTTCCAATCTTAAAGTTAAAACCATCATCATCCAACTTTGCAACAGAAACTAAATTCCTAGCACAGTCAGGAACATAAAGATAATTTTTTAAATCCAGGTAACACCCAATATAAAAGATCAGTTTGTACATCCTAATGCCCTCTATTCGTGCCTTCATTCTACTCCCCATATACAATAATTTTTTAGTTCCGTTTATGGTCTGGATTGAAAGGAATCCTTGTTTAACATGTGGCACATGAGTAGTTGCACTAGAATCTAACAACCAGGTATTATTTGGCACTTTAATAAGATTTGATTCAAAACATACTGAGACATAGTATGTACTTTTTGTTTGAACCAAGCCTTTCTTTATGGGCAATCCTTCTTGAAGTGACTAGACTTTTTATAGAAGTGACACCTCTTATCTTCATGGATTCAACACTCATTAACTTTGCTAAGAACTTTGTCTTTATCTTTTCCTTTCTTTCTCAGTTTGTTCTTGCTGTGTAGCACCCCACTCCCGTAAGACCTGAACCCGATATCGTGGGTGATATCCGAGTCCGTACCTCATGAGAGTGGTATGCTAGAGTACTCGAATACCGTCAAACATTTAGTATAAATTTTTTTTGGACATTTAAGGTGATAATAATACAGTCATAGTATTTAGCCATCGAATGCACAAAAATCCATAATCATATTGGGCCCAGTTTTATTCATAAACATTACAGTGATCAC
>JANZLD010000003.1:27823003-27844555 GCA_026413575.1 Erythroxylum carthagenense | reverse complement strand
ATATCTCATATAATAAAAGCCCGACAACTTAATTCAATCTAGCCCAATAAATATATCCACATATATTTATTCAATGCTTAATAAATTAGGCCCAAGAGAATAAACCCAGATCACATCACTCTCTGTATGGGACCCTGTAGGCTCATTTGATGTTGGCAATGGGCTTGATTACATTTCAAGGCCCATAAGTCATAAGCGGTCTCTAGTAAGACATTATGGCTACCCAAATCAAATGAGGATCGGTAATCCGATTTAACCTGTAATCATGGTTGTAAACTTAGTCCCTTTGTAACATGATATCAGGATTACTCACAAGGCATGGTACATATCAACTTTTGATTAATCATAGTTTCTTGATCCCCAAGTTGACTGATTATAGCAAATGACATTGATGACTCCTCATCAATTCATTTGAGCATGGCCATGCATTTCTTAAGTCATACTTGTCAAGTGGCCCAAATGATATCTTTCTCATTTAAAAGAGGTACAAATCCCATCTACGTCATTCACATCCCTTCGCATGGTTTATTTAATGTCCAACATAAGACTACTTGTTATTTGGTTAAAGATAGCTTAGTTTAATGTCAAAACACTGAATTCCTCATATAAGGAACCATGATGACTTCAGGTCAGATGACTAAAGTCAAACCATATTGAGAATCACTAATGACATGAAACCATGTAGTATTCTCTCTATGGGTCGGTCCAATATATGTTCTCTAACATATATCTATGTTTCTGATTTGATAACTCATATCCATGATCAGTAAAACGTGATCATCAATCAGAACACATACTAGCCTTGATTCATTATTGTTCCACCAATAACGATTGACCAGGGACAGTTTAGAATAGTGTTATAATGCTTATGGTTTTACTATCAAGTCACATACTTGATGACATAAGCTTAATACTATTCATGGAACGTAAATCACATTACATAAACGATATATATGCATATATAAAAGAATACCTCATAATATATTATTAATAAATCATAATGTTAGTCTAAAAGTCACAGATGTTCATTGGCCTAGGCACACTACTAATAGGACTAACACCGTATTAACACGAAAGTGACTATATTAGCATTGATGATAAGATAAATCCTTTCCCATAACTTGTTAATCTTCCTTGTTTGAAATTCAAATGTCAATTGCTAGTGTTCAAATTTAATTTATACATTAATTTAGAGTTTCAATTTTCAATCACTCTATATTTGATTGTTTATTTTTTGTTTATTTTTTATTTTCATTTTAATTACACTTTTTAGGCTTTAGAAAAATTAGGATTCAATTAGTTTTTTAATTCCTCGTAGGATCAAAATCTCATATACTATATTATAACCCATGCGCTTACGAAAATAGATTAATTTAGACTTTAACTCAAAGGTAGCATCAACATCTAAATTTGGAAAAGGAAATGCAATGAGGTTACTAGGTCAAATTTGGAGCGATAAGCTCTTTTAGAGTTGGAGTGGTAGCATGATCTCTGCTATTTCACAAACTAGAACATTATGATGCCTTTAAGTTTTAGTTTCTTTCCTTAAACATCAAGCAGTTCATTCAACCTCCAAAATATATTGCTAATCATCTTATCATAAAGATCATATAAAATATATAAACTGCTATCAACTCCATAGAAATGATGCCAATTTTTGGTAATGTTATCTGTAACTAAATTAAATCCCAAACTCAGATAACAAAAACAAATGTAGTATAGGAGAGTAAGGATGATTCCATGAGAAATTATAATCTGTTAATAGTTACATAACAAACTGATAAACAAAAATACAATTGAATAGAAAAAATTTCATTGAAAAGATTAGTAAAATAAATTTAGAAAATAATAAAATGAATTATTAATGAAACTAGCCTCAGTTTATGGTCACATCCACTAATATCGATTTAAAATAACACCTTTAATCATTTAAGATTCATTAAGAAAATTTAATTCTAGTATTTTTGTAAGATTAGCTAGCCAAAAATATATAATCTAATTAACCCTTGTTATTTAATACCCATATAAGTGTTCTACGTTTTAATCGAACAATAAAATTTTGACTTATTAAGACTAATGAAACTAAACAAAAAAAATTTCCATGATTTTGTTTACTTCAGAATCATATAAAATTTAGACTTAAAAAGACTAATGAAACTAAACAACAAAAATTTCTATGTTTTCATTTACTCTAGAATTATATAAAATTTAGACTTAAAAAGACTAATGAAACTAAACAAAATTAATTAACATGATTTCATTTACTATAGATAATCATTCTTCCTAAAATTTTACAATTTTTGATGCAGCGAATTGTGAATTCCTAGTTACTATGAAAATATCACAAATTTGTTATCCAGTTTTGACATATCCTATAGAGATCAAGTTTTGTTGTACTTTTCACAAAAATGATATTATATATTAGTATGTTTAGTTCGTTCGCTAAATACAAATTAGAAGCAATATGTAGAGCAACTTGATTATCACAATATAACTTTATTAGTATTAAGGCTTTAATTTTTAAAGAGCTTGTGTGTCCATATTATCTCACATGATAACTATGTTATAGCTTATATTTAGATTATGCACTAAATCTAGACTTGACATGTTGCTTCTTAATTTTCTATAAGACCAAGTTTCACCCAATAAAGAAACATCAACCAATAGTTAATTTTTGGTTAATCTTAGAGCCTACACAATTAATATTTGAGAAACATTTAATATGAGTTTGGTCCATGATTTTTATAAAGTATCCTTAAACCATGAGCTTCCTTTAATTAATATTATGGAGCAATGTAATGATGAATGCTTAGAGAAGACATAAATTAATGAACATCATTAACAAAATATGCAATATTAATGTGAGTTGATGTTAGATGATTCAATTTTCTAACTAATCTTCTATATTTCTTCAAATAGGTCTCCATCTTTGGTGAGTTGTAAATTAGGGATCATTGGAGCACTGAATGGCTTAGCCCCCATCTTTCAAGTATTAGTTAATAGATTAAGCACATATTTCTTTTAAGAAAAGAAATACCTTTCTTACTTCTTATCAGCTCTACTCCCTAAAAAAATTCAAAACCTTAAATCTTTTATATGAAATTGACCATGAAGGAATGATTTCAAATATGAAATGCCTATAGTACCACTACATTAATGATAACATCATTAACATATATAATAGAGAGAATGATACTAGATGCAACATGTTTATAGAATACCAAATGATCATATTTACTCATCTTCATGTCAAACTTTTCCACTGTTTGACTAAAATTTCCAAACCAAGTATCGGGACTTTATTTTAAACCATATAATGACTTTTAAAGATCACAGACTTTCTCAAATTTCCCTAAGTAGCAAACCCAAGGGGTTTCTCTATGCACACTTCTTCTTAGAGGTTGCCATATAAGAAGGCATTCTTGATATCTAATTGAGGTAAGGTCAATTATAAGTAACGATCATAGAAATGAAAAAACAAATAAAGTTCAAGTTAGCAACAAGAGAGAAAGTATTATAATAATCCACACTATTGGTTTAAGCATAGCTTTTTTTTTCATAATTCATGCTTTAAGATGAGCCATAGATCCATCATAATTTTAATTTGACTATGAACACCCATTTACATCTAATATCCTTCTTTTTCATACGTAAATTCAATAAATCCCATGTACCATTAAAATCTAAATCGTTCATCTCTTCTATCATAGCATTATGCGAACTAAGATGAGATAAGGCTTTATGAACAATTTTCAAGAGAGTTATCAATATTAAATAATCGCAAGTGCATGAAGTAGTTGTAGCTAATACCGATAAGTACAAATTGATCCCATGAAGATGGTAAGTACTATTAATTACTTTTGTTTTATTATTTAGCCTAAGGATTGATTATAATTTTAATTAAGAATACTGAAATTTAATAATTAAAGTAAACAAGAAACTTGAATCAAAGAAAAGGATTGATGACACTTATTTAATTACCAATATCAAATGATTAGTACCAAGGCTTTGAATTCCTTTAAACCCTTAACCGATTGAATATTTGTCATACCATTACACTGTTGATTAATTGGACCATGGAGATTCCTAAGGTTTCCTAATAGCTGACCTTGAGTCTACCAACAACTTATCCTAAGGTCTCTAATTGAATTACTCAGGTTAAAACTTATAGGATTGCCTTACTATGTTGTGAATCCCTCTACTAGGTTTGAACCTAATCTAAAAGATTTATGTCATCTTATCTTTAGGATTGGCATTAACTCTTTCTAATTATCATGGATCTAACCAAACCTAGGAGTTCTTAATCACTATGTATGGAATTAGATTCAATTCTAAAAATCATATTAATATATTGTAATCAGAATAGATAATAAGGTCTCAATAATCAACAAATTAATCAAATCATTGTTCGGAATCAACTAGGTTCATCTGACCTAGATACTAATAGAAAATTTAGCTATACATCAATGAACACAAAATCACATCCATATATATAGAAAACCAAATAAAAAAAGTCTAAATCATAATTCTAAATCTCCATGTATGTTCACTATCGTGTATTTTGACAATGTAGCGTTCGATGTTGTGTTTTAATGAATCTCTAGATAAAAATCCTATGTCTTATGCTCCTCAAGCTTCGAATCACATCTATATGTCTTTGGACGTTCCCAGCTACTGTCCTATCCATTAGCTCCAAAGCGTCAAATTTATAAGAAAACCTAGAATTTTAGGTTATGCACTATAACGTGCACATTCGTGCCCATGAGCATGCATAATCAAGGTACACTGATTTCGCAGAAGTGCACATCCATGTATTTCTTCCAAATTGTTATTTTTTAGTGTTGGCCACATTTTTGTCTAGTTTCTTCTCCTTTAAGTCCATAGAGGCAAGTATAACCTATAAACACACTTGAAACATATTAGGTACCAAATATTTAATAAAAGTATCAAATATCAAGAAAAATATATCAAATATAGGTGTCAACATATAGTCAAATATTTGTTTATCAATCATCTCCACACTTATGCTTTTGCTTGTCCTTAAGCAAACTATAATCAAAATTATAAATTTCACAACATCAATCCTTCACCAATTCCAACCTGTCCATTCCATTCGTATTATACATCATTATATCCTACATAATTAAATAAAATACAACTAGAGTCAGGTTATCATAGAATTAACTTCCTAAGTAATATTACTAGTAATCACATCAACAATCGTATTAAATCAAAAGCATAACTCTTTACACCCTTACCAAGATTTCATTCAATTCGCTAAAGTGTTTAGGGTGAAAAGTATCAAAACTCTAAATCAATGCATATTAGAATTCTTAACATAGGCTTGCAGTAAAGTCACATCTCCACCACTTATGTACAAACTAAAAATAGAAATCAAAAGATCTTTGTATAAATTGTAATGGGGCTTAGGTAAGGTATGACTGGGATAATGAAAAGGTTGAATTGAAGGAAATTTACTATGCAATATGTTTCAAGACTTGTTTACAAATATACATAGGTCCTTTCATTGCGAAACTAATGGTTCTAGATACTTTCTTCTCTTTTTCTTTCTTTTCTTTATTTTTACTTTATTTTTCTTTCTTTTTTCTTCTTACTTTTATAATTTATTTTCGCAATAAACACTTAGTTGCACAATTCAAGAAATATTGGATTGTACAAATTTCAAGTCTCAATAAATAAATAATGCAAATAACCTTCAAAGTTCAAAAGAATAACAGGTCTTCAAATAAAAGTAAGAATAAGGCTTAATATATGGGTTGAATAAATGAAAAAGGCTAAGGATCAATTTGGTTATTCCTAAAGGTCAATTTTTGGGTATGATAATTAAAAAAAAAGGCTTAAACAAGTTGGTAATCTAAGTGTCTTTATCATATTAATGTTTCTAATTTTCACAAATATGATCTCAACATGTATAATGAAACTAAGTTCTAGAATTATCCAACTATGCATATATTACACATATGAAAGAATAACAAGAGCTTTAAAAATTTTGAAAATTTTCGCTTAAGCTCAAAAGCTCATGAAGAAGATGGGTATAGGTGGGTATATATGTGTAAATAATATGTAATATCAGTCAATTTAAAATTTTCAATGATTATGAAAAATATGACTTAGAAAACTATTTTCATTCTAACCATCATCCCTGTTCACACCAATTCAAATAAATATTGAACAAGGAAATAAAGTATTCATGGACAAATTCAACCAATTCAAGATATTAGTTAATAGAACTTATAATCAATATTATAATCAACTTGAAGAATCAGTTAAAGATTCTTTAAACCCATCCCCATACTTAAAATTATACATGGTCCTTAATGTTTATAGATAATTAAATATGCAAGTGAGTGGGTTGTTTGGTACTTCCCTAATTTAAAGCAACTACTTGATTTTGATCCATTCGATGTTAATGTGTCTTTGCAAAAATAAAATAAAAGAAAGGATAAAAGAAATAAACGAACTAGGAAATAAAAGTTTATACGAATGAAGATAGTAATAAAAATGTCAATAATCATAATGTTAAAAAAGACAAACTAAGGAATGAAAAACAAATTGAAAACATACATAAAAGATAATTAAACAAGATACAAAATAAAACATCTTAAACATCACATGATTATGACAAATTTGACGAGGATGGATTCCCTTGATGATGATCCTGGCTATTTGGAGGAGCTGTAGATGAGTCGCCCTCATGAGTTGGTTGAATCGGGCAAGCACCACTAAGATGACTTGCTATCGATTCTGTTAGCTCTCTCATCCGATTTGATGAAGTCTCAAGCCAGCTTATCTGCTCTAGGTATAACTCCAAAAAAAGCAACAAGGATAACTCAATTCAACATACTAAGGCTTCTTCATAGGTGTGAATAACTAAAAAATTTGTTTTTATTACAAAAATAGTTAAGTTAATGATAACTCTATACTGAGTCAACAAAGAAATATTATAAGGAATGTGTTCCTTATCAATTTGTCTTAGTTCAAATAATTACTAAAAGTGTTTCTAATATTTTATCTTCAATTTTCTAAATTGGTACATCTGTAAAACAAGTTTGGAGATGTTGATCCACACACATTCCATTTGTCATTTGAACTAAGGGGTTTATAGTTTAGAGCACATTCAACTATTACTTCACAATAGTTACATGCTGAAGCAATCAGAATGAGAATGTCATTGACATCATCATCATAACCTGAACTTTTGTAGTTAAGTACAAATGAGGAAAACATCATCGATTCGCGATGTCTATAACTTTTTGATATTTTAATGTTTGTCTTATTGGCTTTTACATACATAAGCTACTGATAATGGTTTAAAATATTTACATTGTATAAACATAATGTAATATAACTTTTTGATATTTTGATATTTTCTCATTAGATTTGAGATGTATATCTTATTGATAATAGTGAAAAAATGTTTGTGTTGTATAAACATAATGTAAATATTGTATATATTTTTTGTTTGACAATATGAATTGATCAATCTTGAGAACCTAATTTAATTTCGTGCATATAATTTGCCTTCAATTTATATAGACTGAATTATTTAATGTCTATTGGTTTTCTATTGTAGTGTTCTTTTTCTTGATTAACCACTGCCTCATATATGATTCAAATTTATTTGTAAAATAGAGAGTTACATTTACCTTACATAATTCATATGTAAATATAATTAAAAAATCAATTCTGTCATAACATACTTGAAATTAATTTTAACTATTACATAACTGAAATTTAATACAGTATCCCTATAACATATCTATAAATAAAAGTATCATAACCATAACAAATCCTATTCCAGTGTTCATTAACATAAACTTTGTTTCTTTTTCTCTTTTCTTAATAAATTTATGTCCTCTATAAGCTTCATTTTTTCTTCAAATTCCTTAGTTGTGCTTGTTTTAACCTCCCTCTTTAACATTGATATTTCTTTACTTAATTTTTTAATCACTTCAACAATTCTCTCTATAAATTTTTATCGTAACATTTGAAAAAGTTACATCTCAAACCCAAAATTTTTAATTTCATTATATAAATATTAAGCATAATTTTTAATAATAATAAATTCTCAGTAAATAATTGAGGCATCAATAAAATCTTGTTGGACCTCGATTTTGAAGCCCAACATTTGGAGCCATAAAGCGTGAGCATATTATCCTATAGGGTTATTTCAAGGAACCCTCTTTAGTCACCATCCCATATGAGTGGCTAGCCCAAACCAGGACAAACATCAAAACAACTCCCTTATCCTATTTCAGGACAGACTTTTAGGAAACCTCAAATCGGAGTTTCAAATTTGACTTGTTCAAAACATATGGGGCTCTATGTCTCTTGTTTATTTAGAGACAAAAGTTATCTCATTTGGAGATCCCATAACAAAGTTACGGTTGAAAGAATCAAATAGGGGTTTGACCTAAATCATATTGCACCTGTCTTGGGCCAATTAGCATAACTATAATTTAGGATATTAGATTAATACCATCCTAGGACATTTTGAAAGAAGACTTCGAGATCTACAATTTCCATGAGACCTCGAAGGCGGATTCTATCATCTAAAGGGTCAAAAATGGAGTAGACGATAGTATAAGAAGAATAGTGTATAGAAGGAGGAGTTTAGGTCACATAGCCAAAAAGCAGACGAAGTCAAAATGACAGATGAAGCGAAAAGACAGACGAAGCAAAGAGGCAGACAAAGCGAAAAGAAAGACGAAGCAAAATCAACATAAGATGAAGCAAAGCCAACTTAAGATGATGCAACTCTTAAGAAGAAGCAGAGAAAATTTAAGACGAAGCAAAGTTAACTTAAGACAATGCAACTCTTAAGATGAAGCAGAGTCAAATTAAGATGAAACAAAGTCAACTTAAGATGATGCAACTCTTAAGACAACGCAAAATCAACTTAAGATGAAGCAAATTCAACTTAAGATGATGTAACTCTTAAGACGAAGCGAAGTCAACTTAAGACGATGCAATTCTTAAAAAGAAGCGGAGTCAACTTAAGACGAAGCAAAGTCAACTTAAGATGATGTAACTCTTAAGACGAAGTAGAGACAACTTAAGACGATGCAATTCTTAAAACGAAGCGGAGTCAACTTATGATGAAGCAAAGTCAACTTAAGACGAAGCAAAGTAAACTTAAGATGATGCAACTCTAAAGATGAAGCGAAGTCAACTTAAGATGAAGCAAAGTTAACTTAAGACGATGCAACTCTTAAGACGAAGCGGAGTTAACTTAAGATGAAGCAAAGTCAACTTAAGACGATGCAACTTTTAAGACGAAGTGGAGTTAACTTAAGACGAAGTAAAGTCAACTTAAGACGATGCAACTCTTAAGATGACGTCTTTACATACGATACAACCCTATAGATGATATGACGTCATCACAGACAATATGAAGTTATCACAGATGATACGTTTTTACAGACGATACATCTTTATACACCTAAGCATGTCTTCTTCTAAGGACCATAACTTTTAACTTAGATGTCCAAAAATTCTATCCTATATATATCGTTGGAAAGCGAAAGGAAAGACCTACAACTTTCTAGAAGGCACATTTGCCCAAAGTAGCTTAGATTAATCTAGACCTTCCCTTGAAGTCCAAACACGAACTTTTCCCTTATGAAAACTTAAAAATGCAATGAACAAACTTAAGAGAGAGTCTTGATCACAATGCAAATATATTCCATTTGCATCAAAAGATAAGAGTTTTACAAAGCTTTAGTGAATATTTTAAAGTTCCAAAATACAGAAGATACATGAAACAAGATTTGCTTAAAATGCAACTAAAGCCTTGCTTTACAAATTTTGCTTCAAATATAAGGTAAACAAAAATTGGAGTGATGCCTTGACCCTTGACTACTCGATATCTTGCTCATCACGATATGGGAGGTGAATGGGGGTGAGCTTAACGCCCGTGGATAAGAATTTTATAATTGGTAACAAGTAAAACCATTTAGGAAGTCATTTCCAATGCAGAAAGTCACATTATTGCAAATTATGTATGCATCACTTTTGTCAACTTATCATGAACATATAAGCATATCAAAATAGTTCGGGTGGATCCAAAATAGAACGTACTACACATTTCTACATAATGGTCTTACGTAGCCGTAAACTTATGGAAGTCCATGAAGGAACTCCATGCCACTAGTGGACAGGAAGGAGAAGCCTTTTTGTCAAAGTGCACTTCACTTAACTTAGGATACCAACACAACAGCTTGCATTCGATGCCTATTTTTATATATTTCAACTTCCTACTGCTCTTAGATTAAGGCTATCGTAAACCTCAAGCCCTAAACCTGATTGGAGCCTCTTCGTGCCTTACTTGTTTGTCCTGCTTCCTCTCTTAATTCAGTATCTCCTAACCTAACATAACATGTATTTCAAGACTTGTAAAAAATATTGCCTAAAAGGCACATTACGGAAACTTGATTTCTTAAGCTTGATATCCTCTCAAAAATCATTTTCAAGCGTATGAAAAATATGCAGCACATTCTCAAAACATTCAAAGAGTAATAAATGCACATTTTTGAAGTAGTTGAAAATCATTTATTTCCATTTCTTGAAAGAGACATTTATGGCTCATTACTTAATTATAAAAAAAGCAACTCACCTTGAATTCTTTGGCTAATAACTTGTTCAAATGTGCCTCTCCTCTTGCTCCTCTTGTCTTTTCTGATTCCCTTTCATAGGCAAAAATCATGAGTTCAAAAGGGTTGCAAAATTGAAGACCCACACAGAACATTTACTAAAATTGATCCTAGAGTACCTAAACACATGCTTTTCCTAAGCTTCATAAACCAAAACCCTTCCAAAAATTCAAGACATTAAAAATGTTCTTACCTTAAATCTTTACCGAATGAAGGGACGTTTGGTTCAAAAGAAAGTTCTTATCTTCCTCTACCTTTTTCCCTTCTTGAACAATCTCAAAATCTCTCTAGGAGGCTTAGAAAAGATAAAACCCTAGCTTAACTCTCTTCTTTCCTCTCAACCACCGAAATCTCTCTTCTCTCTCTCTTTAATCACATTTTTGGCTTCTTCCAACTCAATCCCAACCATTATCTTCTCCTTTTGTACCCTTAATGATTGCACAGTGTCCATTTTGCCCTTCATTTAAAAGCTTTATGGTTTCTAAACTTATGAGACTTACCAAATTTGCCCTTAGACACTCTTACTACTTTAATACTTCAATTCCCTTAACCTATTCCATATTATCTTACCCACATTAGTAAGCTCATTAATTCTAATATATATTAATCTAGTGAGACCTCAAAATTAATTTAATCATGCTTATTTTTAAAAAAATTCAGGGGCCAACATTTCTCCCCCTCTTAAAAAAATTTCACCCTTGAAATTATTACCTGAGTCATTGAAGAGTCATGGATACTTCTCCTTCATGGCTTCTAAGGGCTCCCACATGGCCTCTTCTACAAAATGGTTTCTCCATAGGAATTTTACTAATTGAACTGTCTTGTTCCTGAGGATCTTTTCCTTAGTGTCCAAGACCTCCACCGGAATCTCCTCATAACTCAGATCATCTCTTAACTGAGCCTCAATAGTCTGAATGATGTGAGAGGGGTCCAATCTATAACTCCTCAACATGGACACATGAAAGATGTTATGTATCTGTGACAATTCTGGTGGCAACGCCAACCTATAGACTAGTGGTCCAATCCTTTCAACAATCTCATAGGGACCCACATATCTTAGGCTTAACTTGCCCTTCTTACCGAATCTCATCACTCCTTTCCATGGAGATGTCTTAAAGAAAACTTTCTCTCTTACTTCATACTCCATTTCCTTTTAGTGTGCATCAGTATAACTCTTCATTCTATCTTGAGTCGCTTTAAGTCGTTGCTTAATTAAGATGACCTCATCCACTATCATTTGAAGTAACTCTGGCCCTAATAATTTCTTTTCTCCTTCTTCATCTCAGCATATCGGAGTTCTACATCTCCTTCCATACAGTGCTTCATAAGGGGCCATTTGAATACTCGAGTGGTACGAATTATTGTAAACAAATTCAGCCAATGGCAAATGCTCATCCCAAGCTCCTTTAAAATCCATCACACATGCCCTGAGCATTTCCTTAAGGGTCCGAATGGTTCTCCCAATTTGACCATCTGTTTGGGGGTGAAAAGCTGTACTAAAATTCAACCTAGTCCCCAGAGCCTCTTGTAAGCTTCCCCAAAATCTCGAAGTGAATCAAAGATCCCTGTCAGAAACTATAGAATCTGGAATCCCATGTAATCTTATTATCTCATCAATATACTTCTTTGCTAATACATGCAGATAATCAGTCTGTTTGATTGCCAGAAAATGGGCAGACTTTGTCAACTGATCAACAATAACCCATATGGCATCATGCTTCCTACTAGTCTTAGGCAAACCCATCAGAAAATCCATGGTTACTCTTTGCCACTTCCACTCAGGAATAGACAATGGCGCTAACTTGCCTGAAGGTGCTTGATGTTCAACCTTGACTTGTTGACACATTAGATACTTACGTGCATACTCTGTTACATTCCTTTTCATGCCTTTCCACCATTCTAGATTTCTTCTCGTAGCTTACTCAATTCTACATCCTGTACTTGTAACTCCCTAACCTTCTCTTTGAGTATCGGTCTCACTCTGAAATTAGCAAGAATATAATTTGGCTCCTCCTATTTCAAGCTTATTCTAAGCTTAGCCATCTCTTCCAATAACGGTAGATAAACTGTCTGAACATGGGCTAATGATGATTTCTTACTCAAAGCATCCGCCACTACATTTGCTTTTCCTGGATGATACTCAATCAACAAATCATAATCCTTAATTAACTCTAACTATCTTCTTTGTCTCAAATTCAACTTCTTCTAGCTTAACAAAAACTTAAGACTTTTATGATTCATGAAAATCCTCGTTTGAAACCCATACAGATAATGTCTCCAAATCTTTAGGGCAAAAACTATTGCTGCTAACTCCAGATCATGGGTCAGGTAATTCAGTTCATAAGGCTTTAGCTGTCGTGAGGTGTAAGCTATTACCTTGTCTTCTTGCATCAACACACAACCCAAACCCTTTCTCAAAGTATCACTATATACTATATAACCCTTATCTCCCATAGGCAGGGTCAAGACTAGTGCATTGGTCAATCTGTGCTTAAAATCCTCAAATCTCTTATGACATTCCTCACTCCAGATAAATTTCTAATTCTTCCTCAACAACTTAGTCATCAAAACCGTTATCATAGGAAATCCCTCAATAAATCTCCTATAATATCCTGCCAAACCCGGAAAACTCCTTACCTCTATCACTGTCTTAGGTGCATGCCAACTTACCACTACTTCAATTTACCTCGGATCAACATGCAACCCACTTTTCGAAATTACATGCCCAAGGAATATCACTTCGTGAAGCCAAAACTCACATTTTCTGAATTTGGCATAAAGTTCCCTCTTCCTCAATGTCTGCAACACAATCCTGAGATGCTCCTTATATTCCCCTTCACTCTTGGAACACACCAGAATGTCATCGATAAACACTATGACAAACTGATCTAGATATTCCTTGAAGACCATATTCATAAGATCCATAAAAGCAGCTAGAGCATTGGTCAATCCAAAAGGCATAACTAGAAAATCGTAATGCCCATACCGTGTTCTAAAGGTTGTCTTGCTTACATCGGACTCTTTGATTCTAAGTTGATGATAGCCTGACCTGAGATCAATCTTTGAAAAGACCGTTGCTCCCTACAGCTGGTCAAACAGATCATCTATTCATGACAGAAGATAGTTGTTCTTAATAGTCACCTTGTTGAGTCTTCGATAATCAATGCACATGCACTATGTTCCATCCTTCTTCTTAACAAACAAAATCGGTGCTCCCTAAGGTGACGAACTCGGTCTTGTGTACCCTTCCTCAGCAGTTCCTCCAACTGTTCCTTAAGCTCCTTCAACTTAGCTGGAGCCATTCTATAGGGTGGTATAGAAATGGGTGCAGTTCTAGGAATCAAGTCGATGACAAACTCAATTTCCCTCACTGGTGGCAAACTAGGTAAGTCCTCTGGAAACACGTCTGGAAATTCTCTCACAACAAGAAATCCTCTAACTTCCCTACATTCACATCAGTGTTCACAATATGTGCCAAGAAGACTTCACATCCCTTTCCCATCATCCTGTCAGCTAGCAAGGCTGAAATAATTCTTGGTAATGGAGTTTTCCTGTCCCCTCTGAAAGTCACCTTCTCACCATTGCCTAGATCAAATTCCACCTCCTTAAGGCTACAATCTAACTTCACATGATACTTCTCCATGACATCCATTCCAAGTATAACATCTAAACCTTTTAGGTCTAGAGGTAGTAAATCCACTACCAGTCTAGCACCATCGATGAAGAGCTCACATTCTCTATATGCTTGACTTATTATCACATTCCTTCCTAGAGGAGTACTAAAAATCAAGGGACTATCCAAAGGCACTGAGTTCACACTATGTAATGACATGCTTGTAGAAACAAATGAGTGCATGGAGCCAAAATCAATCAAAACATATACTCCATAACTAAATAACTGATCCATATCAGTAACAACTTCCGGTACAGCTATAGTTTCTTCTCTAGTCATGGTGAAGACCCTTGCTTGAGCCTATCCCTTAAGCCTTCCTGGAGGAATAGCCTTTTTTGTAGCTCCAGAACTGCCCACCTCTGTGACTGGTCTAGTTCCCACTATTTCTATTCTCGTTGGGGCTTGCAACTGCGACCCCTCTCGCCTTGTTACTTGGGGACAGTCCTTGATTAGGTGTCCCTTCTCTCTGTATTGGAAGTATGCTCCAAATAACTTGAAGCACTCCCCCCAGTGAAGCTTTCCACAATGCTCACATTAGGGGTTTATGTTCCTGCTCCTCTCCACCCTTATTATTACCCCCTGTGGTTGAGATTTTCACTGAAGGTGCCTTTGGTTGCTTGGTCCTAGCCGAGGCACTACTCCCCACCTCACTCTATGTATGGAAACTCTTCATACCTCTCCCAGGAATTAGAGCACTCACCCCTTTCTTAAAAAGCTGCTCCCGATCCTTCCTCTTTTTTCTAACTTCATTCTTTATATTCTTCAGTTTTTCGGTCTGGAGTTTAGTATCTAACAGCTGCTGGTAGTCACAGAAATTGTGGATCAAGACTTTCTCCTCGATCCCTAAATGGAGACCTCCTTCAAACTTGCGGCACTTTTCCTCCTCATTTGCAATAATGTTGGCCGCATATCGAGAAAGCTGGGTGAACTTTAGTTCATACACACTCACACTCATGTCCCTCTGTGTGAAATTTAGAAACTCCCTGTCCTTCTCTTGTTCATAAACTCTAGAGAGGTACTTCTTCCTAAATACTTCCACAAAGTCTCTCTATGTCAACACCAGAGGCATGACCTGAATGTGGGGTACTAATTCCCACCAATGAAGAGCATCCCCATGTAGCAAGCTCACCGCATAATCTAGTTGCTCCTCATCAAAGCATTTCATCTGAAGCAGTACTCTCTCGATCCTCTTCAACCAGGCTTCAACCTCTTCTAGATTTATAGTACCATTGAAATCTACCGCTCCATACTTGTGGAGCTTGTCATACTGATCACTTCTATCTACTGAAGCTGGCATCAACCCTTGTGACCCCTGGCTCATGGCATAAGCAAAAGCCTAAGCAAAAGCATGGAAGAACTGCAGATCCATAGGGTTTATTTGCTGCATCGGTGGAGGCAGTGGAGGCATTTCCTGTTGCATACTACGTGCCTCAGGATTTGGAGCAGAATGTGTTTCCGTATCTTGCAGGACATAGGAATCATCTGTGCTCCCTTGGCAAGAGCGAGATCGAATCATAGCTCCTCGAGTTTTCCTTCGAGGCAGGATTTTCACTCCTTCAATTTAAAACATTAAAAACCTTTAGTTCATGTTTCATGTAAAATAACTTCAAATCATGTAAAACAATTCAAATCATATAAAAGCAATTTCAAATCTTGTAAAACAATTTAAAACAATGCAAGTTATTCACTTTAAAACAATGCATGTTCATTTCATATTTTAGATTACCCACTTCATGTCTAGGATACTCCTAAACCTAGTCTTACACCTGGACTTAAACCTAGTCTCTCTGATACCATAAAATGTTGGACCTGATTTCGAAGCCCAATATTCAGAGTCATAAAGCGTGAGCATATTATCCTATATGGTTATTTCAAGGAACCCTCTTTAGTCACCATCCCACATGAGTGGTTAGCCCACACCAGGATAAACATCAAAACAACTCCCTTCTCCTATTTCAGGAGAAACTTTTGGGAAATCTCAAACTAGAGTTTCAAATTTGACTTGTTTAGAACATTTGAGGCTCTATGTCTATTCTTTATTTAAAGACAAGAGGCATCTCATTTAGAGATCCCATAATAAAGGTGTGGCTGAAAGAATCAAACAGGGTTTTGACTAAAATCATATTGCACCTATCTTGGGGCAATTAGCTTAACTATAATTTGGGATATCATATTAATACCATCTTAAGATGTTTTGAAAGAAAACTTCAAGATTTACAGTTTCTATGAAGACCTCGGAGGCGGATTCTATCGTCTGAAGGGTCAAAAATAGAATAGACGATAGCATCACACGAATAGTATATAGAAGGAGAAGTTTAGGTCACAAAGGCAAAAAGCAAACGGTCAAAATGATGGACGAAGCAGAAAGACAAACAAAGTAAAGAGGCAGACGAAGTGGAAAGACAGACGAAGCATAATCAATTTAAGATGAAGCAAAGCCAACTTAAAATAATGCAACTCTTAAGATGAAGCAAAATCAACTTAAGACCATGCAAGTCTTAAGATGAAGCGGAGTCAACTTAATACGAAGTAAAGTCAACTTAAGACGATGCAACTCTTAAGATGAAGTGGAGTCAACTTAAGACGAAGCAAATTTAACTTAAGACGAAGCGGAGTCAACTTAAGACGAAGCAAAGTTAACTTAAAACGATGCAACTCTTAAGACAAAGCAAAGTCAACTTAAGATGAGGCAAAGATAACTTAAGACGATGCAACTCTTAACATAAAGCGAAGTCAACTTAAGACGAAGCAAAGCCAACTTAAGATGATGCAACTCTTAAGACAAAGCGGAGTCAACTTAAGATGAAGCAAAGTCAACTTAAGACGATGCAACTCTTAAGACGATACATCTTTATAGACGATACAACCCTATAGATGATATGACGTCATCACAGACTATACATCTTTACAGACGATGCCTCTTTATAGACGATACATCTCTATACTCCTAAGCATCTCCTCTTTTAAGGACCATAACTTTCAACCCAGATGTCCAAAAATTCTAGACTATAGATATCGTTGGAAAGCTAAAGGAAAGACCTACAACTTTCTAGAAGACACTTTTGCCTAAAGCAACCTAGATTAATCCACACCTTCCTCCGAAGTCCAAACACAAACTTTTCCCTTAAGAAAACTTAAAAATGCAATGAACAAACTTAAGAGAGAGTCTTGATCACAATGCAATTATATTCCATTTGTATCAAAAGATAAGAGTTTTACAAAGTTTTAGTGGACATCTCAAGCCGCAAATACATTAATATTTTAAAGTTTCAAAATACAGAAGATACATGAACCAAGATTAGCTCAAAATGCAACTAAAGCCTTGCTTTACAAAATTTGCTTCAAATACAAGGTAAACAAAAATTGGAGTGACGCCTTGTCCCTTGACTACTCGATATCTTACTCATCACCTAGATATGGGAGGAGAATGGGGGGTGAGCTTAAAGCCCGTGGGTAACAAGCAAAACTATTTAGGAACTCATTTCCAACGCAGAAATTCACTTTATTGCAAATTATGTATGCATCACTTTTGTCAATTTATCATGAGCATATAAGCATATCAAAATGGTTCGGATGGATCAAAAACAAAACGTGCTACACATTTCTGCATAATGGTCTTGCGTAGCCGTGAACTTATAGGAATCCATGAAGGAGCTCCATGCCACTAGCGGACAAGTGGGAGAAGCCTTTTTCTCAAAGTGCACTTGGCTTAACTTAAGGGACCACCACAAACCCACATAACATGTATTTCAAGACTTGTAAAACATATTGCCCAAAAGACACATTTTGAAAACTTGATTTCTTAAGCATGATATTCTTTCAAAAATCATTTTCAAGTATTAACAGAATTCGTATGAAAGATATGAAGCACATTCTCAAAACATTCAAAGAGTAATAAATGCACATTTTTGAAGTAGTTGAAAATCATTTATTTCCATTTCTGAAAAGAGACATTTATGGCTCATTACTTAATTATAAAAAAAGCAACCCACCTTGAATTCTTTGGGTAATAACTTGTTCAAATATGCCTCTCCTCTTGTCTTTTCTGATTCCTTTTCATGGGAAAAATCACTAGTTAAAAAGGGTTCCAAAATTGAAGACCCACACAGAACATTTACTAAAATTGTTCCTAGTGTACCTAAACCCATGTTTTTTCCTAAGCTTCTTGAACCAAAACCCTTCCAAAAATCCAAGACATTAAAAATGTTCTTACCTTAAATCTTTACCAAATGAAGGGATGTTTGGCTCAAAAGAAAGCTCTTATCTTCCTTTACCTTTTTCCCTTCTTGAACAACCTCAAAATCTCTCTAGGAGACTTAGAAAAGATGAAACCCTAGCTTAACTCTCTTCTTTCCTCTCAACCACCGAAATCTTTCTTCTCTCTCTTTTTAATCACGTTTTTGGCTTCTTCCAACTCAAGCCCAAGCTTTATCTTCCCCTTTTATACCCTTAATGATTGCATAGTGTCCATTTTGCCCTTCATTTAAAGGCCTTATGGTTTCTAAACTGATGAGACTTACCAAAATTTCCCTTACACACTCTTACTACTTTAATACTTCAATTCCCTTAACCTATGTCATATTATCTTACCCATATTAGTAAGCTCATTAATTCCAATATATATTAATCTAGTGAGATCCCAAAATTAATTCAATCATGCTTATTTATAAAAAAATTCAGAGGCCAACAAATCTCCTATTGAAATTATGATGTCTTTAAGAAGTCCTTAATGGGGCTATAATCCTATAATAGCAACCATATTTCCTAGATTTGAACTTACTATTTTATTAGTCGATGTTAATGATTCCGTCTGTATATTAAAGAAAATCACAATGTAAGTTCACCTACAAAGAAAGCATCATTGCCAAATATAAGATAATTTTTGCTAGGTGATGAAATTATAGTTATGCAATTAGGTCATCTAGTTCCAAGATAAGACAATTTTTCAACTAGGTCCAAAATGAGATAATCTTTCAAATAAGCCAAATATAAATAAATCAATTCCAATGTACTACGAACATAAAAAGCTTAAGAAGTATCAATCAACTAATACTTCTTTTTCTCCAATAAAATAACAACATTGGAGATAAACATAAATATAAATCCTTAAACTTCCCTACTGCTTAAGGTATGAATGTCAATTATAAGGAAGAATGTAAATTATCCTCATTTGTGTCCTCTACTAGACAGTCACCAATCATATAATATTAAATTATCCTTAATTTTTTCGTCGATTAAATAGTCATCAAACACATAATATTAAATAGGAAAAACATTAAAAATTAAAAAGCTCTCCAAAAAAACACCCAAATTCCTTTACTGCTTAAGGTTTGATTATCTGTTGCAAGTATGAAGATAAACCTAAACTGACAACAATATCTAGATTGCATATATTGTTATCCTTATTTATATCTTTTACCAGGTAGCCACCAAAGAAACACCTCTCATCACATAACTCATGCCCTCCCTCTCATTAACTAAGCAATTAAACACCAACTTCCACAATATTCCTCCATTTCATAACATCCCTTTTGAAAAAAATGGCTAAACAAACAAAGCCTAGACAAAAAGAAGTAAAATAATTTGCGTTACCCGATATTGTGAGGATGGTGATGGGCAACAGTGATGAAAGGCTGTGAATGAGGGAGATGGCATAAGATTATAAACACTTGATAATGGAAATACGTCTTCTATACTGGGGATAATTAGTAAATAGATTCAACTTACACAGACAAACCTATGAAGATAAATGCTATTAGGGATTTCAAAACTACCTTAGGGATTTTAGGAATTAGAGTTTTTATATGCTTCTAATAATTTAGGAACTAAATTAATTAGTTAATAAGTTAATTAGTTAAGTTAATAAGTTAATTACTTAAGTTATACTATCATATGGCTATGTGGGACCTACATCAACATTAAAATATTATAAATATATGTCACGTCATTTCTAACATGGCAGAAACTTGACAATGTCACACTGTCATCAGTTTTTATGTCTTTTTTTATTAACTTAGGGTTGAATTTGAATGTTTCTTAAATGATAGGGTTTAATTTGCTAGCACAGATAAACCTTAGGATTAAATATGCCCTTTTTGCCCTGAATACATCAACTACTTTTCTCATTTTAATGTATATGTACCTTACCATTCAAGAATTTCATCATACATTTATTTTCCATTTTTCCTATCCCCTCCGACCAATCCCTTATTTGCCTTCCATCAATCTCTTTCAAATCGACCCCAAAAACTTCAAATTTTATTAAGAGATAGGAAAATGTTTCGAGAATCTATTGGTTCAAAAATCACTCAATTTGAAGGTCAGGTTATGAAGTTATGGCCGAAAGAATCAACCATGCTCATGTCTTCAATCACGTTGTACCTATCTCGGAACAATTAGCATAACTTTCACTAGATATTTCATATTAAGGTCTTCTATGAATGGTTATGAAGAGGACTTCCAAATATACAACTTTCATGAAGACCTCAAAAGAAAATTCTATCATATAAAGGGTCAAAAATGGGACCAGATGATAGGATCAGATGAACAGTGCATCAGACGATACGTCCTCACCAGATGAAGCGCCCTCACCAAACGATCCGTCCTCACTAGACGAAGTGTCCTCATTAGATGAAGCGTCCTCACTAAAAGAAGCATCCTCACCAGATGATACGTCCTCACCAGACGAAATGTCCTCACAAAACGATCTATCCTCACCAGACGAAGCGTTCTTACTAGACTATACGTCCTCACCAGATGAAGCATCATCACCAGACGATACATCATCACCAAATGATACGTCCAATACTCCTGATCATCTCCACTTATAAGGACCATAACTTTTGACTCCAATATCCAAAAATTTTATATTTTATACCGTTGGAAGGCTACAAAGATAAGCTATAGCTTCCCAGAAGACAACTTTCACCAATTTAGCCTAAATTAGTCCAGTCTTTCCCCTAAAGTTAGTACACAATTTATACACCTATGAAAGACCTAGATTATGAATTCTACAACTACAAAAGAAACATGGACATATGCCTGGGAAACTTTTCAGTTCTAAACTCATTTGCTAAATCAACAGAAGCTCATACATAACTTTAATTACATAATAACTGTTGGACCCCGGATTTTTAAGTAGACTTTAGAAATAATAAATGAAATTAAATGAGTGTTTTGGTATATGTATTGTGCTATAGATGTATT
>JANZLD010000003.1:27714564-27730215 GCA_026413575.1 Erythroxylum carthagenense | reverse complement strand
GCCACCCTTGCGGGTCACGGGCTCGGATATCACCATGGATATCGGGTTCGGGTCTCGTCGGGTGTGGGGTGCTACAATCTGTGTGATTTTACACGGTCAGACTGTGTAAGTCGCTGAACTTTTTTTTTATGAAAGGCCTCAAAATAACCTATGAACTTAAGGAGAAAAAAATTTTAAAAATGTATATAAACAAAGCTCATTAAATGGTGTGAGCAAACCAATAAAGTATATCAGCATAGTTGTGGTTTAGAAAGTGCCAGAGTTGTTGTGGCACCTAATGGATGTCCTGCAAAATAAGGTTTCAGGCAATGTCCATTGACCTTGAAAGCTCTGAAAACTTCACGACAAACTTTGACCGCGCCATGTGGAAACGCTTGTAAAACTCTAAATGGACCAGACCATCAAGACTTTAGTTAACCTGGAAAAAGACGAAGTCGAGGGTTAAATATCAAAACTAAATCACCTTCTTCAAACCTTTTTTTGGTAATATTTTTGTCATGACACAACTTGGTCTTTTCCCTGTAAAGGCAAGAACTCTCATAAGCTTCCAATCTTAAAATATCCAACTCATTCAATTGCATTGTTCTCTTTTCACCAGCAGATCTCACGTCGAAGTTTAAAGTTTTGATAGCCCAATAGGCTTTATGTTCTAACTCCACTGGTAAATGAGATGCTTTTTCGAACACAATTCTATATGGTATGGTACGTAAGGGTGTTTTAAAAGCTATACGATAAGCCCAAAGAGCATCGTCAAGTTTTAAAGACTAGTCCTTCCTTAACTTATCAATCGTCTTTGTTAAAATACCCTTGATTTCTCGATTCGAAACTTCAACATGTCCACTTGTTTGAGGGTGATAAGACGTAGCAGTCCTATGAAAGACACCATATTTCTGTAAAAGATTCTCGAGGGGCTTATTGCAAAAGTGGGTACCATTATCACTCAAAAAGGCTATTGGAATTTTGAAACGAGTGAATATATATTTCTTCAAGAACTTGATTACAACCTTAGCATCATTCATGGAAGTCACAACTATCTCTACCCATTTTGAAAGATAATCCACTGCTACTAAAATGTAGAGATTGTTATGGGATTTAGGAAACAGACCCATAAAGTCAATTCCCCAAACATCAAATAATTCAACCTCCAATATTCCAGTTTGGGTCATCTCAGCTCTCTTGGATATGTTGCCCATCCGTGGCAATTATCACATATAGCTACATTTTCCCTTACATCACGAAACAAAGTAGGCCAGAAAAATCCTACTTGGAGAACCTTAGAAGCTGTCTTATCTGGAACGAAATGACCACCGTAAACTATTGAATGACAATGATAAAGAACACTCTGGACCTCATCTTCATACAAGCATCGTCAAAAAATACCATCTCCATAATATTTATAAAGTGATGGTTCTTCCCACACATAATATTTGGCATCAGAAATGAGTTTCTTCTTCTATTGATGAGTGATCTCTAGTGGGAACAGTCCACAAATGATGTAATTAACTTGATCTACATACCACGGTGTTATAAGAGATGATATAGCCAATAGTTGTTCTCCCGGAATAAAATCATCAATCGGACAATTTCCACTGGAAACAAAAATTCTAGACAGATGATTAGCTACCACATTCTCAGTACTAGCTTTATCCTTAATTTCTATGTCAAATTCTTGCAATAATAAAACCCATCGGATAAGACGTGGCTTGGAGTCCTTCTTCTTCAACAGATGCCAAATAGCTACGTGATCTGTAAAGACAAGACCTTTAGAATTAATTAGGTAAGATCTAAACTTTTCAAGAGAAAAAATAACAGCTAAAAATTATTTTTTTGTGGTGGCATAGTTGATTTGAGCCTCATCCAGAGTATGACTAGCGTAGTAGACTTTATAAGGCTTGTTGTCTTTTCTTTGTCCCAAAACAGCTCCCAAAGCGTGATCACTTGCATCGCACATCACTTCAAATGGAAGATTTCAATTAGGTGCGTGCATAATTGGAGCTTAAACTAAAGCATCTTTCAACCTATAATAAGCACTTAAAAAATCCTCATTAAATTCAAAAGGTACATCCTTGACAAGTAAATGTATAAGAGGTTTTGTTATTTTAGAGAAATCTTTAATGAATCGTCGGTAAAAATCAAGATGTCCAAGAAAACTTCTCATACCTTTGATGGAAGTAGATGGGGGCAATTTTTCAATTACTTCCACTTTTTCTCTGTCAACTTCAATACCTCTACTGGAAACTAAATGATCTAGTACAATCTCCTCTTGGACGATAAAATGGCACTTCTCCCAATTCAAAACTAAATTAGCTTCTTCACATTTTTCCAACACTTTTGACAAATTTTTCAAACAATCATCAAATGACAAGCCATAAATAGAGAAATCATCCATAAACACTTCCATTATATTTTCAATGAAATCAGAAAATATGGCCATCATACAACGTTGGAAAGTGGCAGGGGCATTACAAAGACCAAAAGGCATTCTTCTATAGGTAAAAGTACCATATGGGCATGTAAAGGTGGTTTTGTCTTAATCTTGTGGATGAATGGGGATCTGGAAGAAACTCAAATACCCATCAAGATAACAAAAATGAGAATTCCTAGCAAGTCTTTCTAACATCTGGTTAATTAAGGGAAGGGGAAAATGATCTTTCCTAGTTGCAGAATTCAACTTACGGTAGTTGATACACATTCTCCACCCGATGATAGTCCTAGTTAGAATGAGTTCATTCTTTTCATTTGTCACTACTATCATCCTTCCTTTTTTAGGAACTACATGAACTGGACTAACCCACTTACTATCCAAAATAGGATAAATTATGCCAGCCTTAAGCAATTTCAAAATTTCCTTTTTGACCACTTTTTGGATACTAGGATTTAATCTCCTTTGATGTTCAATAGTTGGCTTATGATCGTCCTCCATTAAGATTCGATGCATGCACACAGAAGGATGAATTCCTTTAATATCATCTAAAGAATATCCTATGGCCTTTCTATGCTTTCTTAAAACGATAACAAGTTTTTCAGTATCAACAGCATCTAAGTTAGCATTCACAACCACAGGATATGTAGAATCAGGGCCCAAAAATTCATACCTTAAATTAGAAGGAAGAGGTTTGAGTTCGTCCTCAGGTGCTTTCACTTTAGTTTGTTGATCCATTTCTAGAACTTCAAATTGCTCCCTTTTAACCTTGTAAGTTGTAGGAAGATTTGCTAAAGCTTTAGCAATCATGGCCACTTATGGAATCTCATCACTTGGTGTTCCATTAGTAATTAAACAATGCTCAAGAAAATCATCTGAATGTTAGTTAGACAAATGGGTATTTACAATAGAATCAATGATATCAATTCTAAAACATTCATCAGACAAGCTCGGAAATTTAGTAGCTTTTGAAAGATCAAACTGAACATAATCCTCACCAATCTCAAAAGATAATTTACCATTTTTCACATTTATTTGACATCCTGCGGTAGCCAAAAATGGCCTCCCAAGTATGATTGGAGTGCGAGTGTCTTCTTCCATTTCCAAAATAACAAAATCAACAGGCACATATAAATTATCTACTTTAATAGGCACATCCTCTAATAAACCAATAGAATATTTAACAGATCGATCTGGTAATTGCAAGGCAACAATAGTGGGTGTCAATTCTCCTAAATCAAGCTTTCTACACAAAGATAATGGCATTAAACTCACACTTGACCCTAAATCACACAAAGCACGTTCAATTGTAACGTAACCAATTTGGCAAGGAATTGAAAAACTACCAGGATCTTTGAGTTTAGGAGGAAGCTTGTTTTGAATGGTAGCATTACATTCAACAGTCAAGGCAATAGTTTCATGCTCTTCTAACTTTTTTTTATTTGAGAAAATTTCTTTTAAAAACTTAGCATAAGAAGGCATTTGAGAAAGTGCATCGATGAAAGGGATGTTGATCTACAACTTTTTAAGAACTTCTAAGAATTTCCTAAACTGAGCATCTAGCTTGGCCTTGGCCATTCTATGAGGAAAGGGAATTAGTGAAGTGTATGGTTTTGGAGGTGGTTGTTTTGGTTCCTCAGAAGGATCAACATCCTCACTTTCATTGTCCTTCTCAACTTTTATCCTTCTTCCCCTGTCCTAAGTTTCAACTATCCTCTCCTTTACAACCTCATTCCTAGGATCATAAGGTCCTGATAATTGTTTTCCGGCTCTCAATGTCACAGCTTTACAATGCTCCCTAGGATTGGTTTCAGATTGACTAGGTAATTTACCTGGTGGTGTGGATGATGAACTAGCCTGATTTGCTATTTAGTTCTCAAGCAACTTATTATGAGTAGTTAATAAATCTACCTTAGAGGTTAATTGCTTGATAGTTTCATCTTGTTGTCTTTGGGCTAGTAACATGGATTCCATCATACTTTCTAGGTTTGATTTTGGAGGTCCTAATGGATTGGAAGGTCTTTGAAATCCAGCAGTTGGCCTAAAATTTGGTTGAAATGGAGGATTTTGATTATTCCTCCAGGAGAAATTTAGATTATTCCTCTAACCTGGGCTGTAAGTGTTTGAGTGTGGGTCAAATTGAGGTCTTTGGTTAAGATTGTTAATGGCATGAACTTAATCATTACATTGATCTTGGGCAAAAAGACTACCAACTTGACAATTAACAGATATATGATCAACAGAACCATAGATTTCGCATGCAGAAGCAGAACTACTAGCATTCACAGAATTAACATTCAAACGATCTAACCTATGAGTTATGGCATCAACTTTAGCATAAAGTATCGTAAGTGCATCAACATCATACTTACCTGGAGTGCGTTTTGCTGCTCCTCTTTCATTGGACTATTGGTCATGATTGAGAGCCATCTCTTCCATAAGATTGTATGCATCAGCATATGTTTAATTCAAAATGGCTCCACCAGTTACAGCATCAATTAAGGTCCTCATTGGCTGGAGTAATCCACTATAAAAATTATGAAGGACCATCCAAGATGGTAAGCTATGGTGTGGGCACAACTGAAGTAAATCTTTAGAACACTCCCACGCTTTATAGAGTGTCTCATCATCTTTCTGCGTGAATGTGGAGATTTGGTTCATGAGATTCATTGTTTTTCTTGGAGGAAACTACTTGGCTAAAAATGTCCTAGAGAGTTCATCCCATGTAGTAATAGATCCAGCTGGAAGTGACTGAGGCCATGCTCTTGCCTTATCCCTTAAAGAGCATGAGAAAAGACGAAGACGAATGGCATCAGGAGTGACTCCATTCATTTTAAAAATGTCACAAACTTCAAGGAAGATTGTTAAATGCATATTTGGATCTTCGACAGGTGACCCTCCAAACTATGATTGCCGAACCATAGAAATAAGAGCTGGTTTCAACTCAAATTATTTGCTTCCACGGTTGGATTCTGAATTCCCGAAGTGTTTTCTTAAACTCCTAGCTTGGCATAATCACGGAGCCTTTGTCCTACTCCTTCTACCATTGTATTGCTACTACTAGCAATTGTCGCCTTCTTCTTATTTTCAGACCTCTGTTTCTTCCTTCTGTGGAACGTTTTCTCGATCTTAAGATCAAATGGGGCTGTGAAAGTAAATTGCATATAAATCTCGGTTCTCCACTGAATGAAAAATACAAATGAGCATGAACAAACTTATATGCAAAGTAGATATAAACAAACCTACAACTAACATGGAATTAGGTAAAGCTTAGTCAACTTTGTTCGGAAAAATTCAATATTTGACACAAATCTCCAGCAACGGCGCTAAAAACTTGACAGGCTCCACAAGTGTACAGGTTTAGTTGTAGCAATCAAGTATTGATCCACAAGGACTAGGTTAAAGTACTAAATTTATGCCTCCTAAATTTGCTAAGCAATCAAATATGAAAATTTGGTTATTAAAGAAATATTAATGCACGATTTACAGAATTTAAACTAATATTCTAGGAATTCATTTCTACAAAGAAATCATGTAATCCTTATGAAATAAAATATTGATCAAAGTATATTAACCCACTATTATCAATTAGTTCTTTCGAAGTAATTAACATGTTGATTCCAATTTTTAAACTAGTTTCCTAGACCAGAAAAATCAAATTCAACCCAATGAACGCAGTGGTTAATCTCAAGTACTCCTAGTGAAGAATTCTATTTCTAGATATTCTTTCAATTAAGTCTAATCTAGCAATTCATATATTAAGCATCACTTTTCAGTAATTATTTTAACATTCATCATTATTCAATAAGAAACCCTAGATTAGAAAGATCAAATCAACATTAGACAAAATTACTTTACTGAAATCAAGTCAACATTGAATTTAGAAATAAAGACATAAGGTCTAATACATAAAATCCCTAGTTGAAACAAACATCCTAGAATAAGAGAATTTAAAGTTTCATGACTGAAAAATAAACTGTAAATATGAACAATGAGAATAGAATTAAAAATGGAAAGGGGAAGAAAAAGGAACTCCAATTGCTTCTTGAATCTTCATTCCTCCATTCCCCAAGCTTTTCTTTTCTCTCTCGCTCCTCTCCTCCTCCCCTCTCTCTTTTCTAGTAACTCCTCTTTTAATTCCCAAAAATGTCATGAATAACCGTTATACACGGTCCGTGTGATTTTACACGGGTAGACCGTGTTTCTTTCGAGTGTGGATATGTGTTTTTGCTCCAAAAGACACAGTCCGTGTGATTTCATACGGTTAGACCGTGTATTTCCCAAAACTCCTGCAAATAGCAAAAACAAAAGAGCAGTATCGAATTCATAAAAAACTATGAACAAAAAACAAAAATGATGACAAAATAGAGCTAAAGCATATAAAAAATGACAACTTATAAATACATTCATAAGTGATTCTAGACGTGATTCAGAGCTTAAGGAGCAAAAGACACGGGATTTTTATTAAGAAATTCATCAGAAGCAAGATCGAACATCTAGATTGTCAGAATACATAATATAGAACATATAGGGAGATTTAGAATTATGATTTTGATGGTTTTTATTTTGTTTTCTTTATATATGGTTGTGATTTCTTGTTTGTCAATGTATAGCTAAATTTTTTGTTAGTATCTAGGTCAAATGAACCCTAGTTGATTCCAAAAAATGATTTGATTAATTTGTGAATGCAATTATGTTTATTGATTATTCAAATGTTATTATTTGTTCTTATTACTATCTGTTAATCTAATTTTTGGACTTTAATCTGATTTCATACTTAACAACTAAGAAATCCTAGGTTTGAATAAATCTACGATAATTGGAAAATTTTTATTGCAATTCTAGAGATAAGACCACATAAATCTTCTGGATTAGGGTCAAACCTAATAGAGGAATTCATAACACGGTAAGGCAATCTTGTAAGTTTTAACCTGAGTAATTCAGTTCAAGACCCTAGGATTAGTTGTTGGTACACTCAAGGTTAGCTACGAGTATACCTTAAAAATCTCCATGGTCTAATTAATCAACATCATAATTGCATGAGAAATAATCAATCGGTTAAGGGATTAGGAGGATTTGAAGCCTTGGTACTAATCATCTGATACCGGTAATTGATTAAGTGTTATCAACCCTTTGCTTTGATTCTTGCTACTTGTTTACATTAATTGTTAAATTTTAGTTCTCTTAATTAAAATTACAATCAATTTATAGACTAGATAATAAAATGATAGTAATTACTAGTACTGATCATCTTTGTATGATTGACCCGTACTTACTGGTACTAGCTACAACTATATTGTGTACTTACGGTTATTAATATTGACTATTATGCTTTAGATCAATCAAGTTTTTGGTGTCATTGCTGGGGACAGTGACATTAGGAACATTTTAGTTTTATTAATCTAGTCATTACTTTTATTTGTTTGTTTTGTTTTACTTGTTTGCTTTATTTTACATGATTTTGTTTGTTTAATTGTTTAATTTTGTTTTTTATTAATGTTATTTGATTTGTTTTTGTAAGTTAGTGTATTTGTTTAGTTTTAGATTTAAACTTCAGGTCAGTTTATGACTCAAAGTAACACTGAGAACTTACTTGACATAGATCCTAAGATAGAAAGAATTGTGTGCAAGAATAGGAATAAACCTTTGGGAATTTGAACTAAATTGTCACATTAAGGACTTGGAAGGTCATGCAGATGATGAGGGATTGTGCAATATGACTAACCAATCATGAATGAAGTTTGATTATGGTAAGCGAGAATTAAATGGAACAGAGTCTAACATTATGAGACCGACTGTACAAGCAAACAGTTTCGAGATTAAGTCAAGCAACATTTAGATGGTGCATTAGTTAGTTCAGTTTGACAGACTTTGGACAAATATCCTAACATGCACATCTCTAACTTCTTAGAGATCTGTTATACATTTAAAATAAACGAAGAAAATGACCATGCCATCAGATTGTGTCTATTTCCTTTCTCTTTAAGAGGAAAAAGCAAAGTAGTGGCTTAATTCTATGCCACATCCGCTACTGACCACCTGGGATCAAGTGGCAGAAAATTTTTACTAAATTATTTTCCCCATACGAAGACTACAAAACTGAGGAACGACATATCATCTTACTCTTGAAATGAAGGGGAATCATTATATGACAGTTAGGAGAGGTTTAAGGAGATGCTTCGACGATGCCCACATCATGGATTACCTTTGTGGATGTAAATCCAAACATTCTAGAAAGGGATAAGTCAAAACACTATGCAATCAATTGATGCAATAGTTGGAAGGACGTTGAATAACAAGACAACTGAAGTGACCTAATAGTTGATTGAGGACATGGCCATGAATAACTATCGATGGTGCTCAGCTAGAGCACGAACCACTAGTAGGTCACAGGGAGTTTACGAGGTAGACACTATAATGAGACTGGCGAGTCAAGTGAAGGTCGTGAGAAAGAAGATAGACAACATTATTACGGCTCCACAAGGAAGAGTAATATAGTGCTAGTCGTGTAGGTTAAGTCACCCAGGATAAGATTTTCAATCTAATCAACCTGAACACATTGATTATTTGGGCAATGCTCTAAGAACCCAAAATAATTCCTATAGCAATACGTACAATCCAATATGAAGGAATCACCTAACTTCCTATGGGGTAACTAAGTCCATTAAAGGAATAATCCTCCCCCGAGATTTCAAGCATAAACATCACAAATGAGGAACACGAGTATGGATGAGATAATACTGGGGCTTATTCAGGATTTAAAGGCGAAACATCAGTAGACATAAGCATCCAAACGAAAATTAGATATAAAATTTGACCAACTGGACAAATCAGTGGTGGAAAGACCAAAGGGGAGTTTGTCAAGCACAAATAAAACAAATCCGAGGGAAAGGATAATGCCAATCACCCAATCCACGAAAAAGAAGCTCAAATTAGTAGAAGAAAACGAAAGAAGAAAAGGAAGCAAGAGTTAGAGATAAATTAATGGAATTCCTTACTTAAATGAGAGCTGACCGTCACAAGTTTAAGAGTAAAGAAAATACAAAGGTTGGTTTCGTGAATGGATGCACATTTTAAAAGGAGCTTCCAGAAGAAAAAGGAAGTGTTACAGATTAAGTAAGGGAAGAAGAAAAGAAAATGGCTAATGAACGTTTCCTACAGAGTAAATATAACATGAAACGAATTAAGGAGTATCAACCTGCTATTCCATACCCCATCCAAGCGTAGAGAAAGACAAAAGAAGCATAGTTGAATAAGGTCCTTAATATAATAGAGCAACTGAAAACGAGACTTGCCCTTAATGAATCTATAAAAGAGAAGTTAGTAAATAAAGAGGAACCAAAAATGCTAGAGAGTGAAGTGTTAAGCAAGGACTCCAACGAAGTGGCAGCACTATGATAGAAATAAGATGACTTCCTGTGTACTATAACTAATGTCAAAGTGGATAAGGCTTTTGTAGACCTAGGAGTTGGCAAGAGTATGATACCTTAAACATTATGCAAAAATATGGGATTTGATAAATTAACACCAACTAGGATATACGTGTAAATGGTTGATAGATCAACCCACCATCCTAGGGAGCGATGTGTTTTTTAAGGTTGACAAATTCACTTTTCCCACTAATTTGAACATCTTAGATATAGAGGAAGATTTGGATCTATCCATTATCCTTGGATGACCATTCTTAGATACCACTAAGTTTCTTATAGATGTTGGAGGAGGTGAGTTAACCTTAAAAATGGGGGATGAGAGGGTTACATTTAGTGTCTCTGATGGTAAGGAAAATCCTTTTGAATTTTTGGATGCTATCAAGATAAAGGAATCTCATAAAAAAAGTACTATAGGACTCTACTTGTATGGATCCACCAAAGAGACCACAAATTCAAAAGAATAACCGAAGGAAGAAAGGTGGTAGTAAGCACGGTCAGGTAGCCTATTACAAGTTGTGAAAGTACATCGAGCTAGTTACAGTAAAAGAAGCGTTACTTGGGAGGCAACCTAAGATTCAAGATTTTCTTTTGATATGTTCATATTTTTATTTTGTTTGCTTGCTTTCAATTATTTTATGGTTTATATTTTGAGAGTGTTTTTAATCTTTTTTTCATTAATTATTTATGGTTTGTTTAAATTATGTTATTTTATTTATTTATTTTTTATCCTTTCTTTTCTTTTTTTGTTTTTTTTAAGGGCACATCAACATCGGATGGATCAAAATCAAGTAATTGCTCCAAATTAGGGAAGTACTAAATAACCCACTCACTTGCATATTTAATTGTCTACAAATGTTGAGGACAAAGTCCAATTTTAAGTGTAGGGATGGGCTTAATGAATCTTTAACTATTTTCTTCAAGTTAATTATAATCTTGATTACAAGTTTTATTAACTGATATGTAGAATTGGTTAAATATGTCCATAAATATTATATTTCCTTGTTGAATATTGATTTGAATTCGTGTGCGAAAGGATGATGGTTAGAATGAAATTAGTTTTCTAGGTCATATTTTTCGTAATCATTGAAATTTTCAAGTTGAATGATTTTTTTTGGTAAATCAATAAATTTATAAATAAATAAAGGTATGTACAATTGAGAGATTGGCGAAGATGCCAATCTCTTATCTATAACAAAAGAAACCTAACATGTGAGCATGAGGGACCTTATAATTTTTCCCTATGACTACACAACCATAACAACAACCTAAACCAATCTACCACAAGATGACCATAACAAGGATCACCTTACCAATATTACAATTATTCCTTACAGCAGTTGCTATAGCCTAAACTAATCAAAACTACCTTCTAACCCATAATCAGAGCACTACTTATCAGGTTAGAATTCATCACATTTTCAGATCACATTGATATCTTGTTTGTAAAGAATTACCGAACTGCTAAGGAAGGAGAGATAGCTCAACTCTTATCTAACTTCCTTTGTATATTAGATCTAGCCCTCTAACTTTTAAGCCCCTAGCCAAGGGTTAGGGGCTCTCCTATTGTTAAGTTCACGAAGGAGTGAAATGTTGAAGCTTGTGACACCATGCATTCTTCAAGACTTTTTGGAGATTGAAGCATTCCTATATAATCCTCTCTTGCCTAATGCTTGCATTCGATGTATCCTCTTACCAAACTTACATGGCTTCACAACTTGTATTTTTGATAAACAACCTATCTCTTAGTAGGTATCTGGGATCGCCATTGAATTTGATTACCAATGAGGGAGTGAACCCGACCCAGCCAGTAACCTGTAAAACAAAAATTGAAGAAAACAAACCAAAACCATAATTTACCTACTCTCAGTGTTTGAGCAAAGCTGTTTCATTACTTAGAAGATCACTTTAGTGTTAATGCTCCCCACTTCCATAACTATATCTTTTAAGGTTCTGAGGTTTCTCTCAGACCATATATTATACGCAACAACTGATAGAAAGATGATAAAGTGTTGAGGTCAATAATTTTGTAGCTTCGGGGTTCTTTGAACCAATTTAGAATGGATTGAAGATTTAATAGGTTTGGAATCTTTATCTTAAAGTGGTTGAGGCAGTGTAACCACACTAATTTTGAAAAGGAACATTCAAAGAAGAAGCGGTTAGTAGATTCATTGTCCGAGGAACAAAGTGGGCAATGGATAGGAACATAAGTATAAAATAGTTGATCCCTTATTTGTAGCTTATTTAGGAAAGCTAACCACAAGCCAAAGGCATACCTTGGGTTTGTACCTATATGCCACACTAATTTATACCAAGGTACTCTCAAATAAGGAGGTCTTATCAAAGTGTATGCTGAAGCATTTGTGTAAGATTTTGTGGGGCTAGTAATCCATTATAGTCTATCTGGTTGAGACCTATCAAGTTGATACATTAATGGTTCTAGCATACGAATGGCCTTAATTGTGACACCTTGCCAGCTCTATACATTGTCTCTAATAACATCAGCTACTTTTGCATTCATTGGAAATTCTGAACCATTGATAATTCTTGGAGTTAAGAGATCCTTTGGTATTCCTCTATGATGACATGGGTCCTGCCATAAGAAAGTTGAAACACCATTTTCTATCCTAAATTTGAATTGGTTCCCAATAGTATTCCTGACCTGAATAGGCTTCCTCTAACCCTAAAAGCAATTGTTTAATAGTAAGGCACTTTAAAAGTTTTTCCTTCTAAGAATAATGGTGTAAACCCACTGTACCCATAAAGCTTCTCTATCATTAAAGAGTAACCAGATCCTTTTACCTATCAAGACATTATTCCAAATAGATAAATGTTCAATCCCTAGACCACCCTTTTTATTAGGTATACAAAGATCAAACCATTTAACACACAATCTTCCCAAACCACAAGAAGTTCCTAAGTTTAGACTTTATTTCATAGAAGTTGGAAGAATTAAATGGCTAGCCCAATAAATCTGAAAAGTAGACAAAACAGAAATTACCAACTAAAGCCTACCAGTATAGGACAGGGCCTTATAGGTCCATTTGTTAACTCTGGAATCAATTTTATCCAATAATGGGATATAGTCTCTCCTAGTCAATCTTCCTGTTAAAAGAGGTACGCCTAGATATTTCATAGGAGTTGACCTCTTTTAAGATCCAAAAGAGTTTCCATCTGAATGGACAACTGATCCATATCAGGAAATAAGAAGAACTGACTCTTGTTAATATTCATTTCCAAACCATAAAAATTAGAGAAAGTGCTCAAAATGTATTCACTGAGGTCAAATTAGCATGAAAAAACATTAATAGATCATCAGCAAACAAAAGATGGGAAAGTTTGAGAGCTTTGCATCTTCAGTGGAATTTAAAAGTAGGATTTTTTGCTATCGAACCTTTCAAACTCCTAGAAAGGACCTACATACAGATAATAAACAAGTAAAGAGAGAGAGGATCTCCTTGTCTTAACCATGATTTCCCACAAAAAAAAATTTGTAAAAGACCCATTAATAAGGATAGAGTATGAAGGAGAGGTTATACACTCTTTAGTCCACTTAATAAATATAGGAGGGAGTCCTACAGCTAGGAGCACCTTAAGGAGAAAATCCCACTGAATAGAATTATAAGCTTTTTCTAAGTCGACTTTAAAAGCACATCTCTTATGATTATTAGAAAAGTGATAGTTCTTGAAATTTCTTGAGCTAAAAGAATGTTGTCCCCTATTCAGCAATTTTTAATGAAAACACTTTGGTTTGGGCTAATGATGAGGGGCAAAATCTACATAAGTCTATCACACATGATTTTTGTGATCACCTTATAAATCATGTTACAACAAAAGATAGGTCTATAGTCCAACACAATGGAAGGCTGGTTCTTCTTAGGAACAAGGGAAATAAAGGTTGAATTAAGCTTTTTGAGGAGCCTCCCATGTTAGAAAAAGTCTTGGATTGCCCTAGTGATCTCATTACCAATAATATGCCAAGTTTGTTTAAAGAAAAATCCATTGAACCCATCCAGACCAGGGGCCTTATTCGGATTGAAAGAAAAATAAACTTCCCTAATCTCCTGAGATGTAACTTTAACTACAAGATTGTTTCTAAGGTTCTCAAGAATTGGATGGGAAAAAAGAGATGCCACATACCCCTTTGCAAATATTAGATCTTTCTTTTTGCCAAAAGAGTTTTAAAAGAAATTCAGAAAGGAATTTTGGATTTCTTCTAAGTCAGTAATCCTTTGGCCATTTCTCACCAGTAAGGATTGGATATTGTTTCGGTTCCTATTTGATAAGATGGAATTATGGAAGAACCTAGTGTTCCTATCCCTAAGCCATTTAATACAGGAAGATTGTTTGTAAAAGGATTATTGATCATTTAAAGCATTAAACAGATTGTTCATAGCCTCATGCTCTTTAGCAACTAGTTGAATCCTATTAGGCAAAATCCTCATTTGGTCTTTGATGTTATTCAAGATAGCTTGGCAAGTCTCAACTCTAGCATTAATATCACCTACCTGATCTAAGTTTAGGGATATGAGAGCATTGTTTATTAGTTTGAGCTTTGACACAACACAGAACATAGTAGTCCCTCGGATTTGAGTATTCCAAGCCTCTTCTACTGTCTGAAGGAAGTTTGGTTAAGAGACTAGGAAGTTTGAAAATCTAAAAGGTGAAGATCTTCTCTTAAGGAAAGTAGAAGTTCTTATCACTATAAGAGAGTGCTCTAAAATATTAGGGTTAAGGATCTCTCCAAAGGATCTACGAAATTGAGAACTCCACTTTGAGTTGATAAGAGCTCTATCTAGTTTTCTAGCTATGTGGAGTTCACCAGATTACTTATTAGACCATGTAAAATTTGGACCACTAGAGTTAAGATCATGCACACCACATTCCTCTACATACTTCCTAAAGTCTCTCATTCCACTAATAGCCGAGGAACTAAGGGGTTCAACTTCGTGAGAAAACATAATAGCATTAAAGTCCCCAACTATAATCCATGGCTAGTTTCCAATAATGATTTTAATGTTTGAAAGGGTAGATCAAAGATTTTTCCTATGACTATAGTTATTCAAGCCATAAATACAAGTAACCAAAAATATATAATCACAATTCAAAGGGGACACCTCCAAAAGAATCAATTGGTCAATAGTAATAATAGGAGATAACAAGTAATGATTTGTGTTCCAAACCACCACTAACCTGGCATAAAAAGCTTGATCTAAATTACTACAGAAATTCCATCTAAGAAATATAACAAAGCAGATATTATTCAAAAGGAAAAGAGACTTTTTCCTGGATTCTATCAAACACACAAAAGAAACCAACAACATCTTAAGGAAAGATTTCACATCTAACTTTTTTTATGGTTATTCAGACCTCTAATATTCCAAAAACCTAGATCCATAATGGAAAACACTAAGACAGAATCTACTGCTTTTATTTTCTTCTAGATTTCCTGCCTTTCATAATGGTAAAATCCCCCTCTACCCCTTCTAATAAACTCAAACTTTGAGCATCATTAGAACTATTAGAAACCACATCAGAATTAGGAGAGACAGTAGGATTACTTGATTTGCTCACACCAGGACAATCAGCAACATCAAGGTTTACATTAGGATCATCCTACTTCTATTGCACTTCTTTGCCTTTACTTTGCTCAATTAGGGATTCAATGTAGCACCCCACTCCCGACGAGACCCGAACCCGACATCCACGGTGATATCCGAGCCCGTGACCCGCGAGGGTGGCGTACTAAAACGTTTACTATCTTTTTAAACCTCATATGACAATTTCTTTTTCTTTTAAAAA
>JANZLD010000003.1:27690770-27702056 GCA_026413575.1 Erythroxylum carthagenense | reverse complement strand
AATTTTCTTAAAAAGCAAATCCCAAATGTTTCTCTTAAAAGTTTCTCTATTTGTGGTCGGTTTGTGTTTAGTTTTGGTCTTCCATGCTTATATGGGTCCGAATGTTGAGCCTCGGAGACGGGGTCCAACACTATATGTGTAACCCATTAAGTTCCCAAATATGTTGGCAATGATTATAAATTATAATTCTAATTCATAATTAGAATTGCATAAATTAAAACTCCTTTTAATTTATCTTTAATTCTCTTATTAATCAATTTATAATCATAGATCAAGATTGGCGTCTAGAAACGCATCATGACCACCCAAATATTTAGGAATGTTAAAGTGGTGTTGACTAACCTTTCCGTGCATGATTTTTCCTTATAATTCAATCATTTCACTAATCAATGCTCCAATTAGACATAGAGCATGGAATTAATGTCTACTCTATTTTGAGTCCAATTATATTAGTTCTCCGCCATTAACTATTGATTCAATTAATGATATTTGTAAACTGTTTACAAAATATCATTCCACCTTGGCCAAGGATTTCTGAATCAATATTAATCGAGAACAATGGAACATTCTCCCTAATTACTTTAGGGTGATGAATCCTATTTTGATCATTCAACTATCTCTATATAGTTCATGCTATATTCAATGACTACCATTTAACGACCTTTGATAAAATAGATCACGAGTAGTATCAAAGCATAACAATCCCCCTACAAGATAACTTTGATGATCTCAAGTAAAATGATCACTTATACAATCATTACAATGAGAATTCCATAGGCATACAAGTAATGTTCCAAATAGACTTCTCATATCGGGCATGTTCAATAAACTTGTTCTCTAGTAAGCACTCACACGTTTGTTTAAGTATCTTTATATTTTAGCTTAAGAGATCGACTACTTCCTTTATAAGGAAAAACAAAATGTGTACTAGTCTTTTTCTATTCTATCAATGTTCAATCTTAATAGAACAATGACTAGAAACATTTAGGAATAATACATAAATGCAATATGAATCTCATAATTATAATCTCATTATAATTTTATTTGCAATGTACAATTATCCTGTAAACTTTATCATATACATCTAAATATGTACAAGATAAAGAATGTCTTTTAAATAATTTGTTAATAAACTACAACCAAAACGATTGACTGTAAGGCATAAACTAACATGAGCCCAATCTACACATGCAAACTGAATAGTAGAATAAATGCAATCGTTAGAACAAAAAAACGATTATACCAGATATGGAAATTTTATTTTGGATATTCTTTTTAAAAATTCTTTTGCTTTCGAGTACCGACTTGTAGGCTGGCGTTGCTACTTGTGGGCGATCAAAGATTGCCGACGTCGAGTTGCAGGGACGGTCCTGATTAGTGAGCTTACCTCTTTTCCGAGGAAAAAGGTGAGCAAAGCCACGAACAGGATCAAATAACATTTTTAAACAGAAACATAACAAGTCCAGTGGTTAACAAATCACTATTGGTGCGAATTCAGCTGGCACAAAGTTGGAAAGAGAAAATAAAAATAAAGAAATAAAAAGAAAATTCCAAAGAACAAAATAGAGAGTGACGTCAACTAAAATAGGTGTGGGCACATGGGATGGGATCAATATAAGCTGAACAGCCCAGAAGCTTTAGGGGGCAATGTGTATGAAAGAAGCAACAAGTGTTATATATATATATATATATTAATGTGTATATTATAAGTAATTCCCTCCTTTTATTTATTTCAAACAGTAACATAATGAAATTTATGCAGATAGAAAATATTACATGCACAAGAGGGAAAAAGAGAGAATGGCCAAAGAATCAAGAGATATGGCTCACTAGTTTGAAAATTTTTGCTCTCAAGATCAACTTGATAGATTCAGAGAGAAGGAAGACTTTGTGATAGGAAGTAGGAACATGAATGGATCCACCCAATTTGAAATGGAATGCTTTCGGCTTCCAACTAATAAAGTCATGTGAAGGTGTGAGGGCTGGGGGAATAGCTTGTCTTTTGGAAAAGCTGAAGTTATTCAGTGGGACCTCAACACTCCTCAATACGCAGATTGGTGAGAGCCACTCATTTTGGCCTTCTGGATTTCACTCTCACCCTCCCCCTCCCCCTCCCCTGTTGAAGTATAAAGAAGCCTTTTTCCAATGATTTTCCCAATCTTTTACCAACCCATTCTACACACTTTCACCTTCCCTTCATTTTTATACAAATATAAAAACCAACCTTTTACTTTACTGCAAGTTGGTGCTTATTATCCATATACATAAAGGCCAAAAAAATAAAAAGAAATTGATCTACTTTAGTAAATACGATGTTACGTAAATTACATTAAATTCAATTTCACCTAAGATGATCTTTTCAACATCAATCCTTGTCCAAATTACAATTTACTATATAATGTTTGTGATAAATCGGTACTATTACACAACCAACATTTATTTTACTTATAATGGTCTGGACCATATTAATAATATATCGCGCACACTTTTTTTTATTAAAAAAAAGATCAGTGGGTTGATACGTACAACTATGGAGGGATAACAGATGGTGTTCGTCACTCTTGCTCAATCTCCAAAATCTAGTTCAAAGAATAAGCCCATGGGTGATTTCAAGTACTGGAGAAATGTTTCCACGGCGGAAATTTCGGCGCAACGCTCATTCAAACTTTATATGATGAATTTCTGTTTTTCTCAGGCTTTTATGATTTGTAAATTACATATAAAATTTGTGATAGATTATTTACTTTCTTTTGTTTTAAATTTATCCTTTTTTATTTTTCTTTTCACAAGAAATATTTTTGTATGACTTTTAAGATTGAATTGAAATATTCAGAGAAATATATTATTAGTCCAAGAAAGTTGAACTTTTTTAAAGTGGTATATTACTATTTTTTAATCCTAATTCGTAGTTGGGGTAAGTTTTTTAATCTAATGAAAAAATTACAAAGAATTTTAATTTAAATATGCTATATAATTTAAATAGATTCTCACGAACTTTAATTAGATGTCAATAATAATGATATGATGTAAATGGATCATTTATTGTTAGATTGTATTTGAAGGTGTTACATGATCTTAAGCATCTCTAATCCTCTTATCTGCATCAATATCAAAAAAAAAAAATTGTTACATTACAATGTATTCAATGGGAAAAAGTTGTTTGTGAATGAATTTTGATGTAACTAAGGGTCCATTTGGTTGAGCTTTTATCAATAGAGCTTTTATCATTAGAGCTTTTGTCAGTAGAGCTTTTCTGAGAAGAGCTTTTTTTAAAAGTCAATTGACTGTTTGGTTGTCAATTAAAAAAACAGCTTTTTTAAAAGAGCTTTATACAGTAGACTGTTTGGTAACATAAAAATAAAAAACACTTTTATTAATTTTAACTATATTTTATTTTATAATAAAATTATTTATGCTAAATAATATTTAAAATATACTAACAAATTGTTCATCAACGAGACAGTATGCTAAATAATATTTAAAATAATTTTATAAATATTTAAATAAAATTATTCATCAACGCAGACGGTCTACGTTGGTCTGCGTTGAACAACGCAGACGGTATCGTCTGCGTTGATGAGCAACACAAACCAGATTGAAATGTTTTTATTTACGTAAATGACGGAAACTTACGAAAAAATAGCTTCCCATAAAAGCTAAAATTTGAGCTTTTCTGAAAAGCTTCAAATTTCAGCTTTTCAAAAAGCTATATTTTGACTTTTTCAAAAGCTATTTCTACTTCAAAAGTGTTTTTGAAGTTTGCAGCCAAACATCTATCTTTTCTTGAAAAAAGCTTTTGCGGTAGAAAAAAGTGTTTTTGGAGTCTCCAAAAGTTGAACCAAACAGGCATTAAGAAATAAATTCACATAAGGCTAAAAATTTTGCTTATTTCCTTATTTCAGATTTGAATATTTACATTTAACTTTTGTTAGACTATTTATATTTTTATTGTTACATTAAATTTGATTAAACTTGGATGAATTATTCAACTCTACCATTTTTCTCATTTTGGTGGAATACACTGTTCTAAATTTCGTGAAGATTAATTTTCATGAACTCAAATAAGAGAGGCGTCTGATGACATCAGGAATTTGAGTCTAAGAAAAAGATTGAGTTTGTAGCTATAAAAACATCCTACAAGGTATGTATATAATAGAAGGGAAGTTTTTAAACCATTGAAAAGAAAAGAAAGAAAACAGACTTAGACAGCTGGGTACAGGAGGATGTTGTTTCATAGGTGTACATTGATCGATTACAGGGGAAAATGTTGGCAAAAACAAAAGATTACAGAAATGAACGAGTGCCAGTAGCTTTCCTAAATGTCAAATCACAACCCTTCATTTCTAAACAATTCAATCAGTTGAAAGACTAATCGAACCCCAACCGATTCCATCACCTATGAAAATTTCTGGTATCCGTCCTCGTGACTATTTTTAAACCCTTTTTAATACTTATATTCTTTACATATGGGCCAAATGTGGCCGTCATCTTTCTATCAAAACAGTGAAGCTAGAATAGTGTAGGAGAAAAGAACAGTTAGCAACTGTGGAATTGAAAGCTGCCTTTTGCAGTGTCTTATTTGTGATTCACATCACCTCTGCATCAATTCTACATTGCACAAATAGTATTACTGTACATGTGCGTTTCACTGAATGACGTGAATCTTTACCCCTTCGAATAGATCTCTAAGTTAGAGAAGAACAGAGGAGAATTTCTCTCCTCATTTGGGCCCTCAGATAGTAAACACTGTGGCTTCGGCTCGTGCAGACACCATTTACGCACTGAAAATCAAACAAACCTATTTTGAGTACGACGAAGGCTTTCTTGTGACTGTCTCTTGCTTGCAAACACTCCCATGTAAATCATTAATGGCCTATTTTCTAAACCTACTACAACCTTCACAAGGATTAATATGTGAAACATAAGGATCAGAGAAGACAAATATCAAGTTTTAGATTGCATATTTGACTTTGATATTTCATTATCTTCTATTTAATAGACACAACTTATTTTCACTTCAAGATTTTTTTTAATACATTCTGTTATGGGATTTGAATATATTCATAACAATACTTGGGGTGGTGGATTAATTTTCTTTTTTCTTTTCCCTAAAAACTCTTTTAAATCAACAATGGATTATCCATATTTAATTTGTATAATTAAACCATACTCTTCTGTTAACATGTTGCTGGTCTTGTTTCAGTATTATTGAAGATCATCTCCCCTGCACATAGAAGAAATATAAACTAGTAATACAGCCTGTTTAATGAGCTTGACCTAGTCGCGTCCTTCTAGCATTCAAGTCTGTATCTGCTTCTTATCCTTTAAACATGTATGAAATACTATCCATTAGTTTAAAAGACTTATATGGGAGACTTCATTATGTTTTTTGTTGCCACATACAACATTGTAATAAATATGGATACATACGTAAAGGGTACAACTCAGCTGTTTTTCACCTTCAGATAATAAATTTCACCCAAAGTTAACTAATTATTAGTATGCAGTAGATTATGAGGGATGGAAACATCTAAATAATTGGCACTGATTCGATGATGCACTTGAATGAATTTTATATGGCAAGGAGCACTGTTCACAATTTCACACCTGAATTTTATAAACCTCATAACAGGGATTTGAGGGACTGTCATGTTGAATTGTCTATACATGTATGAATCGTATTACATTCATTACTATGACATAATACATACATGTTGCATGTACATGCCTCGGCACTTCCAATATGTCAAAAATGGGTGGCTATTGGCTGCATATTTTGGCTTCCTCTAAGTCAAAAAAACATGCACCTTTCAGGCTTTGTATTTTTAGTCATCTAGGCTAAAATTTTCAAGATCTTCAAACGTGGTTTTTGGTGAGTGACGATTGCGGACAGATTGAAAATTTTTTTTGAACAGATGCTTAGGGACTTCAGCTATAAATAGAAGGGATGGTTGCAGGCTTAAAAACACACCACTCCTTACTGCAAATCCTTTCATCCTCTCTTCAATTATTTTTTGTATACTTATGAGTTTTGAAAGCCTTTTATTTCAGCCTTTGTACTTATATATATTCTCCACATATTAGTAAAATTGTTCACCCTCCAGTCGTGGATGTAAGTCATATTAACCGAACCATATAAATCTTTGTATTCTGTCTCATTTTATTTTGTCTATCTTTTATTTTAGTTACTATTTTTCAGACTATTAAATTTAACTGTTATTCGATCAAAGACATATGGGAACATTATTGATTGGGAAATGAGAGACGATTATGAGGATGAATTTTGTCTTCAGAGAGTGGCAGAAGAGAGAGGAGCACCGAGATATAGATGAACAGTACAAATTGTGGACACAAAGAAACGAGAAAAAAGAAACAGTTCCAGTAGTTTTATATAAAAAGAATAGAGGGATTTTCTCTTTATCACAAGGCACAAGCATTTTTTCCCCGATGTATGCAAAACTCTCTTCGAACACACTGCATACAAAAGAGTCATTTGATCTTCATGAAGAAAAAAGAAGAAGAAGGGAAATTGACAGGTAGATAGACAGTAAAAGGAGAGATAATATGGATAGATGGAAAAGAGCTTGGTCCTAATGCACGATACCTGTTGGTGGGTTAGGTAGCAAACCCTGTCCCTCTGCTTGGACCCATCTCTCCTTAGATTCCTGCGTCAGTACACACCTCTCTCTATCTCTCGCACGCACACAAATGCAATCCCTTTTTAAGCCTCAGGAGGATAGACATTTCTGTTTTCTCTCTAGTAACTTCTTGCTTCACATAAACTATTAACAACATAAAAATATCTTAATTTGTTTAGTTTCTCTTCTCTAATTGTAAGCATATTCAAAGGACTAGCTCTTTGTCACCCACTTCAGTTTTAAGTAGTGATAGTGTTAGGAAGCGAATTCATTTTGTTGGCTTGTTTTAATAATGGAATCAAGGTTTTAAAAGCCTCTAGTTGCCCTTAATTAGCTGTCATAATTTATCACAATTAATCTGCAAAAAAATTGCAAATTGAAAGTTATGCTACTTCCAGAGTTAAATTCTTACCGGAGCACACCCATCTTTATTAGCGCAGATCAATTTTTTTTGTCTCTGAAGTAACTAAGAGTATGATTTGAGACCATGAAAACGACTATAGCTTGTTGGATGGTCCAACTTTATGGAATATATGTAGACAACACCGTATTCATCTAAAATCCCAAAGTTCATCAAGGTTTTATAACTTTTATGTGTAGAGAGGCGATCATTATTGGACTAAATCCCAAAGGGTATTTTTTAACAAACAACTTGATGCTCCCATCTCTGTAGTGTTCATGCGGATGGATAAAAGTTTGCTTCCTTTTAGCAGTAAAATAACGCATTGAAATATCAGAATTCTCTCTTCATATAAAGAGAGGTGGGAACTATAGAATCATCTTGCACATCTTTCTCTCCATCATCGTCCACATCACGTTCTTCTCTGAGAATACATCCTATGCAAAAATATTAACTCTCCTTTTGATCCTTGACTTGAAAGTTTTCTTCTTTCCTTTTGATCAGTTTGAGTGAAAAAGGTTTCGTCTTCTTTTTTTCTGCTCTAGTACGTCAAGTCTGCAGCTTCCTTTCGACCTTAAAAACATGGCAGGCAGGTTATTGCCTAAGTTGTTTTCAAAACAAGTAGCATAAGCTTATAGTTGGGTCATGTCTAGCAATGGGATGGCTTTTTTCCCAGCAAATTTCATGCTTCAAACCCCACATGAAGATGAACATCAACATCCCACTTCACTCAGTCCAATCCTACCACCCCAAGATTTTCAGGGTATAATCTATATTCTTTCCCTCCAATTCCTTCAACTTTTTGAGGATAGGTTCCTGACGTTGTCTCACTTCTTTTGTGCTTTCTTTGAGTACTGCAGGAGTTGCATCGTTTCTCGGGAAAAGATCAACGTCATTTTCAAGAATTGATTTGTGTCACGAAGAGGCTAATGGAGAGGATGACTTGTCTGATGATGGTTCACAAGCAGGAGAGAAAAAGAGAAGACTCAACATGGAACAAGTGAAGACACTTGAAAAGAACTTTGAGTTGGGTAACAAGCTTGAACCTGAGAGAAAAATGCAGCTGGCTAGGGCTCTTGGTCTGCAACCAAGACAGATTGCTATATGGTTCCAAAATAGGAGAGCTAGATGGAAGACCAAGCAACTTGAGAAAGATTATGATCTTCTGAAAAGACAGTATGAAGCCGTGAAAGCCGATAATGATGCTCTCAAAACTCAGAATCAGAAACTACATGCAGAGGTTAGTTTATTGCATTGAATTGTAGTTTGTACAGTAGATGAGTTAGTTGCTTTCTCTAGTGAATATGCCTAATGTGTCTTTATCTTTTAGTTTTCTTTGGGGTCTAAGTCTATTATGCTTTCAAGATCATGTTATTTAGCCATAATTTGGAACTTTTGATCATTTGTTCATGATTTATGCTTCTGACTTTCGCTTCTGCAATGATTTCGTTGTACCTTTTCTTTGCTATTAACTTCTAGGACGGCCTTTTAAAAAGCTTCATTTGCAATCAATATCACTAGTGCAACTCTTTGATTGTGCCTACTGGAGAAAGGAAAAGGAAAAGAAACGAAAAGAGAACATGAAGAAGAAGAGAAGAAAACATGAAAAGGGAACACCTTTTGATGAATTGTTCTTTCTTTAATTTAGGTAATCAAGGGTCCAGAAGATAGATGTCTCCAATCATACCAAGTTCCCCGCCTCAAATGTCACCTCCTTTCTTCTCTACATTTCTCTTCACTTCTGTCTCTCACATTGCTTGTGTTTTCAGCTGACTTTTCATATTGAAAAAAAGAGGAACTAATTACTAGCTTGTGTGAACCATGCATGTTTCTTCTTGATTAAGTCAATTAATGGCTGCAGATATTGATACTAAAAGGAAGAGAACCAACTGAATCAATTAACCTGAATAAAGAAACTGAGGGTTCATGCAGCAACAGAAGTGACAGTTCTGATATAAAGTTGGATATCTCAAGAACACCAGCCAGTGATAGTCCTCTATCTAATCCTCCAACAAGTCGACCACTTTTTCCTACATCATCCATGAGGCCCACAAGTGTGGCTCAATTCTTTCAGCATAACCCTTCAAGGCCTGAAGTTCAATGCCAGAAGATTGATCAACTGATCATCAAAGAAGAAAGCCTCAGCAACATGTTCTGTGGCATAGATGATCAATCTGGATTTTGGCCATGGCTTGAGCAGCAACATTACAACTAAGAAAATGAATCACAAACGTGTCGTATACCATTATGACTGATTTACTATATTTTTGTGAGCTTCAAAATACTCCCATGTTGTGGTTACTCGCTTAGGCCGGTGTATAAAGTAGGATCGTATGAAGTTGAATTTTAAGGTGGAGGCATGTTTTTCCTTTGACTTGAAGGAGATGTTTGATATAGGTTGGATCATGGAATCCATTATAAATGTTAGCGACTTGGTTGGACTGAGAGGAAGGAGTATCATGAGCCATGAAATTAAGGACAAGGGGGGGGAGTCTCTTCTTGATAATTTTAATGTTTTCTTTTTCTTGGTTTAAAATCATGTCTTTGCACTATTAAAGAAAAAAAAAAGACTGCTTTCAAGTGCTTTCTTTAAAGTCAAGGTAATGATTTGCTTGCCCATTTCATCATTCAATACTACCATATAGTACGCCAATGGCGAACAAGATCTTCGCTAAGTTAAATAATGTATGCAAACTTAGAAAGAGAGGGAGAGGGAGAGGGAGAGAGAGAGGGAGAGTATGAAGCACAGATTTCGAGAGAGAAAAATACAAACAGAAGCGAGTGAAAAAGAAAACAAGTAGAGATGGAAATGGTCATTCTCGTGACGAGGACGTGGGGCAAACTTGTGCCGACAAACAAGCCGATACAATGCAATGCAACCAATTCTGGCAGCACAGACCAATTCGTACACAGTAACATATATATCTTAAATAAAATGTTATTTAGGCCAATCTGCCTATTTTCTTAAACCATTATAATTTTAATTACTTTGAACATAAAAAATAAAGAAAAAATAAATTACTTATGTAATGAAATTTAAATTTGTAAAGTCATTGTGAAGAGTAATTAAACTTAGGTTTAGATTCTTGAGCGCTATATTTTTATATAATTACCTTTCTTTTCTTTGGTTTTTCAGCTTTTGGTTTATGAAGCATTCATGTGACATACTGACCGCGCCCACCCACTCCCTGGCATCCAACAGAGTCCTCCTTCTGCCCCTACTTTCATGCATCTCTTTTTCACAATCCCCCATTTATCTCTTTCCACAAAACGACGTCATCTTCTTTTGCACGCAGTGCATTTTCTCTTCGATACTTTGGTTGTGAGGGAAAGGGACAAAGTCTTTTGTCTATTGCATCAAGTTTTCGAAGATATTAGAATTCTATTATGCACATCTGGCTGCACACTTATCCATGTTAGTGATTAGGTCTTAGACTCTTGTTAGCTCATAGGTTACCACCATTAGTCACTTTCTATCACCCTTAACTTCAATGATAATGTTTCTAGTCTTCTATATTACGTTTGTCATTGTTTTGGTCCATCAGGGGAAGAGATAAAGACTATAGTATATAACAACGTATATTATTTTTCTAAATATTCGTGTTCGTGTTGACTTCACCTTCTTTCATTCTAAACAATTGCTTCTTTGTTATATTCAAGTTATTAGAATTGTTCATTTCGATAAAATTGTAGGGAATTTAGCACCTAAGTATTGCGTTAATAACTTTGAGCCAGACATTCTGGTGTCTTGGTAAAATTAGCAATGATCTTTCGTTGGTTGACATCCAGCAATCTCATAATCAAACATATTAAATCATAAAATCGGGTTGATGGTTGGTGAAAAGGGGCCTCGTCTTTAACTACACATGCAGGGGGTGCTTGGTTAAGGAGTATGAGAATAAATCAATAGAAATAGAATGAATAGTAATGAATGGTTGGTTATTATGATTGATTGAATAGTTTTTTCATACCCAAGTTTTAGGTAATGGTCCATACCTTCTATGTGTGGGAGGAATGAGTTTAATTCCTATCAACACTAATATTTTTTAAATTTTCAATTAAATATAATTAAAATATAAATAATTAATTAAGATAAAATATAATTAATTTATTATAATATAATTAATTTATTAATTAAAATAATTAATCAAAATAAAATCTAATTAATTATAAAAATCATGAGTCTATTTCCTGCAACGGAAGCCGTAAGATAAAGGTAGAAGGATAGAAGGAAAAGTCTGCTCCAGG
>JANZLD010000003.1:27657656-27670650 GCA_026413575.1 Erythroxylum carthagenense | reverse complement strand
GCCAAATACACATGCACCCACTCCTAAACCATCCAAATGACCAATATGCCCTTCATATTGGTAACGGGATGTTACAAATAATCACAATCGAAGTTTTCCAACTATTTGGAAAATAACTCAATAGGAACAAACCTCGTAATTTATGATCAAAGACTATCTTCATTGTAGTCAACTTGTTGATGATGTCCTTAAAATTGCTGAGATGCTTCAACATTGTTTTCTTAGCCTTCAACTTTAGTTTCACAAGCCTTTTAATCAAGGAGGTATTATTATGAGCAATATTCCACTCATAGAGACCCTCTAACTTCTTCAATGGTTGAAAAGGATCTGTCACTTGGGATAAACAGTTGAACATGGTAATATTAATCCACTATCTAATATAGTTCCTAAGGTCTTCTACTTCATTTTCTCAGACTTTTTGTCTATTATCTTTGTCAACTTAAACCAGACATTGTCTTTTGTACTTCCATCTATATCAATTGGATCATATAAATCCTTGCAATACAGAAAATATTCCATCATAGGTCTCTAAATTGGGTAGTTAGTCATTGGCAACTTCATCATAAAACTATTGCCTCTCTCTATACCTAAGGCACTGATACCACTTATTTGGACTCCAAGCAATAACGCTTGCAAGATCTTTAAGTTCACTCAACCAATAACAAAATACTCAAATGATATAGATGATGACAAGAAAAATTGGACTCAGGAGTTTAATGTGAAAAACCCTCCAATATAATGGTAAAAACTCCGGGACAAATCGATGATAAAACCTACTAAATCAAATAGAAGGATACAAATGATAAAAATTTTGAGCTCTCTCACTCAAGAACATCTCACAAGACTACTACAGTTAATCTAGCTCTTTTAACTTTACAACTCTTTCAAAAGGCTTCTACTAACAACCTCTTGAATTGAGTACAAATTGATCAACACACACGCAAACACATACACTTATACCATTATTACTTCTAAACAAATACCACTATTACTTCTAAACAAATTCTAGAAATTAAACTTTAACAAAATTTTAATTGATGAAAGCTATTTGGACTCTAAATTTTTCTATGATCGTGTGTTTCTGTCTCATACAACTTCTTTTTCTCAAACTTATCTTTAAATTACAAAAGGATAAGATTTTATACCCACACAATCACCCATAACTTCATTTGTTTTAATTCATAAAGACATTTAACACTTTTGAAGTATAGATTTAGTGGAATTAAACAAATAAATATCCATAGAATGGGGCTGGACCAACAATAATAGTGGCTTCGCCACTTACCATCAATTCCCATACTGTAATGGCTGATATCTGGTATGACTATAGATACATTATTCAAGTCCCTTACAGGAGTTTTTTGCTAATAAGATGTTTATGATCCCTATAGATTTGAACAGAGAAATTGGACCACACCTGATCACGTGTCTGAAAGAAACTATAATTTGGGTAACAAATTTGCAAGGACTTTTGACCATGTTCATTATTTGTCTTCTTTTTCCAGTTACCTGTAATATGATATCCTCCTAACTCACAGAAAAGCATAATAAGAAGTAACCGAACGACTTTCGGGAGGGCTCCAAGAACAGGAGGTGATGTCAACTCATGGTTTTTGGCCGAGAGCTAAGGGTCTGCTGTGACGCTAACTTAGTTGAGTGTGTGAACTCCTCTATGAATAACTCATCTTTATTGAAAGATGGTCAAGAGACGGACGCAATCACAGTGACAGAAAATAAATTCCTTCCCCAATTATCGCCCTTTTTCCGAGTTACTACTTTGCAGGGTCGTAGAAATCAGACCTTTTTTGGTACATTCCATACTTGCCAATGCATCAACGGTGAGACACCTCAAAATGCCTCGCTCTACGATAGTTTGACTTAATGCTCGGCAGTGATCTCCATATTCCTTTAGAGATATGAATGGCTAGACCAGAGCATATTGGATAGTATTCGAGGTTTAGCCGCTCAAGCTTATAATTTTTTTTGGTGAGGCTCTACAAGATAGCCGTGCAAAATCAGAAACATAAATATATTAATTATAATTGTAAGACATAACTTGAATAATATTATAAATATTGTTAATCATAACATATGAGTATAATATAAAAGTTCGAACTAAATAAGGAATAAAGAAAATAATTAAAAATAAAAAATAATACTCAATTAAAAGAAATATATTTATAACATATAATCATTTTTTAACTATAAAACATTTTAGAAACACTAACTAGTTATCTTTAATATATTATTAACCAATTTTAAGTACAAGGCAATTGCCATGGAGTGCGTGGCACTTCCTATTAGAATTACTGCCGTACATATCATTTGGATTTAGAAAATGGAAACAGCAAGAAAGTCCCTTTAAAATGCGTATGTGATGGAGACGGTATTTCTTAATTCTTATCAAAGCGTAGGACAGTATATAATATGGATACCGAGAGTATCTTCAATATGCATATAAACGCAGCGATGGACACAATACTTTTGTGTCGAGAATGTAGGTTAACTTTCTTCTATTTAACTAAAAACGGCAAAACAAAAAGAACGGACAACGAGAGAAGTCTACTTAGCCTGTAACATTTGGCAGTGGTTAGTAGCATTGAGAAAGAGTATCGTCCATAATTATACATATGTACCAGAAAAACATGCACGCGTTAGATCCTTTGGTTTCAAAACACAATTCATATACGCTGCAAGTGGTAAAGCCAATGCTGTTTGCCATGAATACTCTAACAATCGTCATCGTCATCATCATCATTATATCCAATTCAAAGTTCTGCAGTGAAGCGGAATCTGAAAAGGTCTGATAGTATACAGCCTTATCCCTACATAGTAAAGAGACTGCTTCCGGTAGACCTACATATAGATGTGACAGACAAATAGTAATACAGGTTAAAAGAGTAAATAAATAAAAATGACACGCAAAATATTTAAGTAAATAAAATAACAATAAATACATAAGGATAATAATAATAATAAATAACAATAATAATACTAAATAATAATGATGACGATGATGATAGTAAAACTACTACTAATAATAAACTTAATAAAAGGATAATAAAAAACAGTAATGTCAACCGAAGGATGAAAGTGAGAGTGCCAAGAAACAGGTAGAAACTTAATAAAAGGATAATAAAAAAACAGTAATGTCAACCGAAGGATGAAAGTGAGAGTGCCAAGAAACAGGTAGAGTAACACAGAGAAACTTAATTGTTGTTACCTCGACAAGAGTTACCTCAAGAATCAACCATTTTCAATGAGGAGAGTAAAACAAATAAAAAACAACAGCTGCAATAAGGGTTAATAGAAGAGCGATCATGAGAGTAGAACCCTAAGTGAAAACCCAAACAAAGAAATAAACTAGAACACTTCATTCCTAAGATTCATTTAATATCAAAATATAACAGAACTTTTATCGAACACTTAATAGGCAGTACTCAAACAGCCTTCAAATTTGATTTTAACCTACAAACAACCATTCTGGATGCCCTTCTCATCTCATCATCTTCATTATTATGACAACAAACATGCAATTAAGAAAATCACGTCACACACGCCTTAACACAAAACTCAGCAGAAAACAAGTCCCAAATACAACATCATCACCATTAGAAGAGAAAGGAATGCATACCTCAACCAACGATGACGACGATGGTAAGCGATGGAAGAAAACGACAACGATGGCGGACATAAGGACAGAACACAAAACGCAAAATCCAGATCTAATGCCAAACATAAGTAATGTCGCAAAATCCATATCTAATTCCAAATTCAAATAATGCAAAACTCAGATCTAAAACCAAATTCATAGATATAACTCAGAGAAATCCTAGATCTAGAGAATCTTATGGTAAAGCATTAACATGATACTGAAGGGAAGGATAATTCATCTGCTTTTCATGTGGGTTCTAGTAGCTATTCATTCATGATCAAACAAACCCCACATCTATGAATTGTAAAGCGCGAACAGGAAACTATAACCTAAAAGGTCTATTTCAGGCCTTTAACTTTACAAACGATATGTTAAAACAAAAAAAAAACAAACAAAGTTCAAATCTTGTTAAATCAACAACAAAAAAAAGAAAGATCCAAACTTAAATTCAACACAGCAGATCTAACCAAAATCTAAGAAAAAGAAATTCTAAGAAAACCAAAACCCAGAAAACCCTTTACCTTGTATAACTCTTCAAAGTCCTGCAAAAGACCTAGATCTAATACCTGAGCTAATAATACTCGAAAAGTAAAGGGAATGTACTTGTCGTCGTTAGAAAACTAATAGAGCTTGCTGCGCCAAGAGAAAAACAAATTTTGCACTATATAAAAAAGTTTTCTTCAATATTTTGATTTCACGTGAGTCATGCATTTTTTTAGCTCAAGATTCATTATTAATGATTTTGATGATAACTCTACAATATTTCAAAATTCAAATTGAATTTATTGCCTATACATAACGATATAATTCTTAAAATGAAATGATATCATAGGATATAAATGCTTCCTTTCTTATAGGAATTTTCTTAATGAACTTACCTTATTAGAAATTATTTCACAACATCGGATCTTGCTAATTCGAACAATTAGCTCCAAAAATTTTAACAAAACTTTTCTCTTAACATCTGAATATTGGAAGATTCTAGAAGAGATAATATCCAAGATTCATTAGATACAAAGTCAACTCAGAATTAAAATGAAGCAACGACTAGTTGAAGAAAACGTCTACTTAAAGAAATGCCACTACATCTGCGAAAGATACACAGATTTGCAAAATACTCCAACAACATCAATATTCTTGAAGGTTATATCTATCAAACTCCTTATGCCTTAAAAACTGAGATCACTCTATTGAGAGAGATTGTTAAACCCTTTATACATTTTTTATTGAGAGTTTGTAGAGGCTTGTTAAACACTACAAGTATGAAAGGTTGAAGAACCTTGAAAAATATGTACTTGTGAGCTTGGAGAGGCTTATAAAAATTTACTACTTGGAGTCTTATAGTAAAATATTCAAGTTGAATACTTGACGATTGGATTTAGGCTTTATTGCAAACTGAAGTAGTATAAATTAACTGTGTTTCTCTCTCTCTCTTAACTTTTAAATTTTTGTGTTATTGTGTGTATATTTAATTTACAAGAGACTCCTTCACTTTTGTAATAGGCTCCCTCTATTTTAATATTGCAATAGGATTCTTTCATTAACAGGCTCATTTTGCTTTTAACAAGCTCCTTTCATTTTTAAGGTTAATAGGCTCCTTTCATTTTTAAATGTTAACAGGACCCTTTCACTTTTTAAAAGTTAATAGGTTCCTTTTGCTTTTTAAAAGTTAACAAGTCCCTTTCACTTTTTAAAAGTTAATAAACTCCTTTCATTTTTAATAGGCTCTTTTCGTTTTTTAAACGTTAACAGGCTCCTTTCATTTTTAATAGGATCCTTCTATTTACAAACTTTCCAATTGAAATTTAGCAAGTTCTTATCGTTTACACCTCTTGATAGTAACTTAAAAAATTTTAAGTCACACGTAATTCATCCCCTCTTACATTTGTTTGCTTTATCATTCGGTATTAGAGCCAGGTTTCACATTTGTTGTGTTTTTTATAGCACATGATAGATCATGGCAAACAATTCAAGAAGCCTTAAAGTACAATCCATCATAAAGCCTCCTTATTTCAAAGGAAACAACTATTCCTATTAGAATGAGAGAATGAATATTTATCTTGAATTTGTAGATGTTGAAATCTACCAAGCTATCAAAGTTGGGACAATACCTCCTACCATTGACAGCGTAGAAGTGTGGACTGATGATGATAGAAAAATTGCACAATTGAATGGCAAAGCAAGACATTATCTTATTTGTGCATTATCTTCAGAAAAGTATGAAAAAATATCCTACTATTCTACAACAAAGGAAATGTGGGACAAACTTCAAATTACTTTTGAAGGAACAAATGAGGTAAAGAAACATGGAATAAACCTCTTAGTGCATCAATATGAAACTATTTGCATGAAACAGGGAGAAACTATCGACGAATATTCATACATTTCAACAATGTCAGCATAGCCTTAAAGAACTTGGGAAAGATATATCCCAATGATGAGCTTGTAACAAAAATTCTAAGGTCACTGTGAAAGGAATGGAACATCTTGAGTTACAGCTCTAGAAACTACAAAGGATCTTGACACTATTTCACTCAACTAGTTAAGAGGAAGCTTGATGATTCATGAAGTCGAGCTTAGGCGAGATGAAGGATCTTCATACAGAAGATGAATGACACTAAAAACAGCTGATGAATTAAATCCATCAAACGGTGATGAAAACACCACTGAGTTATAAATAGATAAAGATGATGAATTCAATTTCATGGTCATAAAATATGCACGCTTTTACAAAAATAATCTAATGAAGAAAAAAGAAGGAATCAAGAAAATTAGAAATAACATATTCCCATCCAAAGGCAGTAACAATAGTAGCAATTCTCAAAATAATCAAATCATATGCTATCACTACAAGAAGCTGGACACACAAGACCATAATGTCTTCTTCTTCAAAAAGATAAAAATAGAAAATAGAAAAACTCACAAAGCAAGTTATGATTGCAACCTGGTCAGATGAGGATTTTGAAAACTTTGAAGAGGAAGAAGAGCCTGAAGAAGTCAACAAAGCTTGCTTTCTGGCTGAATCAGGAGACAATGAGCTATATTATTCTGACTTTGATATTGAAATTGAGGAATTAAGAGATCCATATCATGAACTATATGATTAGTATAAAAAATTAACAGTGCAGTATTTCAAAAAGGTTGAGAAAATCCAAAAATAATTATGCATCCTTGACGAATAAGATTCAATCACTGGAATATGAGTAAGAATTTATTATCAAGAATTATGTCCCTTGAAAATGACAACAAGCAAAAAGTCTCTGAAAAGGAATTCTTGGAACAAAAGGTAAGTCAGTTAGAGAATGCATTCCTTGAAAATGATTCTGTTAAGCTAAAACAATTAGAAGAAAATGTTGCTTCTTTAGAAAAAGATCTTTTCAATTTTGTTGATAAAAGGAACAATCTTGATGTATTATTTGGGAATCGTAAAGGTTTTTTTGATAAGGCTAGAATAAGATATAATGAAAATAATAATATTAAGCCATACAAGAATTTCTCTGTTAAATCCAACAGTAGCCATAGTCAAAACAACATGAACCTGATAAATAACCAAAATTATAGTAATTTTCATTCATCTGTTTTATGCAATTACTGTGTTAGACATAGTCATATTAGTCATTCTTGTAACTTTTGGAAAATGAAGAAATTATCTTAGATGTACGTTTGGAGACCGAAAGTTCAAACTACTAACTTGAAAGGACCCAGAAAATTTTGGGTACCTAAAATAAGATAATATATTCTACATGTATGCTTTAGAATAGAGTCTAGAGAAAATCAATGAATAGTTTATAGTGGCTATTCACGAAACATGAGAGGAAAATTTCAACTATATTGAAAGGAAAGATTGAGGTAATATTGTCTTTGTCAATAAGAACAAGGCAAAAGTCACCAGAATTGGTAAAATTGGTGACTTTAACTTTGCTTCCATTGATAATGTTCTTTATGTTGATGGTTAGAAACATAACTTGTTAAATGTATATCAATTATGTGATAAGGGATATAGAGTCACTTTCTTTGCATCCTAATGTGAAATTATTAATAATCTTAATGACAACATTATATTTGTTGATCCTAGAAATCAGAATATATATTGTGCTCAATTCGAAGACATGTCTTCACAAAATGTTAAATGTTTTGTTTCACTAGAAAAAGATTCATTTATCTGGCATACAAGATTTGGATATGCTAACATAAGCACTCTATCAAAATTATCCAAAATGAGTTAGTAAGAGGACTATCGGATTTGAAGTTTGAGAATAATCAAGCTTGTGAAGCTTGTTTAAAAGGAAAACAAATCATAAGTAGCTTTACTCCTAAAAATATTGTTTCTACTAACCAACCGCATGAACTTGTAAATATGGATTTATTTAGTCTTACTAGGACTCAAAGCTTCTGCGGTAAATACTATGGTTTTGTTATAGTAGATGATTATTCTAGATTTATATGGGTTTATTTTCTATCAAATAAGGATGATACTTTTGAACTTTTTGAGAAGTTTTGTAAAAAGATATCATATTGAAAAAGGGTTGCATTACATCTATTCGGAGCAATCATGAAGGAGAATTTGATAACAAAAAATTCAAAGATTTTTGTAATGAAAATGGGATAACTCATAATTGTTCATGTCTAATGACTCCTCAGTAAAATGGAGTTATTAAAAGAAAGAACAGGACCCTTGCTGATATGGTCAGGACAATGCTGTGTGAAAGTGGTCTACCTTATAGTTATTGGGTAGAACCTGTATCTACTACTTGTTACATCCTTAACAGGTGGCTTATAAGACCTACTCTAAAAAAGAACCCCTATGAGTTGTGGAAAGGAAGAAAATTGAATGTTGCTTATTTTTTAGCATTTGGTTACAAGTGTTTTGTAATAAATAACTAAAAGGACAATCATGAAAATTTTGATGTGAGATTAGATGAAGTTATTTTTTTAGATTACAATACTGCCAGCAAAAGATTCATAGTTTATAATCAAAGAACAAAGAGGATAGAAGAATCAATACATATGGTATTTGACGAAGCACTACCATCGACAATAGTGATTGATTTAGATGATGAAAAGCATCCTTCGAATGTTAAAAATACATCGCAGACTAAAACTAAAACTATAGTATCTTCGAAATTACAAGATCAAAAAGATCCTTCTGAAGTCAGGACGGAGCAAGCTCCTTCTTCTCAGCAGGAGCCTATGTAATGAAGAACATTAAGAGAATGGAGAGGTCGAGATACACATTAGTACATTTTGGGAGACCTTTTTGAAAGTCTAAGAACCAGATCTTCCTTCAAAAACAATTATGTTTCCCTCTTCTCATAATTAGAATCAAAGACTATTCAAGAGGCTTTTACTAACAAAAATTGGGTTTCTAGTATGACAGATGAACTAAATCAGTTTGATAAAAACAAAGTCTGGAATCTAGTGCCTCGTCTACAAAACAGTCAATCATTGGAACTCGTTGGGTATTTTAAACAAACTTGAACAAAATAGTAAGGTTGAAGAAACAAAGCTAGACTTATAGCTCAAGGTTATAATCGACAAAAAGGTATTGATTTTGATGAAACTTATGCGCCTATTGCTAGATTAGAATCGATTAGAATTTTACTTGTTTTTGCATGCTATAGAAACTTTAAATTATTATAAATGGATGTTAAAAGTGCATTCTTAAATGGATATATTAACAAAGAAGTGTTTGTTAAGCAACCTCTAGGTTTTGAAGATGAAACCATCCTGATTATACGATAAAGTTGGCTAAAGTCTTGTATGGTCTAAAGCAGGCTCCTGGAGCATGGTATGCGAGGTTAAGTAACTTTTTGCTTGAGAATAACTTCAAAAGAGGAAGGGTAGATAAAATCTTATTTATTAAGAAAAAGAAGAATGATTTACTCATAGTGAAAATATATGTTGATGACATAATATTTGGTGCTACTAATTAATCCTTCTGTGAAGAATTCTCAACTTTAATGTAAGAGGAGTTTGAAATGAGTATGATGGGAGAACTATCTTTCTTTCTTGGGTTGTAAATTAGACAAACAAAAAATGGAATCTTCATTAGTCAAGACAAATACACAAAGGAACTCATCAAAAAAATATCATTTTAAGAATGTCAAACCGATGGGTACTCCTATGTATTCTAGAACTAAACTTGATAAGGATAAAGAAGGCAAGGCTACAGATTAGACAAAGTGTAGAGGAATGATTAGATCGCTACTATATTTCATAAGGTCAATACTAGACATTATGCTTACTGTGTGTCTTTGCACACACTTTTAATCAAATCCAAAAGAGAGCCATCTTCAAGCAATCAAGAGGATTTGTCACTATCTTCGTGAAATTATGGATTTTGGATTATGGTATCCAAAAGTTAATTCTTTTAACATAGTTAGTCTTTGTGATACAAATTATGCAGGTGATAAAGTTGATAGGAAAAGCACAAGTGGTCACTGTCAATTTCTTGGAGGATATACAGTTTCTTGGTCATGCAAGAAACAAAATTGCACAACGCTTTTGATAAGTAGAGCAGAATATATATTAACTGCCAGCTGTTGCGCTCAAATCTTATGAATGAAACATCAATTCCAGGATTTTCGTTGACTTTTGATCACATTCCTATACTATATGACAATACAAGTGCAATAAATCTCTCTAAAAATCTTGTGAATCATTCTAGGATTAAGCATGTAGAAATCAAACATCACTTTCTTGGAGATCATGTCTTAGAAGGAACCATTGATCTTTTACATGTTAATACTGAAAATCAAGTAGTTAATATCTTTAACCACTGTTTGAAGAAAGATTTTTTATGTTAAGAAAAGAGCTTATTAACTCTATATAAAGATTTGATGCTATTTCTCTTTGCAGATATTAGCAGGCTCCTTCTAATCTTTTAATGCCTATTTTTACTCTTACATGTTTGTGCATTTTTTTGCTTCACGATTATTTATTTCTTTTTTATAATGACAAAGGGGGAGAGTTAATGATATATTTGCATCTATGATGTGTTTTTTATGATATATTTGCATCTATGATATATGTTTTATGATATATTTGCTTTTGATGATATATCTGTGATATATTTACTAACTGTTGAAATATTGTTGAATTGAATATGTGAAGTTTAAATATGTAATAAGCATAAACGATATGCTCTTATTGTAAGAAAGGCTCGTGTTATAAGAAAGGCTCCTTCTAATCATGACCGTGAGTAAGAATATACAAAGTTTATAGGCATTTTTTTAATTTAAAATTTGAAAATATATCTGTTATTATTTGTCATCATCATAAAGGAGGAAATTGTTAGCTCAAGGTTTATTATTAATAATTTTGATGATATCTATATAATATTTCAAAATTCAAATTGGATTGATTTCCTTGTATAGGTAACGATATAATTCTTAAAAGGAAATGATATCATAGGATAAATGCTTCTTTTCTTATAGAAATTTTCTTAATGAACTTACCTTATTAGAAATGATTCCACAACATCCGGAAGGATCTTACTAATTCGAACAATTAGCTTCAAAAATTTTGACTAAACTTTTCTCTTAACATCCAAATATTAGAAGATTTAAGCAGAGATGATATCAAAGATTTATTAGATACAAAGTCAACTCAGAACTAAAATGATGCAACTACTAGTTGAAGAAAGCGTCTACTTAAGGAAGAGCCATTGCATTTGCGAAAGATACATAAATTTACGAAATCCTTCAGCAATATAAATATTCTTGAGAGTTATATCTATATCAAACTACTTATGCCTTAAAAAAATGAAATCACTCTATTGAGAGAGACTGTTAAACCCTTTATATATTTTTTCTTAAGAGCTTGTAAAGACTTGTTAAACACTACGAGTGTGGATGGTTGAAGAACCTTGAAAATATGTAATTGTGATCTTGGGAGGCAAAAATTTACTACTTAGAGTTTTATAGTAAAATACTTAAGTTGAATACTTGGAGACTAGACGTAGACTTCGTTATAAACTAAAACAGTATAAATTAACTGTGTCAGTCTCTCTCTCTCTCTTAACTTTTAAATTTTTACATTATAATATGTGTTTAATTTACAGGAGGATCCTTCACTTTTGGAATAGGCTCCTTCTATTTTAATATTGCAAGATGTTTCTTTCGTTAATAGATTCCTTTCAGTCTTCCTTTCATTTTTAACGTTAACAGGTAGACTTTAGCGGTGTGTCCCAGCTTTTCGCAAAATTGACACACCACATTTCGATAATTATGATTTGGAGTAGCATATTGTGGTGTTCCTTGTCCAGCTCGATATTGCTGTGAGTGGGAGTGTTATTTAGACAGATGTTGCGAGCCATTCCAGACTCTAGCAACTGCATTGGCAGTGAGAATGGAGGAACTGTGGAGCCTTCCTTGCCTTGATAGATACCCTTCATGATCGACAAGTTTATCGGACAATTCATCGAAGGAAATGGCAGTGTCTCTAGTGTGAATGGCTACACAGATTTCTTTATAATATGGTGGTAGACCATTTAAGGTGTGAATAACCAAATCTTCATCATTAATTCGGTCGTTTATGTTGGACCTCGAACTTTTCTTGAAAATTTTAAGGTATAAATTTAACATTAGATGAGGAATTTGTGGTGAATTATTTGTGTGCAAAGAAAAAGACAACTCAAGAATGTGAATTGTCATATGAGATTAAGATAGGTTAATTTAGCAAGTTGATGATGAGAGAGTATAAGCGTGTATATGCTTTTTTTACTGATGTCTATGATTAATTGTGGTCTAATTTATGGTTTCGAGTTTAAATAAAATTGTTAGTGAATACATTGTCAGAAGTTAAAAATCAAGAAATAAATAGAAAAAATTTGAGAATTTGACGAGTTAGAAAAAGTTTGACTTTTGGTCATAGAGAGTTGACTTTTTGATTTAGGCACAATTTGAGGAAATGATCTTCATGAAACTTATAGAATATGTTGAAAGTTTTCTGTCGCTATAAAATTTGATGTTTTTCGATATTGGTATTGAAAGTTATGACCATTCGAAGTTAAGGTTATTATGCTTTGTTTTGAAACTGTTCGTAAGTGAACATTAGTGTATTCTGTGTTTTGAGGAAAATTCTGGACTGATGTTGTTTGAATTGAGTTAGGTGGTCTTCTTGAAAGTTATAGAAGATTTTCCAATCTTTACAGTGATGTATATCATGAAATTAGCAGATGTGGGAATTTGGCCTAGTAAGAGGTCGAATTAGCTTTTAAGTTCTTCATGAAAGTTGAAGATTTGATTTGATCTTTATTTTGATATAAAGTATAGAAATTGTGGATCAAGGAATAATAGGTTATGATTTTTACAAGTTTATGTTATGGTTTTAGCATGA
>JANZLD010000003.1:27647177-27657228 GCA_026413575.1 Erythroxylum carthagenense | reverse complement strand
TAGGTTACTCGGATTCAGACTATGCCGGTTGTATAGACTCACGAAAATCTACATTCAGCTACATGTTCCTATTAGCTAGAGGAGCAGTTTCATGGAAAAGTGGAAAGCAGTCCGTCATTGCTACTTCCACTATGGAGGTAGAATTTGTAGCGTGCTTTAAGGCTACAGTTCATAGATTATGGATGCGGAACTTTATCTTAAATCTTGGTCTTGTCGACAGTATTGCCAAACCGTTAAGAATTTATTGTGATAATTCTGCAACCATATTCTTCTCTAAGAATGACAAGTATTCAAATGGTGCAAAACACATCGATTTGAAGTGTCTGTGAAAGAAGAAGTGCAAAAACATAAAGTGTCAATTGAGCATATTGGTAACGATCTCATGATAGCGGATCCGTTAATGAAAGGCTTACCGCCTAAAACATTTATTGGTCATGTTGAACGTATAGGCCTTATAGATAAGTCCTTGCTAGTATAGTATTCAAACATGTATATATACATATCATTGTCTTGCTCTAATTGTTATGACACTTGTTGAATTCAATTATACTCTTATGTTTTTGCTCACTTATTGGTTATCCACATTATGTTGTATACAATAATTATTATTTGTGAGATAACAATTACCGAATTACCCACTTAAAGTTTGATGAGTTGAGTTGAATCTGTGATACATGGAAAGAATCAGGTTATATAACTTGTGACCGCCATGATCCCATCAGTTTAATTCAGTTAAGGATGACTTGATCGATTCCATGTATTGTGTGCACTTAAAGTTTTATTATTGGATCACCAAGTTGTAACATGGGCCAAGTGGGAGAATGTTAGACTATTTTATGTCCCATGTAACTTATAGTTTGAGTACCATGAAAACCACCCAAGATAATGGTTATTGGGTATTATAGAATAGGTCACGGACCCTTTTCCTCTCTCTTCCACTTACCAAAGGACGTGTCCTTTGGTCATGGTATATAAGTTGAAAAACTTATGAAACGATGAATCATTCTTAACTATTGAGAAAATCAGAAAGAAAGAAGACGAGAGGAAATAAAAGCGTTTAACGAAATCGACATCTAACGAACACGAGATCATGGATATAGGTATGTGCAAAACGAATCGATCCTATAAAGTTTTTACATGTATGTTATAGTTGTATTGCTTGCTTTGATCAAATACAAGTGATGAATAAATACAGGGAAAGCTAAACTAAAAGATACTAATCTCCAGGGATTGTTACAACAATAAGTTGGCTGAGAAAATAACAAACTAAGTCTTAGGATAATATTTGAACATTTCAAAAATATCCTAATCTAATCAAGTATCCTTATCAACTATTACTCCTGTAAAGATAATTACTAACTAACCACTCACTTTTCATTCTTTACATATTAGCCTCTTGCCAAATCCAAAGCAACTTGTACTTATCATCAAGACAAGTGCATACATTTGACCATATTTATGTTTAAGTAGTAATGGTGATAATTTTCCTTTTCTTTTTTTTTTTTGGAGAAAGTAATTGTGATTATTAATTACTAGCCAAGTAGCTACCACGTTCTCATCCTAGTATCGTCCCGCCACGTGGAAGTTTCTTTGTTCTTGGATAAGTAACAACCATAAACAAAAAGAGTTTGAAAGTGTGGTTATGTAAATGATAACATGGAAATCCCGGCCATATAGACGCAAAAAGTTAATAAATAAATGTGAAGGGATTATAGAAATATGAAAGAAAAGGCGTAGGATTCCCAAAACCTTTATCTTTAGCAAGAGCGTCCTTTGAGGATAGAGGAGAAAGTGATGCCGAAACCTTGAAAAGGTGGCTCTTTTGTCAAAAGACGGTAAACCACCATGTGTATGAGTTATAGGAATCCCAAGCAACTGAACCCCAACACTCAAACATGAAAGCTAAATTTGGGTTAAGATATATTTGCTCAAAATTTATGGTTCCACTTGTGGGGGCCATATATTTTCCTTTAGTTTTATTCATGTGATTTTTTCTCTCTTTCTTTCTTACATACGATCAAGAAAGGAATATTTCGCTGGTGCTCTTGAAATTATGCTAGTTAACGAAACAAGCTTTTACAGTTAGAGTAAACCACAGAAATAGATGCATGAATATTGTACGTAGATAATCAAAGTTTATATATATGCTTGACATTGACAATGAAATTAAACTTTCTATACGTTAATTTTATGAATGATAGACTTCTAGAAACTCATAGTTTTGTTTAGGTCTATGATTTGTTTCAAATATAACTAAATAAATATCTACATTCTCATTCCATGTACCTTTTATTTCTAAACTGAAAAGGATTATAAGAATCATACGTATACATAATTGGAGAATCATCACTATTTTTCATATAATGCAGTAAATAATTGTGTATAGTCGCACATCTATAATAATCTATACAATAAAACAAATACAAACCGGCAAGATATAATTGCCAGTTGTAAGTTAATGTTGACTGGAGGAGTTTGCATACTGTAAAACAGCCAAGATTTTAAAGATAGAGGACATGACCAATATGGTTAATCTTCTCTTTTTAGTGAGGTGTGTAAGGTCACTGATGTTTCTTTTATTTAGTATTACATTGAGCCTCAAACTTTATTTGTAGGGAAAACACATTCTCTTTTTCAGCCATCTTTTTCGACTTTCTTTACTTCCTTTTAAGGAAGTCCAACTCGATTTTGGCAGAGAAGAAATGCGTAGCAAGACCCTAAACCAATCCCCAGTCGGTTCCCTTTGGAAATAAAAGTAGGGATCTCTTTTGGTAAACAAGCTACTATTTGGAAAGTTATGGGACGGTGCATAAACATGTAAAGAATGAGAGAAACTTAACATGTACATGGCCAAAAAAAACATAAAAGGTTAAAAAGTGCTTGCATTGTATTCTACCAAAAAGGCACTCATGCCTCGGTGAAGTTTGTAGGGCCCACGTGCTGTTCCCTTTCGGCCTGAAAGAGATTGAGAAACTTGGCAGAGTGCGGTTGGTTGCTCGGCCGCTCTGCTTAATTAGCATCATGGGGAATCCACACAGAAAGCATACTGCCTAAGCCCCACATCTCATTGGGAACTTAGGCCTACGTTGCTCTACTAATTAATCACTCGATTAGCTTCTGTTTTTTTCCGCTGCTTATTAGGTGTTTTTACTAATTTTCTAGGACCATATATAACTCTTTTCCCGTTGTAAAGAAGAGCGTTCACCAAGTTTTAAACTCTAATTAAAAAATAAATGTTTTTAAAAATTTTCCCAACAAATAAATCATCAAGTTCATTGTTTTAAATATAAATTTGTTTCAGTAGGCCTGGGCGTCAGTAGTCTTTATGTTCTGTTTTCTACTTGATAGTGGAAGGAAGGGTTGGCCGTGTAGGTTAGGCTAGTCAAATTATTCACCTCCGGAGTCCTTAATGTGGCCATAGTTTTTAGAAAGAAAACATAGTTATGGCTGTATCAATCATTCTCTCCTTTATTACAGGACTTTGGAATATCTTAGAAATGGCTCCTACTTTATCAAAAATAACTTTCACTCTATTTGTCAAATCAATCTGCAGCTTTAGTGTAATGTTGGTGTTGATCCTCATATATAATCCTCTTAAAAGTGGCTATTGATCTCCTTGCCAAAATTTGGAGCCATGGTTTCTACTCATTATGTCTCCTTCCTTTCGTACAATCTTCAGATAGCATGTATATATAGTAGGTCGATCATCTAAATAATAAAGTTTTGAACACATTCTATTTACATATATCTTCATTCTTTGTAATAAAGAACAACATTTCAGCTAGTCATTTAAACTATTCGCGTTATTGAAAACACAATGGCCAAATTCTCCCACATCTCACATACTACGATAATAGTAACCCGCGTTGCCTAAATATCACATATCGAAACTAACTATTGTCAAAGATTTACGTAAAGGTGTACAAGATTAGGATAACCTATCATAAACTATATAATCTTTTGAAAATTTTTAATTTACTGCTCAAGTAACTAATCAATCTTTTAAAATGTTAATAGTTTATTTCAAAATATTAGTTACATTAGTAATTTGCTGATTTAATAATGTGTTATTCATGATATATAAGTGTCTATAAAAAAAGTTGTTACGAATAGACTAGAGTAGAAATAACTTTTTCTAAGTGCACACAAACATATGATTAAAAATAAAGATTATGTCAGTTAAATGGGTAAAAAAGTTGAGAAAAATTGTAAATGCTTAAATATTGAATTTAAAAATAGAATACTTTAATATCCCTATAAGATTTGGATTCATCAAAGCATGACTACAAAGGAGCAGATGGGCCAAGACAAAAGAAGATCAACGTTCTTTTATTTGTGGCATCCCAATGTCCGAAAGCCACTCCAAAAACGCGACAAATTTTACGGCACGATATGGGATAAGAAAGAGCTAAGAAGAAAGCAGCGGACTGACTTTGTTTTCAACTTTTTGAAATCCTAATTCTTGCTAGAGATCTCATACGTGCATAATACAATACTTGAAAAGCTTTTCAAAGTGTTCAAAGGTACCACGGAGTCTGCCTTTTCTGATGTTATCTTGCTCTTGAATGATGGATGCTTGCGGGACAAATATCTCTCACTTTTTTACATGGCCATTTCCACATATTCCTTCTTGGAACCTTCACAATATTCAGAGGTTTGATTTTATAATAAAGAGGATTTATTATTTTGGTCTCATATTTGGATTAACTTTAGCGGGTAGTTCAATTTTTCAAAGGAATTGTACGTGTTAATTCAATTATCATCTGTGCCCCAATTTTGTATTTTCAAGTTGTATTCATTAGTTTCGCTGCATTCCTTCATTCAACAACCGCTCCCTTTTCTCTGTGAGATTTTATTGTCAAGAAACAGGGCAACAAAATGCTTGTTTGCAGTTGTCTAATCCCCCACTAAGGCTTCGCCATTAAGGATTTTAAATGCTAGATAATAGTACTCTTTACATAAAATGTTGCAAATATTGTATTAAATTTAGTTTTGATTTCAATTCGGATATGATACAATATGAAATATCATTTAAATAAATTTTATAAAATTATAAAAATTCTTTTAATTTTGTAAAATCTCTCAACTGTCATAATATAAATAAGATATTTAAAAATTAGTGATTCTAATAAGAAATTAGAATTTTGTTATTTTGAATAGAAGCATACTCATCTTCCCTTAGCTAGAAATTAAAATACTCCTTTAAAGGCGAAACATTCAGAGACTCAATAGATAACAATTGTTATTAGAGTTAACGGCTAAACTAGTCACCGAAAAGGAGACTTCACTATAATCTCTATTTTACCGCTATCACAGATACCACAAGTTAGTTCCTCCAGTTTTATATCATTCTCTTTTGTCCTTCACTTTTTTTCAACTATCTCATTTTGGGGATCTCTTTCAGTCATTTATGATCAACTCTTACTAAATAAAAAAAATTGTGGGTTGGTTGGCTTTGAACTTATTGGTAAAGTTATTTTTTTATAATTGGACGATCACAGGTTCAAATTAGAAATAGTCTTATTATAAAATATAAAAGGAAGTTCGCCCTTTACTAAATAAAACAATTTTATTTTAATTAAATACTTTTGTTATTTATAATAAGGTTGGTTATAAAGGACACAAAGCATTTTTTTAGTTGTTTTAATCTTTCTTCTTTTTTAGTCTTTATTTTTCATTTTCATGATCACCTATCTCCACATTTTTATTCTTTCTTTCTCTCATCCTTTTGCTCCCTTTTGATTTTGTTGTCCTCTTTCTCTTAAGTGAATCTAAGCAATAACTTTCCGCAACCAAAACAGTTAGGTTGAAAATATAGCATACCTTAATAGCAAGAATGGCAAAAATCTCTAAAGAGTTAAGGATGAGAAGCTGCTACAAGACGACAGAAATAAGACGACAACAGAGTTAAGTAGTTGTTTTACACAGAATAATATAAGGTAGTTTACATATTTTAGTTTTTCAGTTTCGTTTAAATACCTTTAACAATTTTACTTTGACTCTAGTATTGTGATGATACTTATTATACTAGCCATCACCGATCGATACCCACAAAAATATTGACATTGCCAGAAATTTGCGAATGGTATGATATTCCTTATTTTCAGAAAGAGTAAATTACACCCAATAATATGACCATTTTATACTGACCTCAACAAAAGATTTTCTTAACATTGTTTAGTAATAAAGAAGATAGTTAAACAACTCAATTGGTTAATCAATAAAGACATAAACTAAAAAAAACACTTAAGATTAAAAACATTTCCCTAAATATGTAGATTTATCAACTAAAAGTGTGAAAAGTGATAGAACAATATTTGCTATGAATTATTACGAAGAATCACAATCAGTCCATGCATATTGTAGCATCAATAAACATCAATCAAGCAAATGTTTCATCACCGAAATGTTACTAAAAATATAGCTGCAATACCACGCCTATCTTAAACATTTTTCACACCAAAACAATATCTGGACAATCCAAAAAATCACATATATTAGAGAAAAATGTACCTTCCAAAAAAAACAGTAGAAGTCAACGATAGAATAAGTGTTTCACCACTAAAACCCCATAAAAATACAATTGCAAAAATCACAAAGGCTTGCAAAGTTTTCACACTCCACAAATCACAGCTGACAACCACATAATCAAAGCCCCACTAATAGTGAGCAACACGCCAAGAATCACGCAAACATAAGAGAAAATCACAGCAGCTAAGACTCTCAAACCAACAATCAAGACAACTCTTTTTTTTGTTCAAGAATAGGAAAGAATGGAGCTAGTCATCAACAATTATTCAGCTTATTAAAGTCACTTAAGAACAATAGAAAACCTAGCTACCACAATCACACAACCATGAGTCAAATTGCATAAAACACCAATTAGAAAAATAGTTGCAGAGTCTTCAAAAAGGAAATGACAACTCAAGTAAAACCAACTGCTAGGATCTGCACAAGTCATATGATTCCACCAAAATAAATTGCCCTAGATAGAGTTCTATCGTTATACCATTAGCTGCTAAAAATCATTGAAAATCACCCTAGGAATCTCAGCTGTCCAGTCATCCAAAAACAACACCATTAAGCCCATTTCACACATCAATCCTAGCCATAATCTTGCTACCATAATCAAGTTAAATTTTTAGAAGATAATCATTATCAAATCACATCTTAATTAGGATTTGAAACTTATCAAACTTGTCTTAGAAGAGTTCCATATAAACACAACTAGGTCAAAATTATCAAATAATGTCCAAAATTAAATAATAAAATTTGATCACTTATATCTTAACAATCTCCTTCTTTTGGCATTATTTGTTACATATTTGAAACTCTTCATAAATGAGATAATTAGACATATACCATCGAATTCACATACCACATAAAAACTCCTCATTAATCGAACATGTGATTCCAAATAACTACCAAGTTCTCAAAATAAACACAACAGCCAAAATCACTACATTATCCATTAAACAAAATAGCCATAACCACTACATCATCCATTCTTTCCTTTGGGATAAAAAGATGTCAAAATGAAAGATTAATAGTTACCGAGATGTTTTAGAATCTCCCCCTAAATTGAACAGTAACCAAAAATAATATGATGTCTCCTCCTTGGGACAAAACAATGTCAGAATGAAGAATGCCTTCAATGTAATCAATCTTAGTGAATAAAGAAGCATAAAAATCACTAATGAGTGCAACAAAAGAATCATAAGCGTGCCAATATGACAATTTATTACTAGTCAAAACACTAGCCAACATATCAGTACTCACATCAAAGTCATCTGCATATGGCTGATTAAATTCACAAACCCCAAAAATGCATTCAATGAATCATAATCAAACTTAATCAATCTCCTCCTCATATAAACCATATAAATGCAAATTTCTCTCGACATAACTCCATAAATCAAAATATAAAAACAAAACTCTCAAATCATCAAGTTTATCCTTATTTTCACATCAAATATGTTATTCAACAAGTAAAAAAACTAACTATATACCAATCACCTGAACCTTAGAAAACTTATAAATAAAAACTCAAAAAGTCTATAAGTTAACTCCTTCGAACCTCCTTTTTTTAAAACAACAAAAATATTCGATATACTTAAAAAATGTAAAGCACACAATCTATGTGTCTCTTGAAGAAATTCAAACCTGATATTATTCCTCGTCACATTAACTTTGCCATCAGATGTCTATCTGGTTTCTCCCTCAGACACAGTTGACTTATCTTCTATCTAAACAGTTTCTTCACCAGCAACAACTAATTGCAGATTTAGATAGTTTTTAGTTCTTGCTTCTTTGCGTCTTTGAGTTAATCCGTGAGGTTGGTTTTGAAGATTTTCTTCAACTACCAAGTTAGTTTTGAGACCATCTACATGAAATACAGTTTTGAATTGTGGTTGTCCATCCATGCAAAGTGTCCCTTTCTAATAACCGTGACCTGCTTTTCATCTCCAAAAGTAATGTGGTCATCCATACAAATTTGACCATCCATTAAGTAGCTTCTTTCATCATTTTTAACCCAAGTATATTTTGGTAATATGGAATACTACTGGAAATTTAATGGAAAGTATCTAGATTTTTAGTTTTGAACCCTTTAAAATGTCATTTGTAATAACTTGTAACATTTCAACCTTCTGTGCCCACAAAAATGAAATGTAGGTATAAACCTACGATTCTTCCTTGAGATTTCTTCTTGGACAGATCTGGTTGTGTCATTATTCTCATCATTAGACTTATGAATTTTAACTTTATAACCAATACCTTGGAGATCTCCTTTAATCTTACCAATTTCTAGTAATTGTTCTAATTTTTTGCACCTCCATTTAACATCCTTATTCCTTTTTTGGTATTGATCAACTTCAATTCTGTTTAAGCTTATCTAATGTAGACATCAACTTCTTCTCTAGACCTTAAATGATGTTCTTCATGAAGAGGTTTTTCTTCTTTATCTTTTAATTTTTCTTGCATGTTTGTACCTATTTTGCATATATTAATTGATAGGGTTCATAGATATCCTCCTTTTTGTCATTTGAACAATTGTCATCACTGTCATAATATGAGGTTACACTTTGAGCTAATTCATTTGCATTTTCCTGAAAATTTGGATAGATTTATCCTCGGTTTCATCATCATTTTCTTTCTTCTTAGTTGTTATTAAGCAAACAACTAAATTTTTGTTGTATAAAGGAACTAATAGAGCACTACTCAAAACTTCTTCTTCATTACCATACTCATTTTTGAATTCATTCTCTCTCCAATTGCTTATATAGGACTTCCTTTTTCTCTTTTTTAAGGTGTTAGCACATTTTGCTTGCACATGTGCGAAGCCTTCATACTCATAATATTGAATTTTCTTCACTTTTTCTTCACCCTTTTTAGTTTTAGCTTGTTGTTTGAAGTGGCTATTTGATGAACTCCCACTGTTTTTATCTAAACTCGAGTCTATCCTTTTTCACTTTTTTTAACTACTTGCTGAAATTTCTTATCAATAACTTCATATCCTCATTATCATCTAATTCATCTTTGAAGTCATTCACGACCTTACCAATCTTAGCTGGCAATGCCAATCTTTTGTTCTTCTCTTGTTTGCCCCTTAACAAATTCATCTAAAAATTAGTAAGAATTTTAATTACATTATCCAATGACAATTCATTAATATTATGAGCTTCCTCGATTGCTGCAATTTTCAGTATGAACCTCAGAGGTAACGATCTCAACATCTTCTTAACCAGTTTCAAGTTAAAGTATTTCTTTCTAAGTTGATATACTTGGTTCATTATGTTATGCAATCTCTCATGGAAGTTTCCAATGGTTTCACGCTCGTCCAGCTCCAACTCTTCAAATCTCACAACCAACATCTGAAGTTTCAAGGTTATCACAAATTCAATCCTCATGTATAGTTTGCAAAGTGTCCCATGCTTCTTTTGTCGATTCACAGGTTGATATCATAGCAAAGCGACCTCACTACAACAAAAATGACATACGGTAACATGTGATAAGTGTTATTAAATATGAATAGTAACACTAATGACTATGC
>JANZLD010000003.1:27633873-27647077 GCA_026413575.1 Erythroxylum carthagenense | reverse complement strand
AGAGCAGATGTGGAGAATGAAACCTCATGGCTTTTATGAAAATTAAATGCATTATATGTTAATTATTTTGGCATGGGGGAAGACATATCTAATTATAAAAGAAATAATATGTGTTAAAGCAAGGTTGGACCTAATTTGTGGTGCCAACTTAAGGTCTTTAACAATAGAAAAGGAAAGAATGCAAATGATATTGATTTAATAATTGGTCATTGATACACATCATCCTTAATGATGCTGTATGCAAAGATCCTTCACTTGAAATAAAGTTAGTAAGAATTTAGTTGATACATTATTAATGATGGTCGTGCAAAATTGAGAAATCAAGATTAGGTTTGTTTTCATGTTTGGTACACAAAGCATATCGTTTAATGTAAATTTAGATTTAGGAGAAAGAAGAGAAGTCGAATAAGTATGTATAATGGGAAGACTTATGTCATCTCTAGTTATAATGTTATCTAGACAATATAGGGTGCAGATATAAATAAGTTGCTTAAGTATATTGTGATATGATGAGAAGCATTATTATTAAATAGCCACTTTGGTTGCAACATTATTAATTAAGTTGGAAATACCTAAAGGTGAGTTGATTCTTTTCTTTTACTTGTAGAGAAGATTCAAATGTTAAAAGATTCCCATAAAATTCCTCAAATGATATGGGATTTATCACAATCTTGAATAGCATGAATAAATTATTTGTAGTTATTAACCAATTCACCTAGAATTTTCTCCATGGGACCTTGTTCATTCATTAGCGCACCTAAGATAGCAAGTTCATCTACACTAACTCTATCAGATTGGAGAAAATTAGGGATATTTATAGTGCCTTCGATGGTATTTTTTAGGAGAGTTCTGACTTTCTCAATGGGGCCATGAAATGGTTTAGCATAAATGTTTACTAATATCGTTTGTGCTTTTTGTGATGTTGTGGCTTAAGCAACCAATAGTATAATTATAAGAGAGAGATCCAATAAGTACATCGAGTATGAGATGATCCTGAGAAAGCCGTATACTATAGGATGAGTTTAGTGTTGTAATGTTATTAATATTAGTGAGAGTACTAGGTGGGTGAGGCTTTGAACTAATCATCATATCTAAACATATCATGTTTCCCTTAGACACAAAAACATATCACTCTCCTAGTACTCTCATTAATATTAGTGAGAGTACTAGGAGAGTGAGTTTCATCTCCTAGAGCAAGAGAGAAGAGGTAAATGTTGTTGCGTGATGGTGAAATTTACGAGTAAATATAATATATTATTATGTTAGAGACTAGATAAATGTAGAAGAAGAAAGCGAGATTAAGGAAAAGTAGATGTTTCCCTTAGACACAAAAACAACAGTAAAGGAGTTTCGTTGTTTTGAAAAGAAGTATTAAAGAAAGAGACTACTGGCTTTGCTATTGTAACAAAGAATTTAGGGCCTATTTATTTTCATTTATGATTTATGTTTTTTTTTTCAAATTCAGTTAAATTTTTTTAATTTTAATTTTAGTTTTTGTTTCATTCAGAGACTATAAAAATGATTTTCTGTTTTTGTTTATGTTTTTAAAATATGATTTATTATCAATTAAATATATAATATTTAGTGATAAGAGTTATGAATAATTCAATTTAAATAATCAAATTCAAATTTTATAATTAATTTAAATTTTAATGTAAATAATTTCAATTGAATAACGATTAATAAATATAATTTAAATTTTACAAAATTTTGATTTAATAATTAAATTAATTTATTGTTGAAATAAAATATAGTAATTTTTATTGATAAATAATTATATTTATTTATTTATAAAATAATTTAATTTTAATTTTTATCTAATATATAATTATTAGCACTAATAACTGTAAAAATTTTATTTTTATTTGAAAATTTTAAAATTAAAAATCACAATAAAGACAAAGTGAAACTAAAAATATCTTATCTTCTTATGATTGAGATCAATTATATAAATTACAATCTTTTTACTTAAAATTAAAGGTACAATTCATAGAATCTTACTAAACATCTCTCTTATTAATGTTACTGAAAATTTAAAATTAGAGTTTCACTTAGAAAGAAGCACAAAAGCGAAAGATTAAACGAATAACCAAAAAAAAAAAAAAGGCTTTGAAATTTAAAAAATCCGCCCAACTGAAAAATGTCTCACGTTTATTTGGGGCCATGGCCATCCAGTAAGCGTGTCATGTCAGAAATGGAGAAATAGCTAACAAGGCATTTAAATTAATGTTTCGGATGGGGTAGTTGTGAAGAGGTGTGCGGTAGGTCACGAACATCGTCAGGTCCCTTCCTTCCCCCGTTTAAGACAACTAAAACCCTCCACCTTCACATCTCTACGCCCCCATTTGCCATTGCCCTTTTCATTTCAAAACACAACTCTTGATTCATTCCTTTTTTAAAAATCTATTTTATTATTATTTACAAAAACTTAAAATAAATTGATTTTATAAATCAATTAATTTTATTTTAATCTTGTTAAACAATATTTGTCAATAAATTTTAGTAAAATTTTTTATTGCATTTTGTTAAAATAAATAATTTCATAAAGAAAAAATTTATTCATAAATTAATGCTTATTAATTAATAAAATTATTTTATTTAAAAACATTTTTAAATTGAACTATATTTATTAAATAATTATTAAATTAAAATAAGTTGTTATTATTAATGAATATTAAGTAATTAAATAATATATTTAGTTCATAAATCAGATTATGATAAAGAAAAAAACAGAAAATTCAGTTTTTTAGTCTTTATAAATTAGAAGAAATTAAAATTAAAAACACAAACAAATAAATTTTTAGCTGAATTTGAACATAAAAATTAAAAATTAAACACAGAATAGGAATAAGCCCTTACTTTTCTATTCATTTTAAAATGAGATGTATAATATAAACGTGTAGAGAATAGAGAAGGAATGTGGTTTATTTTTCTGCAATTTCAATTCTACTGTTTTTTGAAGAAAAAAGGAATATGAGAAAGTGGGCATAGTCATGAGGTGATTTATGAATCATGAATACTTGCAAGTCATGGGTTTCAGCGTTCCCATCTTTTCAAACTCTTCTTCGTACCCGCGCAGGTGCAGCAGTAGCACACCAAGACAACAAGAATCCGTCAATAACTATTTTCATATCATTTAGAATTACCATAAGTTGAACAAACTGACATACGCGGAGAGAGTCTTTCGTTTTAAAAATTCAGATAAAAAACGATCAGACAGATCACTTACACCCTCAAGTTCAATCTCAACACAAGTTCCAATCTCTACAGTGTCTCAGTTACTTTGCCTCTCTCTCTCTCCGTCTATTCTCGATTATTGAATTCGATCAAACATATGCAATAGTTTTATACTTTACTTGTACATGGAAGCCCTCGAATATCGAGCAATGGATTGCCGTTTCAGTCCAATCCCAGCGAAAGTTGGATGCTTTTCATTCCATTTAAGGCATTGATAGTCCAGTCCAATCCCTGGTACTGTTACTTGTTAGATACCCTTTTCGTTGAATACCAAACCTTTGAACAACAAGAGCTTGAAAGCTTCATAATATCCTAGGGGAATATAGGGTGCATAGAGGTTGCTAGGTAGTAAGTGGAGGTTATTTAGATAGTTGATTGCTTGTGGGGAGGTTTTATTCTGTTGAAAACTTTTCACTGTTCTTCATTTTTTTTTTTAGATTTTCGTTTGTGCGTTTATGCAGAGGAGTCGACTTTATAGGATGCGAGTTGGTTTTGATAAAAGGAGTAGTAGGGAGCGTCAAAAGGAGGAAGAAGGCGGGTAGAGAAAGAAAGAGTAAAATAGGGAGCGTTTATTAAGTAGCTAACTTGAAAATGCAAGAAGCGAAGAAGAAAATAAATGGTGGAAATGAAGATTCCAAGAAGAAGGAAAGACATATAGTCGCTTGGACTCCACAGGTTTTTCTCGCCTGTCTCGTGTCTCTGCTTCTTGCATTTTTTTTACTCTTTTTCTTCTTTTTTGGCTTATGTTTCTTGTTTTGAGATCATTCGTAATTAGTTTTGTTTGATTAAAGTTTGTGCGACTTTTGGCGGTGCAGGAGGACGATATACTTCGTGAGCAAATTAAATTGCATGGAACTGAAAAGTGAGAAGATTGTTCCTTTTTGTTCTTTATTTTTTGATGTTGGCTCGAGGGCTACTATTAACTCTGTAATGGGTATGAGCTGAGGGGTGTTTGGTTTATTTCCTCTTCTAAATCCAGTTGGTCGATTATCGCCTCAGAGTTTAAGGATAAGACGACAAGACAATGTAGAAGAAGGTCGGTGGAGTTCTACTTTAGATCGCAATCAAAATCATTGCTTTATACCTTGTTAGCTCAACTAAGAAGTAGCTAAGACCTTCATCCTAAGCTGGTGGGATGGGAATTTTTGTCTGCTTTATTCCCTTTTTAGCTGATAAAAGTCTCCCATTTATCCTGATGAACAAGAGAATGCAATTTGATTAGTAGCTTTTTTTACAGATGGTATACTTATTTGAATTCTGACTTCAGGAGGGGAGGATGGTCCCCTGAAGAAGACATGCTTTTATGTGAGGTAATTCATTACCTGTGTCCTATACCAGAGTTTCATTTCTTGCGTATTATCTTATTTATAACTAATGGTGTTTAAACGAATTGATCATCTCTCTTCAGTCATGTTGTCTCTGGTCCTTCTATGCTTGTCCCGTGATGCTGTAATTGTGGAGTTTTTAGACTGGAAGAGAGCATCATTTTTATTCGGATTCTACTAAATTAGTAATCTACGTATTTAATAAGAAACAGTCTGAAAACTTAAGATCATCTGCAGGCTCAAAAAGTATTTGGTAACAGATGGACAGAAATAGCAAAAGTTGTTTCAGGCAGGTACATATTTCTCCCTTCCCTATCCCTTGGAGTTGGGCGTTTCTGTTTGCTGTAATGAGCTTTACAAAGCTCAAAATGTGTTGCCTATGCAGGACAGACAATGCCGTAAAAAACCGATTCTCTACTCTTTGCAAGAAAAGAGCAAAATACGAGGCCTTAGCAAAAGAGAATAAAAGTACATTTATGAGCCCAAACAACGAAAGAATCATATTCCATAATGGGTTTAACACAGATGAAACAGCAGAAAATAGAGACGCTGCCAAGAAGCTAAGGTACAGTATGGTTCAGATGTCTGCATGCTATAGTAAGCTTTTGAAATTCTTAACAATCAATAACACGTTTTTGTTGACTTCAGGAGATCCCGCGTCCCTGAACATACAGAAAGTTTCAAATTCAAAGATAGATCTCACCTACAAGGTGGAAATCAGCAGCCTAGACCTCCATTTGCAGTATTAGCTCAAAACATTCATGATAGTAATGTGACCGGCCAACCTGATGTTGATAATGCCAGTGAAGTCTCTGTTAATGGTAAGTTCAAACAAACCTTATTTGTTTGACGGTTGTATAAGTTACTTCTAGAAAACAGCACAGATGGGAGAGTCCAAATGGAAGGATTAAATTCCATTTTCGCAAGTTCATCATCGTGATCAACTTTTGTCTTATTACTGCCCTATCTCTCGAGAGTTTATTAAGTACATACTTGGTATTTACTAACAGCTCAAAGTTGTTAAACTCAAGGAACTTTTCTCAAGAAGGATGATCCAAAGATAACTGCTCTGATGCAACAAGCAGAGCTTCTCAGCTCGCTTGCACTGAAAGTTTGTGCAGAAAATACGGACCAAAATCTGGAAAATGCTTGGAAGGTTAGCTTTTGTTGTCAGCTTTTTTCTGTCGAGCACTTATCAGCGTATTGTGTTTGCTGTGGCGCTGTCCTCACAATTACGGAAAACAGTACTCAAAGATGTTATCTTTGATTGAAACTTTTTATGAGCACATGTTTTCTATGACCTTATTTTGGAATTTTACGTGTACTTACAGATTCTCCAAGATTACCTCAACCAAAGCAAAGAAAATGATTGCTCGAGACACAGTATCTGTGATGGTAGCTTTCAATTCGATGATTTTAAAGACTTGATAGAGGACCTAAGGAGCATTAATGATGAAAATCAGCCATCATGGAGGTAAGGAAAAGAGGGATGTTATATTCAGGCTTCACAAGAACCTAGAGCTCATAGAAAGTTTGACTTACGATCAAAATATTATAGGCAACCTGATCTATATGAGGCGTCTCCGGCCAGTTCTGAGTACAGTACAGGGTCGAATCTAACTTCATGTACAGTGCCTAACAAAACGGAGGATGCTAGAACTGAGATCGGTTTGCTGCATAAGGATATTGAAACTGAGTTGCCGTCAATTCTAAATGAAGAGCAAAACAGGGGACGTGAATATGAAAAAGGAACAGTTTGCAGGACAAACATTACCCAAGGTATTGAATGTTGGTATATGATTTAATGGTCCAAGTATATAACTTTATTTCCCATGGGAGCATATAATTTCATAGTGGTGTGCTCATAATTGAATCCTACTGCAGTGGAGATCTTCCCTTCTTGCGATGAGCACATGAAAAATGACATATTGGATTCTGTCTCATCAAGTATGGAGTTCAGCTCCCCTATTCACGTTACCCCACTTTTCAGATCCTTGGCAGCAACAATTCCCAGCCCAAAATTTTCAGAAAGTGTAAGTTCTTTGAAACCAGTTAGTTGTTGAACTTTTCCTTTTATCTCTTTAACATAATAGCATATAGCCAGTCACCTCCAGCTGTGTTCGTAAGACTTGCGCAATCAGTTATTGAGGTTGTAGCCTAGAGTGAGTGGTTAGGGGGTTATCAACGTAGTCCTAGTGGAATTAGTTATACTACCTTCTGACTTCATTCTTACTTTCTAAATATCTTGCGAGACTAAACGGTTGGTCATGATAGTACCTTTGATGCTGGGATTGCCTGCTAATGACCAATCTTTTACTGGATTCTCCTGATGATGGAGTCATCATCATCAACATGAAAGTACTTAAAGCTATTAAGACACTACTAGGATTTTTCCCTTTTTTTTTTCAGTGGTCATGGCAGGATTAATTAGGCTGTGGAGCCTTCTGGCAATTATTGGGCCATTTAACAATTGCTGCTGCATATTTATTCAAAACCATCAAATCCAACTATATAATGTTCTAGTTTCTTCCTATAGGTGCAGTTATCTTCAGTACGTATTAATTTGACTCAATTTGACAGTTCCCAGCCTTACGAGATCAAAGATTGAGAAGTCACCAATTTGTTATAATTGTTCTGTGATAATGCCGACGAAACCTGGAAACTAAAGTGGCCATAATTTTTGCCAAAGTCACGTTTTAAGTCCTTACGTTTACTGAAGTTGAGAATGGAAGAATGGAGGATGTCCCTAATAGTGTAGTGGAGCCTCTTTAAGCAATTTTCCTTTTTGTCATAGTTTTTACATGGCATCCTTTGGGGGAACTCTTGGTTATATGCAAGCCTTTCTAGTGCAGGGGTTGAAACCCCACTTTGGTATTGAAGAAGTTGCTATATGAACGTAAGTACGAATCATCGGGCTAGGAAACTCCAGTTAGACCCAGTGTAGCTCTACATACACTAGAGCAGATACTTTGTGATGTAACACGAAAATAGTTTTCCCTCTCAAGTCCTTATACAAATTCTAGAATTTGATTACGCAGTATTCACCAACTTTTCTAGCAAATATGCCCTTGTTATGAAGCCGGATATCGACAAGCAATTTGTGTTCTCATGAATATTTCACACTATTTTCCAATTATAGTTGCAGTCAAGGTATGATATTATCTCTGATTTCAGTGAAAGACTAATCATTGCCTTTCTTTTTTTCTTTTTTCAGGAGAGAAACTTCCTACTAAAAACACTTGGTATGGAGTCTCCTCGCGCCAATCCAAGCTCAAATCAATCTCAAGCACCACCCTGCAAAAGAGCCCTCTTAGAAAGTCTTTAACACACCTCCCTGGTCTAGTACACATCTAAACCATCATCTGTCCCTTCATTCCCCATCTTTAACCCCACCCAAGACATAATTTGTTTACCAAGTTTTGGCTTCCGTTGCCTTCTTAGAATTACAGACATAATGACCTGAAGTTTTATTGACAGACATATCAAGATCTGCATTCCAAAACCCATGGTCTAGAATGATAAAGTGCATTCTAGCCTCTCAGACACATCTAACAATGTGTTCTGAGCTCGTTTTTCTTTCCCCCACGAAAAGGGTATAACAATGTGTTCTGAGTTCATTTTTCTTTCCCCCACGAAAAGGGTATAACCCCAATACTCGCATCAAACCAGCGTGTTACATTTGTGTCTGATTCTTTTGTTTTCTTGATTTCGTTTCGGGTGTTGTGTCTTCTGATCCAGTTTTTGGCCTTTGATTTGTCTTGTGTACAGAACCTACTATATATGTCTCTAGTGAGAGTATAACTATACACTGGCACCCAGCCAATTTACAACGAAAGAAACAGAGAAAAAAGTGGAGGATTAACCAGCTGATTGGATTCCTGTTGATGTTTTTGGGTGTGCAAAAGGGTATCGATTTTTTTTTTTTTCCCTTTCTCGCCCCTTCATTTCTACTGTAACATAACTTGATATGAGTGGGTTTTGGAATGCATATTAAGCCATTTGTGTGTTTTTATTGACTCAAACCGTGGCACCAAACAAAATGTAACGACTTCCACAAGCAGAACGTGTTGTGCAGATGCAGAAAAAAGACACAAGCTTGGACAACATTCTCATTCTTACCGAATTGCTGCTGTTTCTTGTTCCCTTTCTGCTTTCAAGTACTACGGGATACCAGCCACGGACACCTCATCCCTGCTTGAGTTGATTATAGGAAGTAAAAGTAAGAAGAGGGAAGAGACATGGTGATGGGATTACCTGCTACACATCATCTTCCGGTTAGAGTAATACAATACTTCCCTGTGTGAGTTTCTTCCCTGTGTGAGTTTGGAAGAAAAAGCATTTCGTGAAATTGGTTGCTCAACGTTTCTGAATAATTTATGCGTATGTGTAATAAGGTCCTGTGAATTATGTTAAAATTAGGATGGTAGAGTCGTAGTGGTGGCGCAGGACAAGCGTGATAATGACCAAAACAGAACATAGTGGTAAAAGAATGAGAGGGAAGTTCATACAACAGAAAGTCCACTCATTGCCTACAACTTTAAAGGGACAAAGCTATAGTTGGCTATTTTGACCTCCAAAATTTTAAATATTATCTTCATGTTTGTAATAACTAAAGTACCATTAGCATTTACAAACCATTTAAGGTGTATGTAAGTAATTTAGATGTTACCTAACATTTTCCTTGATTAAAATAAGCATTTCAGTTCCACGTCCTTGAAACATGTTTCTAATTGTTATTGGAACTTGCCTAATATCACAGAACACAGCTCCGAATTTATATTGGAACTTGCCTAACGCTGCTCCCCTATTCCCACGTTCTCAGATGTCCGATACAGGGTAAGCCGAGGCCCTTTTAAGGTTTGGACGTTCTCTCTCCCTCTCTCTTTTGCATTTCGTCAACTGAAATATAACATAAAAAAGCAGGAACAAAATGGACCCAATAATGGATATTTGAAAAGCATTCCCTTTATTGCTATAAAATGGTTAACATAGGATAGGATACGGGGTACATTTTATTTTTAGTAAAAGGTACATGCTCTTTTATTCTAATGCATATGGATAGTTGTGAAGTTATTACAAGCGGAACAAACTATCTATGTCGTCGAAGCAACTAGCAAGATGCAGCTAGTCAGCCGATTCGCACCTTTTGCTGCAATAATTCATATACGATTCCACTTGGATCTCATCTGTAAACATAAACAATAACTGATATCAGAAGGGTAACAGAAATTACTACATCATCTGTTAACAACCTGTGTAGATATTTATCTTGCGTACCAGTAGTCAAAGCATGGGGCAGTGAATGTGCACAACCAGCAATACATCTGTATCGAGAATCAAAAGGTGAATACTTGCACATGGCTTTGCAGAGATTCATGCAAATGAGTTTAAGGAAGTTAAATTTCTTGAGCATGCACTTGTCTGCACATCTTGTATCGCAATCCGGAGCAGGTGGTGGGAGAATGATGGGTATTTGTGGTGGGGATAAAGGAAACTGGGGTGGGAAACGAGGTTCTTCTGGAGTTGTGGGAATGGGGATGGGAAGTTGAGGGACCTCTTGGGCTGGAGGAGGAATAATGGGAGAGTTTGGAGTTTGAGGTGCGATGGGTGGGAAAGAAGTCTGTGCCGAAGCAAACAGAAGCAGCATAGTTGACACCACAAGAAGTACCATTGTAGCTCTTTCTAAACCTGTTCCTTCCATAGTTTCTACTTATCACTGTTCCTCTTTCTTCAATGTCTGATGATGAGGGTTGGTGGTCATCTGCCTCTCTTATTAGGCTAGTATTTATAGGCATTAACGTCTTAATTAGCAAGCTTCAGAAGGAAAAAAAAAAAAACTAATTTTTTCTACAGATACGGCTGCATGATTTTCTCCAATCACTACAATTCAGGAACTCACTGCCTTAATTATCTTAACATCCAAACATAATATTCAATTTAGTATTTAAACTACAAAATCTTTGATGTCTGTCAAAAGAAAAAGCGATTGATTATCTCTATCAAGTAATTAAATTCCAGATTTTGATAATGGCTGTACATTCCTTGTGCGTAACACATGCATAAATAGCACGCTTTTTGAATTATCTCGGCTATATATTCTCAATTATATGGTACTAAATTATAAACAGTGTTCCATAAGATCCCTTGATTAACGTAATGTGGTAAATACTGAGACTCCGTAAGGACGAAAAGATAATCTTGTCTGTTTCGTCAATTGCACTGTTACCATTAGCATATCATTTTCGTGAAATAAAATCACTGGATGAATTTTGCTTCTATAAGTTGCATGCTTTGTCAACTTTGCCTGTACAAGTTTACTCTGGTCATTTGGCTCAAACTTAAAAATTAAATCATTTGAATTTAAGAATAATTCCGTAAATTAAGTTTATATTCTAAAAAATAAGTCTAAATATTCAAATTAGAGTATACAAGTGAATTAATGTTTATAAATAATTTTTAATTTTTAATGCACAATTTTTCTGCACTAATTACTCATCCGCATAATAATTACATAAGGGAATTAAAATTACTATAAATTATATAGAGCTCTCAATATTCTTTTTATTTTTTCATACAAACATTCCAATTTTTATTATGATTCTTTTGCATAGGACATATATCTTTGTTTTTTTTCTTATCATCGTTTGGAAGTACAGTTGTGGCTCCTATTTCCTAACCATAGATTCTTAATTAGAATTATATTTTTTAATTGCCCTCATAATTTATAATTCATATGTTAGTTATGTTAGTTTACGTCTTCCAAGTAACTGGTTGGTTGTATTTTAGTAACATAATTACTTAAAGGTGTTCTTTATTTTATGCATATATATATATATATATATATATTCTTCGTGAATATTCCCCCACCTTCCTCTACTTGGATTCCGTAGATAGGAGCAGATAGGTACTTTGGAACATAAAATGTACTATTTTCACATAATCAAGACCAAGAATTGACCTCGTTGGATTAGCACGGTATCATATATGCTTATCATTTCTTTTCATTTTAAAGTTAGCATAGCTTTTCTAGATCTAGGTCTTTCTTTTCACTTAAGCTCCTCAAGTTGAACCATTCGACCAACCATTTCTTTTAGGATCCATTGATAGCTTCGTCTATCTTTTTTTGATTTTTATACTCTACTGCCTATTCATATCTTATATATATATTCCATTGACAGCTTTGTCTATCCTTTTTTGATTTTTATACTCTGTTGCCTATTCATATCTTTTATATATATATTACAAATAAAATTATAATGAGATCATATTATGATATTCATGTTACATTTATAGATTATTACTAACTTGTTCATAGTCATTAATCTATTTAAACTAGACATTAATAGAACGTAAAAACAATATCACTCATTATAATTTTTTTATGAAAAAAGTAATTAATCTCTAGAACTAAAGTATAAAAATATTTAAACGAATATATGGATGCTTGTTAGAGAACATATTCATTAAATTGATCCCATATGAAAATTTTGTTTGGAATATTACTTATATGCCTATGGAAATTTTCATTGTGATAATTGTATAAGTGATCTTTCAGCTTGAGATATCTAACGTATTTTATCTAGGGATTGTTATATTTTGATACTACTTATAAAATATTTTAATTAAGGCAAGCTTAATTGGTATTTATTAGATATAACATAACAATATGGAGGTAGTTGAGTAATCAATATAGGATTCATCACCTTAAAATAATTAGAAGAATGTTTAGTTATCTTATATTAGTATTAGTTTGGGAAATTCTTAGTTAAGGTAGAGTGATACTTTGTAAAATAGTTTATAAATTTCATTAATTGAATTAATTGCTAATGGTGGATAATTAATATGATTAGACTTATACTAGCAGGTAAAGTCTGCGCAAATGTGCAGTGAAAATGTCCAGCGAATTTATAAGCAAGGAAAATTTTTACATCATAGTTAAATAATAAATAATATCAAAATGTAATTAAATAAGTATTGATTGAGAGAAGAAATAAGATGAAATGACTTTCTTTGAGATATGTTTAAAATAGTTTACATATCTACTACTTACATCTGCAGTATAAAGATACCTTAATCTATAAGTTTTTTTAATTTGTCTTTCATAAAATTTTCTAGTTTGGAAGTTTACTTCTTTGAGATCGTTGGCCATCTTTATCATTCATCTAGTTTCATACATTTCGATGTAGAGAAGACCATGCGAACTATTATGTGGATTTTTATTCCGTGCATGGTATGTTAGATGTGACTGTATTGAAAATGAGAAGTAGAGGGAGTAGAAAGAGTAATCTTGGTATGAGTTGTGATAAGGAAAGATTTAGAAACAAGATTAGTAGTGATCTGGAAAATGTTCACTGAGTGTTCTTCGGTCTGTTAGCCATAACTTTTTCTCTAGTTATCCAAATGATATGATTCTTGATTTGAATTAAAATAGAAACATATTTCCACAATTCTTATGAAGACATAGAGTTTCATTTCTATCTTTAAGAGTCTCAAAAATTATCATGAAGTTAAGAATTAGGTGCAGGATGTTGATAGTTGATAGTAAAATTCGTGTTCTGACTTTCAGAGAAAATCTGGGTTTATTCTAGATAGATTTTGGCAAAGTTGCCTTCTGGAAAGTTGTAGATATTTCTTTTATCTTT